>CM046841.1:8403653-8548653 GCA_025618425.1 Heliocidaris tuberculata
GCGCAAAATTTAGAAATGATCCAAATCGTCCCAAATTCATTTTGCAAACGTTTCATGCCATTTCAAGCACTTTTCGAAAAATCGCCCATAAAACTGAACCTGTAGGGGCGCTATGCCACTTAGGTTATCGTGGTTATTGTCATCATTATTGTCATTATGATCATCATTATCAATATATCATTATCGTCATTGTCATCACTTATATGACCATATCTTATGATCATTGTCGTCAACATTATGATTATAATCTTGCAGAAATATTATCACACCTGACAAAGCACTTTGCCACAGTGAAAGACAGACCACCTAATTCGTCTTCAGTGACGAATTAAATTTCTAGTTATTATTATTATTATTATTATTATTAATGTTGCTGTTGTTGTTCCTGAATTCCTCTACCTTAATCTCATTGGATGATGTATGATATCATCTGTGGGATTCTCATTTTTCCTTTTCAGATAGGTGTTTAGCAAAAGGACCTAGTGAAAGTGAGAAGGATGAACAATTCCTTTGTATTATTTCAAGCATTCAGTATAGCTCATAATATGCTCATTAAAAAAATGATAGGCATATCATGTACAAAATATTAAGACTACAAAATACTCTTGATTGTGACTAAGAATACCCTTACAATAAATTTTATTATTTAAATTTCCTCAGAAAACAAATAATGTGCATGAATAAATCTAATCTACAACTAATCATTCTCATTTTCACTAGGTCCTTTGGCAAATCAAATCTTTAAAAAGGAAAAAAAAATAGAATAAATGATCAATCTATCTCTGAAACAAAAAAAAAACGTTGCACAAACTACTTTCTGACTCATTAATCTAAGCAAACACCACCTACACATGTTTTTCTGTCAGATTGGAAATCCACTGGCTGCATAGCAGACATATTGTAAACAAAAGATACCCCCTTGGAAAGTTGATACAGAATGTTAAAATGTCATTCTTGTTTGTGTTATTTAATTCAAACCTTAAGAAAATCATTTCTTTCTTGTCCTTTGTCAGGTTTTTCTCTCCGTTTCACTCATCTGTTTCGATGAACAGACTTCTCCATATGTTCAGAAAAGTAAAACTGGATTAAATCAAATACAAAGCACTTTAATAACAAAGTTGCTAATTGATGGTTGTGTAGTGAGTAAATGCTATTTTTAATACCATGATGTGCCCCCCCCCCCCCCCCCCCATGGAATGAAGATGAAAGACAGAAATGGAAAAGGAGAGAAAAAAGGGCAGGGAGAAGGGGAAAAGGACAAGAAAAGAAAATGATATGACACGTACCCTCCCCCAATCAGTGGTGTTGTAAATTCACTTTTCATTTACCAAGTAAGACTGGTGCCTCCCCCTCCCCCCTCCCCACAAATGATGCCAATGCCCCCTCAATGGTTATACTCACCCTATATAAGCCACTGCCTCTTGATATTCATTTACAGACAGGGAAAGAGTGCACAACTCTACTATTAATTAGGAATATATAAATAGACTGCTGTCAATTTATTCCTCACAGATACATGGACTAAAATGTCAAATATTTCTAGCGACTAATTTTTTCTATGTAGGCAAGCTCCAAAACAAGAATTATCATCTGTTTGGAGCCAGAAGGGCGTTAACTCTGTGTCCAAGAATATGAGTTAACGCCCTTCTGGCTCAAAACAGATGGTATAATGTTTATTGGGGGGAAAAAAACTATGTGATTCTCCTGCAAGTAATATTTCTAGACAAGCTCCAAAACAAGAAATACAAATGGTCATTGACAAAATGCTGATTTGAGATAAAAATTGGTATTCCTGGGACATTGAACCACAAAAGTAGTTTCTTTGAGAAGGAAGTATTCAAGTCAGAATCAAGTAGCATTGACCAAGGCTTTCTTTGGGCTCGGCAAAGTTTATAACCACTGAACCAAAACATTTTGGTTTTCTGTGTGGGTGTGTTTGTAGGGTATACAAACATCGTGGCCGACAAACATCCTGGCCTATGTGTGGGACTGTGAAGACACATACAGAGGAAATTAGAGGAGAAAAGAAAAATAATTCATGTATATGAAGCAAACAATAATATTTGATTTCAATTATAACATTAAGAGTTGCTTGATTTAACTCAATAATGATGATGTCGCCGACATCAAATGACATGCTTTTATCCACCCCATGTTGTATAAGTCTCTTCTTCTTTTTTCAACAGCATGATTATCATGATATTCAGTTAACCATATTTTATCAGATCCAGCAAATATTACTTATCTTTGCTTTTGAACATTTCTCGTCCATTTTTTTCTTTTAAAGAGAAGGCTGAGTTATTGGAAAGGTGAAAAATAATTTGTTAGCTTTCTCAATGTTCCGTATGTGTGAGATTGGATGAAGATCACAGTAGGAATGTCCCCTGAAAAGGATTGCTCTTCAAATACTCTCGTATGCAAAATATTACGAGAAATAGCCAAGTGTTCCATGCCACATGTGTGTGCAGTCCCATATATCTATTTCCGTGGGCAATGCATTCACTTTTCATTGAATTTGGGTCAATTTCTGATTATTTTGAAGATTTCAAAACCTCACAGTACAGTATATACCAATTTTTATTTAGACATGATCAAACTTTTTCAATTGTTTTGAGAAAGTTTCTTTCACAATGTAGTCGCATGACCAGAATTCAACTTTATCTTTAAAGGCAAATATCACTCTGATATTGACTTGGTATTACAAGAAGCAGAATTTTTTTCAAAACAGATCAGTGAAAGTTTGAGCAAAATCCGATAAGAAATAAGAAAGTTATGATTTTTTGAAGTTGTAATCAAACACAAATTGGCAACTCCGTGACATATCTTGTGAGCTCATCTCCCATTTGCCCTGCACTAAAATAAATCATAAATTTCCATTTTCTTTCTAAAAAACATTTTATCACACATGTACCCTAGATAAAAATTTATTCCCTAATCAAAATAAAGAAAATAAAAATTTATGAATTTTTGTGTATGGAGCAAATGGGAGAGGAGCTTGCAAGATACGTCATGGAGTTGCCAATTTGTGTTCGATTACAACATCAAAAATTCACAACTTTTTTTATTCCTTATCGGATTTTGCTCAAACTTCTATTGAGATGTCTCTTTAATTTTTTTTCTGCTTCTTTCAAAACCAACTTAATATCAGGGTAGACTTCCCCTTTAAGCGACAAAGTATTTTTAACATAGAAGTAGACAAATACATGTACTTAATTTGATTGATAAAAAGTTTTGCAATTCTCCCGACCTACAATACATATTTAAGTAAAAAGGAGGAGTATAGCATGATAGTTTATATCCTTACAGTTGTTCTAATAAATTGGAAATGACAATACTCTTGAAAGTTGTTTAATCTCAAATTTTTCTTTTTTGCAGTGCTGTTATTTACAACATATCTTCAATGCTCGACAATTGATCTACATGACAGGAAATGTTGGTCTCGGATAATGCTATTCAGGATATCCTCTGATAGGTTGGTTAACCACCTTAATGCTGAATAATTCATTTCAGTTTAACTAGATGAACTGATGTGCCCAGTCTGGTCTACATTCATTAATGCCATTATGCATTTTGTCAGTTCCATGAAATTCTTCTATTTATTTATTTTAATCCAAAAATTAACTTCTCTTGACAGAATCATTGAATAATCAATCTTTCTATTATCACTACCATTAATTAATTGCAATCTCAAAGAGAATTTTCATTTTTCAATGAAACAAATGGATAAAAGTGATATTTGGAGACATTTCACATAACAGCCCACTTATGATTCCAATAATACTGCTACTAATAATGGTCATTTTATAATGTGCTATTCACACAGAAGTACCAAAGCACTTACAAAGTAAACATCAAAAGTTAAACATATAAAGAAAATAAACAAAAAACTAGCTTTGTGGAAAAAGGAAGGTCTTCAGTTGACTTTTAAATGTTGATAGATATTCTATTGCTCAAATTGAGCATGGGACATTATTCCAAGCTCTAGAGGCAATTACACTAAAACGTTTTTCAGCAGTAGAAAGATTTGATCTGGGAATTACAAGTCTAGTAATATCATTTATTAAATAAAGATTATGTGTGGGTAAGTAAGGAACTATTGTCTGCAAGGTAAGAGAAGGGGGCAGGGGCAGTATTATTTGTAAACATACAGGCAGAGTTTGAACAGAACATGTTGAGAAAAAGGAAGCCAATGGAGTTCTAGAATCAAAGGGGATACTTGTACTCTACGCCCAACCTGGAAAACTAAACGTGTAGCATGCTTCTGAATACTCTCAAGTACATGAAAACAAAATCAGAAAACTAACATACTTAGCATTTTTATTGATGAACAAGTAGCTAAAAACATCCTTCAATAAATTTGGCAATTCAACAGCCAGAAGCTCGGCAAAAATCTTTCTCCAGAGATTACAATAACTGAAGCTGCAAAAAACAATAGATCATTTCAGTTTTGAGAGTCAATAATCTCTTATGGTGGTTCCTTTTATGTCCGTATCAGGCTATTTACGATGAAAAACAAACATCCAAGACTGAGTAGCAAATATGAAAGTTCTTTGTTTCTCTGGCATTCCAGCCATCTGTAACTTTCAAATTCAGATGGAGCAGAAGTATTGTAGCACAATGAATATTGAAATAAAAAGAATGATTGGGTGGACAATTCTTGAAGAAATTCCAGATTTATTGCTCTGCCAAATACATTATCAATGATGCTTCAAATGATCTTTATCATGATCCAATGTAATCAAGTAATGCACACAATGAATTAAAGAATGGTTTCCATAGGGTCTGCTGCTTTCTCCAGTATGTGTTAAAGATTAGTGAATGATCTGCAAATGACCCAATGACAGACTCAAAGCCCTCTGGGTAACTTCTTCCTGCAGATTGCGTATGCCATTTACAATACTTGAACAACAATATTTCTTGGTAATCAAATGCATGTCACTATAATCATCCTCCATACTAAGGTGTCATTAGTACAAATATCAGCACATTTTCTTCTTCTATGAAATGAAGTGATATCTGCTCTACAAGTAATACAACCTTCAATGTGAATATAAACAGATAATATACCTTCATCATATGAACGACCCTGATCATGATATACCAGCAACTTCCCCCAAACAATCATAATTTTGCTGATAACGGACCTTGTGACTTCCACTCATTTGATACATGGCGTGTCCGGCCAGAATACATGGATTTCCGGGTAAATTCATCAAAGAAAACAGACTGATAGTTTTCATCAAAGCAAAAAGTAGGGTGTTATTCTATCCTCTTCTTTGTGCCTATACTGAGCAACAAGCTACATGAACATGTCGATACACAAACTGATATCAAGCATATATATCTATTCACAAATTATATTGCCTGCCAAGCCAGACAGAATAAGGGCACTTTAACACCAATTTTTGGCAAATTTTTCAATTCTCAGGTTTGTACTGAAAGGATAAAGAAGTCATATAGAAAAGTTATAACCCACCACTTTTAACCATTTTATAAGAGTAAGCATGTAATAAAATATGTAATCCACCACATGTTAAAACTTCAAATGGCATATAATATCAAACTTTGTAAAGCGCAGTAGAGTATATTTGTAGTAGCTGTGCTACATAAATGGACAATATTATTATTATTATTATAATCATTTCTAGAAATGCGCATCTGCTAGCCATGCACCTCTTTGAACACTTTTACCAGGCACAAGATGATGTCTTCATATAATTCATTTTGCAACTTGTAAGTTCCATGTAAAATACAATGCCTTGTATGCTATGTCATCTGGATGACAGTGGAATAGTAATTTTGGTAGGCAAATTTGGTTGTTGTTTTTTTTCCATGTTAATTAGCAGATAAGTGTGTATTACAGACAGATTATTCTCCTTAGTTGTAATACAACTTTGGCCATTTTACTTAGCTATTAAGCTAAACATTGAATTAAATGATGATTTAATCCTAGTATTCAATTGAATCGTTGCAAATCATTTAAAGGACATAATAGGGGATGTAAAAATATTTCAGATCAGCAGATCATGTGCTCGGTTATCATTAATAGACTACTGATGATTTTCAGGAAATGGTTTAGAACAGATTTTGAGGAAATGGTTTAGAACCAATTTCAATGACATTACAAGATTGAAGGATATTAATAAATGATTTCCACGTATTCCATTGACAATTTCATCATTTTCACATAACAAAGAAGCAAACAAGGAAATAGATGTCTTGATTGATTAGGAAATTTGATCATTAAAACCTTGTGATATATGCAGGTGGAAAGTTGCAGTACTATCATTTACCTAACTTTTACATATAGGAAATGTGGCTGAGTTGCCATGGAAATACCCTAGCAGTAGCTCTGATGGAAAGCCAACAAACATGTCTTCTAACTGACCCACTACCACTTACAGATTGCATGCAATGTGGCCAATTACTTACTAAAATAGAAAGATCATAAAATTGATTTGCATGGTTTCATAAAGATTGAAAATCACTTCCTGCAATTGTTTTTAATCATGTATCAAACTGGGGAATCACCAATGAAAAACTAAGGGAGCAATACACTCAAAATACACAGGGGTGTAGGACAATATCCCCCCACCCCCATCAACAATAACCCCACTTTTGAGGGACCATCTGAGGAAAGAAAAGGGGGGGGGGTTGGGTTGTAAATTTGTTTTCTCTCTTTTATTTTAAAGCTCATGTACAGTATTGGTAGCAAAAAGAAAATTGGAAAGAAATATGTTAAATATAGTCTCATGTTGTTCTCCTTGTATCAAAAGATGTCTGTAAGAGATCATTAGATCATTTGGTATTCCATCTATGATTTCTGGTGAATTTCAGTGTAAATATCTGTAAGGAATGCTTGATCACTGCCATTATGCTAGGACCCTTCCACCCCGACCGCTCCCCGCACAGCAATCTTGGGGCTTCGCATAGAGACAGCGTGTGTGCACTGTGTGTAGCAGCTACTCATCATTGGTTTTACACATGTGTGTACAGTGTATAGCACATGCTGCCTTTGTTGGGATTTTACGTGCCTGTCCCGGCACATGAATTATTTTTTGCATTTGTTTAATATTAAACTTTAGGAGGTGAAATCTTCACAGTGTCTAAGTATTGCTAGAATCTTGCTATTTATCAACAAAAATTGAAGAAATTTGACGAACAATTTTTGAGGGCTTACCAAAACTTTACATGACCTTTAATTTTTTGTTCTTATTAACCTGTACATACATGTATGTTGAATGAAATCAATAATACATATAAACTATTGAAAAAAAATTTGGGGGGGGGCAGTTCAGGAGCAGGTACGATTATTCAGTTGAATGAAATTTGACTGGCACCTGATAGACCTCTTAGCCTTTAGATGAACCAGACTAACTAGTTGATTTCAAGGTGTGGAAAACCACCTTCATGCTGGCCAGACATCTGTTTGCAGGAAATGAACCAACCAATTAGCTAGGCATACTGATATGGCTATGGCCACGTATGGTCTCAGCAAGTCCAGCTAGATATAATTTTTTTTTTAAACATAAATCTCAATTTGAAAGGTGCTGTTTTGAATTCTTAACCAAAGATAGAGCATGTCCTGAATTATTGGGGTTGCTACACTCATTTTCTGAAGGAGGGTCATCAGCAGCATTATCATTTGAAAGTCAGTCTTTCTTTTCATATTCCATAAGTCAATAAATACATAGCAGTCTGTAACGGTCTGTAGAAATGATGTGAATAATAGGGTCAATCTCTTTTCTGCCAATAAACAAATCCGGGAATGGAATGTGTTTTTACATGTAGCTCAAAAAAAAATAATGAAAAGCTCTGGTTGACTAGAAAAAGAACTATGGAAAAGGAAATTAAAGGTATAAATATGGATGCAAAAAGAAAGAACAAAAAATCACTTACTTTTAGAAACACAAATTAATGCAAGTACAGCTCTCAATACCATATATTAAGAAAATTTTAGATTTCAATGTCATACACAACAAGCACTGAGATAGCATTTTGTGATATTGCATTTATCAATAGATGTGTATTAAGCTTTCAACAAATATAAAGAACAAAGATTACCAAAGATGATCCTGTTTGTGTTTTTCATCTTTTCACCAAGTGAACTTTTGTTATCAATATTACAAAAAACATGCAGCTTCTTGGAAAATAAGTAGTCCTTGTATTCTACCTTGTGCAAAACAAATATATAAACTAGAGTTGAACAAGTACAACTATACAGGTGGGCTGTGGAAGAGTTGAAATACGATAGAGTAATAATATTGAAGTATGAAGTAGGCATATTCCTACATAAATGCTTTGACGCGTGCACAGTACAGTGTATTAAAATGTCAAAATGATGCGGCATCAACGTTAGAATCAATTATAGACCAATAAAAGCATTTGTACATGCGTGCGCGTACTAGGAGTTATAATGCACGCACCAATTGCAAATGTTCAACAATGCCCTGTAACACATGCAGTCTATTCCAGTCAATCTAAGGCATTTTTACCGTTTGTGCGCGTATATACGCGTACGCACGCATTTAAGAAAATATTCTAGAAATCATGTAGGATCAATTAAAATGCTAAAACAGTCCAAGATAAGTCATTTTCATGTTGTATACGGAACTTTAGGCCACTAGATAAGATAAGTCATTTTGAAATGTTTAAAAAGGCCTGAAATATGCCCAAAATTGATTATAGACCATTTTGAGCATTTTCAGACTTTGCGCGCGCGCACCTTCAACGACGCGCGCGTACGCGCACGCACCCTATGTTCAATTAATTTCATTTTTAATTAACTTGCATCATGCCAAATATTTCTATGTTATGACTTTGTATTGCAGAGATATAGCATATGTCAGAATTTTACAAAATGGCGCCCAGATGACGTCACGATGCATTGACTATGTTGAAAAAATTGCTGTGCTGAGACAATAACCATATATACCATCGTACCAAATTTGAATATATTTCATTAAGCCGTTTTGGAGATATTGTGCTTATACGGAACTTAAGGCCATTGACGCGCGCGCATGCGCGCACGCGCGGAAAATTTTGAAATGTTTAAAATGGCCTGAAATATGCCCAAAATTAATCATAGACCATTTTGAGCATTTTCAGATTTTGCGCGCGCGCACCTTCACCGACGCGCGCATACGCGCACGCACCCAATGTTCAATTAATTTCATTTTTAATTAACTTACATCATGCCAAATATTGCTATGTTATGACTTTGTATTGCAGAGATATAGCATATGTCAGAATTTTACAAAATGGCGCCTAGATGACGTCACGATGCATAGACTATGTTGAAAAAATTTCTGTGCTGAGACAATAACCATATATACCATCGTACCAAATTTGAATACATTTGAATAAGCCGTTTTTGGAGATATAGCGGACACAAAAAAGTGGGTAGAAATAAAAATAAATAATAATAATAAATAATAAATAATAAATAAAGAAAATTTCGTACAAAAACAGAAGGTGGTCTGTACTTGTAGTACAGCCCACCTAATTATGGGGACAGCTGAATAACTCAACTCATTTGAAATAGAGCAGAGAGTAAAGTATATATCATAATACCTTGAAATCCATGTTACAGTTCACAAACAAATTGGTTTTCCTGACCAGACATACTAACATCAATATGAGTGAGTGGGATTATGGGAAGATCCTTGGATGATCTTTCGGCATTGTTAATTGTTACTGTCAATGGGCTCTCTATCAAATTTGGGGAATATATCTGTACACCTGTTTAGAATTGCTGGAGGGGAGGGGGGGGGGTTGATGGGTTTCTTGGAAGTGTTACAATTATGAAATCATCTGATTATTTCTGCATAGCTGAATTGCAATATTCAAATGGAGGTGTACTTATTATTATTCTTAAAGGTCATGTAGAGTTTTGGTAAGCCCTCAAAAACTGTTCATCAGATTTCAATTTTTGTTGATAAATAGCAAGATACTAGCAATACTAAGACACTGTGAAGATTTCGCCTCCTAAAGTTTAATATTAAACAAATAAGAGGCAAAAACTAATTTATATCCCAGGACAGGCACGTAAAATCCGAACAAAGGCAGCATGTGCTATACACTGTACACACACGTGTAAAACCAATGAGTAGCTAAATACAGTGATACACATGCTGTCTCTATGCGGAGCCCCAAGATTGCTGTGCGGGGAGCCGTCAGGGTGGAAGGGTCCTAGCATAATAGCAGTGATCAAGCATTCCTTACAGATATTTACACTGAAATTCACCAGAAATCATAGATGGAATACCAAATGATCTCTTACAGCCATTTTTTGATACACATAGAACAACATGAGACTATATTTAACATGTTTCTTTCCAATTTCCTCGTTGCTACCGATACTGTACATGAACTTTAACCCTTACGATACTGGGCTATTTTAAGCTCTTCTCTGACTAAAGAAAGAGCTTGGAGATAAAATTTTAATGCGAAAAGTTCTTTCCAAACCTTAAAAACCGTACATATTAAGAAAAAAAAAATTGAAAGTCATTTCAATTCTTGTGTATTCTATTGTTTTACGAATTTCTTATGTATTTTGTTTTTCAACTTTAACTGTTTTTTTTTTTTAATCTGCTGTTTCAGAGTGTTATATTTTAAACCAATATTCAGTTAGAATAGATAATTACAGCTTAAAGAAGAAATTACAGGTGATACAGATGATAAAGGAGGAAATGCAATATCCTATTCGTTTTGTACACAAAACTCAGAAATTCTCCGTTTTCCGGCTGACATGGGGTCATAAAAGGTCATGTGACTCTGTAACGGTATGACCAATTTTTGTAAACTTGGTGTCATGAGATGCGCAAGACCAGAATTTTTTTTTTTAGAAAGTTGCGTACAGCGGTTTGAAATGCGCGGTGACATTTGTTTAGCCCCCCCCCCCCCCCCCCCAGTACAGTAAGGGTTAAAGCTCATGTACAGTCATACTGTATTGGTAGCAAAAGGAAATTTTAAAGAAACTTCTTATAAATATAGTCTCATGTTAATCTCCTTGTATCAAAAGATGTTTGTAAGAGTTCATTTGGTATTCCATCTATCATTTCCAGTGAATTTCAGTGTAAATATCTGTAATGAACGCCAGATCACTGCCATACGCTAGGACCTTTCCACCCTGACTGCTCCCCACACAACAATCTTGGGGCTTCGCAGAGTTTCTTACAGATATTTACACTAAAATTTGTTCGAAATCGTGAATGGAATGTTGAATAATCTCGTACATGTGTCTTATGATAAAAGGAGAATAGTATGTGACTATGATAGATAAGTTTCTTGCCAGTATGAATTTTGCTACCGAGACTATCTATGAGCTTTAACCTAAAGTTTCACTAACTTAAAGTTTTGAAACCACAAGTCCCGTATGAACGTAGCTAATGGGTTTTGCTCCCTCAAGTGTAACATATCGTTAGATGTTTTTTGGTGTCATTTAGCATGACTGATTCTCATTATTTACATTTTTATGTATTACCTTTTTATCTGTTCAGGACCAGAATGTAAAACAGATTTTGTACCTATATCTGATTCTTGTTATCCTGATTAAATATATTTCAATAAATAATTACATAAAAATAAATAAATAAATTTGATAGGAGAGACTCTAAGCTATCCATAGGTATGAACATTTCATGAACATATTTTGAAATGTTCATTTGGGGAGACTTTTTCCAACTGTCAACTTTTTTACGGTTCTCAAATTTGTTAACACTACTCAGCACAAAATACCAATACTTGTCAAGTCTGGATTTTGCACCTTTCGCAAAAGTCGCTTTTGCTCACTCCAGCTCAAAATATTGCCACATATTTTGGAGTCATTTGATAGAAGAGACCCTAATCTATCCACAGGTATGAAAATTTCCTACAAATATTTGAAATATTTATTTTGGGGGACTTTTTCCAACTGTTAACTTTTTTGGGTTGACGCACTGTATATAATGTAAGTGTTTTGTCTTCTCATTTTTGGTTCTACCAAGTATTTTCCATTCTCTATTCTACTTCTCTTTTTTTCCCCTCTTTCTTTCTCCTGCACTTCTATTTTCCTTAGAAGTGTTTATTCATCCAACTCTTCTCCTTCTATAAGATTTTGAAAAGAATCTATGAACTTAAGTTTTAAAATGTAATGGCAATCTTTGACAACTTTGTGTATCTACCTCAGACATATTCAGCACTTCATGATGTAGATGGTACAGTTGATAGTAAATAGCAGCATGAACCCTATCAAATTGATATATTGTCCTATAATGGGTTGTGCTTAGACATGAAAGACACAACTAATAGGCTGTAATTATTGACTGAAACAGTGTGCCAATAATTAATGACTTTAAGTAGTTTTCATTCAGATTAAATGGTATTAAAGAGAAATTGTTGAATCCAGAGGAAAGCAGGCCAAGCAGAGTATAAGCCTAGACTATCAATCTGACACAACATGTATTCTGACTTGAGTCAGCCTAAACCAGCTTCACAGCAGTTGTTTCAAATCCCAGACCAAATTTAGACCTTTGCATGTAAGTGTTGTGCTACAGCCGAGATACAGTACCTTGCAAAAGGAAGTTTAATCATTGCAATAAGTAACTGAAGTGCAGACATTTTTTTGATGTGGCCTAGGTAATAGTCGATTTAATTGCTGGGGTATATTGCTGTATAAGCACAACACATACAGCCCTAAGAGTCTTGTTTCACAAACTCACTGAATGCATCAATGGATCTTTTAGGTAATATCAACTCGAATTAAGTTCATTTCCTCTATTAATTTCTACTTGAAAACATTCCAGGAATGAATCCCCTTAGTCAACCATTTAATAAAAGGAACCTCCCTATATATAGCAGAAGCACAGACTCATCAACCAAGCTATAATTTAAGCGTGATCTTCACGTACCTACATCAATAATTTAATCTTTCAAGAGAATTTTTGCCACATGATAAATATGTATATGTGGTATATAACATTAATGGTTAACTCTAGCATATTTCAGAACTATACGTCTATAGCTTTTGTTTCCAATGGGAGGGGGGGGGGGGGTCTTGAGTTACAATCCAAAGGGCACATTACCATCAGCCTCATATTTTTCATAAATTTTTGTCAGTTTTTTTTTTCTGTTCTGTTCTGTGCACTCCTAATTATCATCATTCATTCCTGTCCTATATATATACTTCATCCTTCCCCTCCCAATTTCCAGTCTTCTATAACAGCCTACATTTTCCCCCATTATAGTTTCGCCCTTATACCCATCCTTTCACCCCCCCCCCCCCCCCCCCCCCCCCCCCCCCCCCCCCCCCCCCCCGCCTTCTCTGCCCCTTCATTTAAAGGGAAAGTTGGGTTCTGGGAAAGGTGAAAATAATGATAAAATAATAAATAATTTCAAATGCCTTCATATTAAAAATGTGACAAGAAACAGTTGAAGTGTTTGAGCCAAACATTCACTGAACATGTGTGTGCAGTCCCATATACCCATTTCTGTGTGCAGAGCATGCACTTTTCAGTAAGATTGGGCCAATCTCTTATCATTTTGATGATTCCAAAACCTCACAGTATGCACCAATTGTTATGTAGACATGCATGATCAGCCTTTCCCAGTTGCTTTGAGACCGTTTCTTTTACAATGTAATTGCAGGACCAGAACTCAACTTTATCTTTAACATAACCTGTTTGAAACATCAAGTTCACATGTTGGGAGAGAGCCTAGATTTATCACATCTCTGCATCAAAAGACAAGTTAATTTATTTCCGTGGGAGGTACCTGTAGATAGTGAAAGGAGGGAGCACTTCCTGTTCAAGAGACCTCCCAAGGGGCACTTTCATATAATATCATCTCACTGGTTACTATCATGATTTTCATATCAAAAACACACATAAACAAATAATAGGTGAGACATCGGCAACTATGGATACAGATGAAATTAGTTTAATCTACAGGTCATTCATGGTTCATATTCATATATTTCCTGTTTTTCGTCCATACTTCCACTTTTGTTGACTCTTTGAAGAAAAGAAACCTAAAGACATACTTCTTCAATTACTGAATGCTTATTTATTTATTTTTCTTAGTTTGTTTTTATCTGTTTGTTTTATCATTAATTTCTTGATGCAAAGTGCATTGAGCTTTATTTTATTGGATTATTCATTGAATAATTCAAGTTATAAGAAACAATTGTATTGTATTATACTACATCGTACCTGAATTTAAAACTTTTGTGGGCTTTGAATAACTGTGCAAAGAGAATTCTTAAAGGGACTGATTAACTTTGCCCAGGGTCAAAAAAAAAAATCACTGTTCCAGCTAATGCTGTAATCATAATTGCAAACCTGTAGGTCAGACAGGAATCATCTGAGTTTTATAAGCTGATTGGTCGTTTATAAAATTATATAAAGATATTTACAATTGAAAATTGATGTCGGGATAGAGTACCACCGAAACCTAAAGAACTCTTACAGTTGGCATACCTCTTTCTATAACAGAATACCGTACAATGAACGAATCCCAATTTCTTCACAGGCTGGAAACCCGCTATGAAATCGCCAAACGCTGGTGCTTGGTTTTTGTGACTACAGCCCAGCGAAGAAGCCAAACGATTTTTCACCGGACGGTGGGCAAGAAATAATCTTTCGATCGTCCATGTCTCGTTATAAACGCATGAGGACGCTAGTCATAATAGGATTTCAAGTGTCAATCCTTCGATCATTCGGACTAGATTTTGCTTTTGAAACCTATTAATAGTAATTTATTTTCTCTTTTTTAGGATAGTAAACGGGTTCCATTTTCTCTCATACTTTCACATATCCTTAATTATATGTAGTTAGAGGATTGCACACAATTCACTGGCATTTGAGCAGATTTCAGAGTTTTTCACAAAGTTAATCAATCCCTTTAAAGGTTGGAAAACATATATTGAATAGTTCGAAACAATTATTCTTGGGCAATGAAATCTCATATTCCCTGCAAAGCCAATCAATATCATTTAATTACCTCTCAACATACTTGATCTTGTTGAGAAAGTCTCTTGAAAGGTTTTTACTGCCCTACCCTAGAAAAATGAAATTTGACAATGGCCTATTAAACATGGAACTCATAAGTACGGTGATCTTAGAAATATGTAAATGACAGAGTAATCAAGGCTAAAGCAAAGAGCTGAATGAATTCTACAAAGAGGTGTGTCAAAGGAAAGGTGCTTCAGATGAGTGTATCCAAACAAAATTAGCATCTGATTCAGAAATTTACTTTAAGGCTCACACTGTTCTATCCAGCTATTAAAAGTCAAGTTCACACAAAGGGAGCCAAACTTAAAGTTTCGCTTGTAGTTTCAAAACTTAAAGTTAACTTGTAGTTATCTTGTAGTTTCAGACCATATGAACGGACTCATAGTTTCAAAACTTTAAGTTTACTTGTAGTTCTAGAACCGCAAGCGAGCTCGTGGTTAACGCTGTTCAAGTTAAATTTCCAGGTCATACCCTTCGTACGAATTGTGAACACAGGATCTGTATGTGTACTGTACACGCAATCGGTAGTATCTACTTCTGGTGTCAACAACAACGATCGCTGGGCTTGTAGTTTCAAAACAACGAGCATCGTTGTTTCAGGCACGTGTGAACTCTCGTAGTATTTTTCTTCTGTTTTGAGTGATCACTCACCAGTCGTAAAAATCAAAGGTTTATGATGTAAAAGAAAACTTGTTGCAATGGGTACATAGTCAGTGGACAAGGCTGCACACTAAATGTGTACATAGGAACAAGGAGTTCCTTGATAGGAGGGTCTGCATTGAAATGTTAGTATCTGTAATCATGAGCCCTATATATTAAAAATATGAAAATATGGGGGATCCGGACTTTGATTTTGGGCACCTATATGTTGTTCCAGGTGTCTATTATTGTCAAGCCCTTTTGGATATCAAAATTGGTGTTAAATCATGTCGAAAATCACTACAAAAAACCAATATCATTTGGCTAGCAACTGACAAATCTTTGGTCAGTGAGGTTTATATTACTTGTGTTGAACAAAGTGTATACACTAAGTGTTTCCCTCTTTCCTTTTGACCTAGATATTATTCCATTACACATGGATACTTGTAGACTAGATTTTGGATCATTTTTATATTTCTTGACCATTTTATCCTGGAAAAATGGATAAAATGTTGAAATCTTCATCACAAACTATATACACTCAATGTTATAAAAGATTTCATTTTGTCCTAGATATATTTCATTACACATGGATAGACTAGATTGTGGATCGTTTTTCTATTTCTTGGCCATTTTATTGAGGAAAAAGGGAGAAAATGTTTAAATCTTCATCACAAAATGTATAAATATGTATATTATTCAGACATGTACATGTATTTTTAGTTTCTATAACTCAATTTCCTTTTTAATAAGTTGGTCCCAAATCCTCATTCTATTCCATACGTTATTAATAAATCAAAGGAAAGAAAGCTGACCAAGAGGAAACTTTAGGAGAATACAACAGATAACAAACAAATAACTCAAATAGAACTAGCTATTGTTTACAACAGATTGCGAGGAGTCTATATCTGGGGAAATCAAGATAGCCTCTATTATATTTCAGAACAATAAATGCAATAACCTATTAGACAATAGGGTAACAGCCTGATTTCATTGGGTACAACAGGAAATGGAAAAGACAACAGGTCAGGGATATTGTTATAGTTTACAAGAAACTCATCATAATTTGTTGAATAGCTTGTCCTATTTCCAACTATTATTTTCAGGGAAACTGCCTGTGTTTTCATTTGAATGATACCCACCCCTCCCCCCCCAAAAAAAAAAAAAAAAAATAAAAAAATAATAATAATAATAATAAAATAATGATAATAATAATAAATAAAATAAAATAAAAATAAAAATAATAAAATATTAAAAAACAAAAATTGATAAATTAATAATAATAATAATAAGAATAATAATAACTAGAAATTTAATTCGTCACTGAAGACGAATTAGGTGGTCTGTCTTGAACTGGTAAATTGTTGTGTAAGATATGATGATTGGGCAAGATAGTAATCATGATAGGGTCGACGACAATGATAAGATGGTCATATATATATGTGATGACAGTGAAATTGACCATCCGAAATATGAAAGAGAAATGACATTTCGTCATAAACATACATGACCATACATGACCATAAGTTGATTTTCAGAAAATGGCACCTGGATAAAGTTATAATGACATCATGACCTTGTTATTTTCACAGCATAATTGTCCTACCAACACTCATGTCTGTGCCAACTTTCATAAAGATTCAAGATTCGGTTTTTAAGTAATCAGCCCCGCAAAAAAACGGTGGTGTTGGGTGATTTTCGGTTAATTAGTATGAGATTTTCCGTTTTTTCATCTGTCAATGGGAGGAAAAAATACAAGAATTTGAAGAATTTTTAAATTGGAAGTAAAATGGACAGGCATTTCCTTGAAGTTTCAGCCATTGGTTTCGTTGTAGAAGGCAGGATGGACGAGAAATTAAGGAAAAGATGGACAAGAAAACGACGTCTACACTTAAAAAAAAAAAACACTTAAAAAAAAAAAAAAAAAAAAAAAAAACGAATTGAGCTATGAATCTGATTTTTGGTGTGCATGATATTTGGTGCAGATGTGATGACTATGGGAAGATTGAGAAAGATTGACCTCCTCGTTTGGGAGTTATTGGCGGTGTCATTTTTCATATTTGCGGGGGCACTGACGAGCGAACGTGTGCGCACGCGCGCGTCTAAATCTCTGGGATTGACCTGATTGATATCAGCTTCAATTATGCCAAATATGAATGAGAAATGACTTTCCCTGATGAAGATATGACCATGAGTTGATTTTCACAAAATGGCGCCTGGATGACGTCACGATGACCCGGGGACCTTGAAAAAGTTACGGGAACTTGATCTCGTAGGGGCTGATGACTGACGAAAACTTAAAGAAATTGGACTGGGCCGATTTTGAGATATCATCTACACAAAAAGTGGGTGGAAAAAGGAAAGCTTGTTTTGACAAAACTAAAATTAACCTACTAGAAATTTAATTCGTCACTGAAGACGAATTAGGTGGTCTGTCTGTCCCTGTTGCAAATTGCTTTGTCAGGTGTGATAATATTTCTGCAAGATTATAATCATAATGTTGACGACAATGATGATAAGATGGTCATATAAGTGATGACAATGACGATAATGATATATTGATAATGATGATCATAATGACAATAATGATGACAATAACCACGATAACCTAAGTGGCATAGCGCCCCTTCAGGTTCAATTTTATGGGCGATTTTTCGAAAAGTGCTTGAAATGGCATGAAACGTCTGCAAAATGAATTTGGGAGGATTTGGATTATTTCTGAATTTTGCGCGCGCACGGACGCGCGGACGTACGCGTACGCGCGCGTTTAACGAAATGACGTTGACTGGAATGACAGTGACCTTAAGCATGCCAAATATGAAAGAGAAATGACATTTCGTTATGAAGATACATGTATGACCAGAACTTGATTTTCACAAAATGGCGCCTGGATGACGTCACGATAACCTGATGACCTTGAAAAAGATGGGGGAACTTGACCTTATTAGGAATGATGACTGACGAAAATATGAAGAAAATTGACTGAGCCGATTTGGAGAAATCGGGATAACGAACTGGACAATTTGATATTGCAGGACATGTGGGAGATTATACCCTTAGCTTTAATACACGACAGGGAATGAGATTGTACACAAACTACTGCACACTACTTTCCAATAGACATAACACGCAAAATTAGGCAGTTTATTACATTGTTTGTGATGGTATATGTTATAATAGTCGAAGAAGATGGTAAAATGAAAGGCAAAAAAAAAAAAAAAAAAAAAAAAAAAAATGTGAAAAATTGACATGCCTCCTTTAATCGCAAAAATACGCCATGATCCCTTCGTCAAAATGAAAAATCGTGGAACTGATCTTGTAGAGAATTGTCTCAGCTACAACATATCAAAATTTGGAAGAAAATCAACAATCTATTACTGAAATATTGTCAACTGAATACAAAAATTATGACGTCATTTTTTCAAAATTGAATTTTTGAGTTCATAGGCAAATATGATGACGTCACAACATTTTTTTGGCCAAAATTTTGCATGAATCGAAATCTACAACTCATAGGCTTTCAGAATATGTAATAAAATTTGGGGGTACCGGTTCATTCTGACGAGCTATGGCGGATTCTAGATAGGCATGTTTTTACCACTTTTTACATTATATTGCCCATTGACGCACGCGCGGATTTTAAAGTTTGACGCAAGCGTGTGGCATTATTAGATGTCGAGAATGACTGAAACTAATTGGAAATTGTCAAGAATTTTATCAGGAATCGATCCCATGCAAAAAAAACGGCATTTCTACCTTCCGTACGTGCTGCGCACGCGCAAAACGCGCGCGCGGACGCGTACGTACAGAAAATTTTGAAATGCTTAAAATGACCTGAACTGTACTCTACTTTGATCAAAAAGTGATTTTGAGCATTTCTAAATTTTGACGCGCGCGCGCGTTTTGATGAGATGTGATGTTGACCCTTGACCTGAAGTTCATGTGTACCAAATATAGTTTATTTTTGATCTCTTGTAATGAAGATATGATCAATAATGTGATTTTACAAAATGGCGCCTGGATGACGTCACAATGACCTGATGACCTTGAAAAGTTTCGTGTGACATCTTCGTTATGGGCTTTATAACTGGTATGAAAATCACGGAAATTGATCTTGTCAATTTTGAGATATCTTGCGCACAAAATTTTGAGGATAAAAATAATAATAAGAAAATTCTGACGAAATTAAGAGGTGATATGTCTACGACATACCACCTAATAATTAATAATAATAATTTTTTTTAAAAATCAATCAATTAATCAATCAATCAATCAATCAATCAATCTGGAAAAAGTAAATGTATAAGATGAAGAAGGGAAAGATGAAGAGAAATACACAAACAGATCAAATGAGAGAAATATATGGTGTGAAGAAAAGTGGTATATAGGCCTACACAGAAAAATCAGAAATGATAGGAATAACAGAAAATGAGAGAGAAGAGCAAGGGGATTATATAACACAAGGAGATAGTAAAGCCAAAAGGCTAGTCAGGAAATCATTGATCTGTTTTGGTCATAGTTTAAACAGTGCAGTACTTATTTCTTGGTATACGTAGTTGAGGTCCAGAATAATACAAAAAAGTACACATACTCATTTTTAATCTAAAATTCAAGGCCTCAATAGCTGCAATATAGCTAATGTCATGGAATTACAGCCTATTTTACACAACCATTTCTATTATGAAATCTTTAATGGATTATAGTTATTGTAGTTTTTATGTAGTAGACATGGATTTGGTCATAGGATTGTCATAGAATGCACAAAGTATCTTCAAT
Source organism: Heliocidaris tuberculata (assembly GCA_025618425.1). NCBI lineage: Eukaryota > Metazoa > Echinodermata > Echinoidea > Camarodonta > Echinometridae > Heliocidaris > Heliocidaris tuberculata. The sequence goes on from CM046841.1 coordinate 8,424,059, forward strand.
GAATTTATCTCTACCCTTGATTTCCCCCTCCTCCTAACTGACTTTTTTTCCATTGGGGGAGGGGGGAGGGGGAGGGGGGCACAATTATCTGACAATCGTCTGAAAAAGTCACTGAAAATTGTAAAAGGCATTACATTGGCTCTCTCTAAAAAAATGAAATATAATATAAATGTTAATTTATGGTTAATCACAACATATTTCTGATTTAAAACTGCAGGTGAAAATATTGAAGTAGGCCTATATGTTTAATGCATGTTTCCTCTTACAGGATATCCCCCATTGGTGGATAGAGAAATCTGGAATTGTATATCAGCATCATTTATCTTATTCTGAAAAGGGGAAATGACATCAACAATACACGAGGGTCATGAAATTAAGTAGCATATTGGATTAACAGATACTATTGTTTTCTTATGTGTTTTGTGCAGTCAGTCTGCCAACTCACTCCCTATTTTTTTTTTCAAAATAATTTTGATGTATTTACTTCCACAAATTTTCAGAACTGCTTTTGAAAATTACATGTAGTTATAGATAACCCACAAGTCAACAGCTTTTTGCATGATACTGAGAAAGAATTTATTTTTCTCTAGAAATTATGTAATTTAATTAATATCACAACTAAATTGTAAACCAAAGACATATTCATCGCTTTAAATATTTGATGCAAATCAATATTTTATAAAAGGAATCAGAGTCAAAAGCTAAAACAAAACTGCTAATTTTGAGTGATAATCACATTAATGTAATTGTTAACAAATATGGGGTCACTGCTAAGAAAGTACACACTGTTTTCAAAACAGCTTGCAGTTTATTGATTTAAAGAAGTGCTCTTTTTCAAGAGGTTGTTTTGCTATCGTTTGTGCAATAAAAAGGAGGGAAAGTCTATAACTTAAAGGGTACCAATCACCAAAAATATTTTGCTCTGTATGTTAGAGGTTCCATGTCGTTATACGCTATGCAAAATATGGGCTTCAAATAATACTTCTATGAAGAAATATTGCAATTTTGATTTTAAAGCGACTCGTGAGTAGACTACTCGGTGCACCCGCACGCGCTCGCCAAGATAAGGGCTCCTTCATTTTATCCTTTATTTCCTTCATGCTCCTCAACTGGTGAATGCCAGATAGTTCTTTGAGGTTGATTTTATACTTTCTAGCTGTACACAATTTTTTTTTTTTTTTTAGGTTATTTGTACACTTTAACTTGATGAAAACTTCTGTTGATCTTAAAAATCAATTACTATTTGAAACTTGTCTTAATTTGAAGAGGCTCTATACAGTAACCTTTAAAGAGTTATAAAATCTTGTACTTCTTGGCCTGAAAAGGAAAATATTACCCTACTTCATTCCAATTGGCTTAATACTGATCACATACATTTGACAAGTGAGTAGTTCTTTTTTAGGACATGATGTAACAATTTCACAGCTATACACATAAAATTGGTCATTTTTTTTATGTTTCTTATCAGAACCCCTGGTTACCACACTTCAACTAACTTTTTAAAGGGGAAGTCCACCATGATATCAAGTTGGTTTTAAAAGGGGGAAAAATTAAAGAAACAGATCAATAAAAAGTTTTAGCAAATCCTTGAATAAGAAATAAGAAAGTTATGAATTTTTTGAAGTTGTAATTAATCAAACACAAATTGGCAAATCTGTGACATATCTTGCAAGCTCCTCACCCATTTGCCCAGTACTAAAAAAATCCATAAATTTCATTTTTTCTAAAGAAAATATTTAATCATACATGCAACCTAGATGATTTTACAATCATTGCACATATGTTTTAGACAAAACATGTACGAAACATATGTATTCCTTCAGCAGCAACAAAGAAAATGAATATTTATTAAATTTTCTGTACAGACCACGTGGGTGCATGAGGAGCTCGCAAGATCTGTCACAAAGTTCCCAATTTGTGTTTGATTACAACTTCAAACATTTACAGCTTTCTTATTTCTTGTCAGATTTTGCTCAAACTTTCACTAATCTGTTTCTCTCATTTTCTCCTTTTATTCAAATCAACTGAATACCAGGGTAGACTTCCCCTTTAAGCAAAATCACATCTCTGTCAATGGAATCTATATTGCATACATATTGATCAGTTGTTACTATGTCTAGCAAACCTCTAGCAAGCTTCTGAGGCATCAAGAGCAACATTTGTTAGGAAAGAGTAAAATTATTTCACTGGTCTGTTATAAACAATGATATACAACACTCTAAAAACTTAAGTGTTAAATCACCATTTTTAAAAGGGCCGAGGAGAGACCACATTTTCAAAATGGTAGATTAACACTTTTAACATGCTGGATGCAACACCATAAAGGCTGAATCCAGCAGGCTAAAAAAAATTAATCTGCCATTTTGAAAAAGTGGTCACTCCTCGGCCCTTTTAAATGGTGATTTAACACTTTAGTTTTTAGAGTGAAGGAACTATCAAGGGCAAATGATAGTCACAAGTTCAAAAAGAAAAGAAATAAAGATTTGAGAATTTTTCTTAAAATTTTTCTGGCTCTCATCATGATTGAAATGTTTATGAGGAAAGCATTGACACTGCCTGCTTCCTATTCTATTAAAGAGTATTATGAGAAGGATAATGACACATCTAACAAGGTTTGTCAAGACCTTGACATAATTAGCTCATTATCACTGTAATACCCATGACATTGAGACTGATGTTAACTGGATGTTGGGTGTAAGAAGGAAGGGCAATAGACACTTGTGTTGACATCATATTATTAGATCATGAGATACCGGCTCCGTTCCTCCTCTTCTTTACAATCAGAATGAACATATAGTCTGTTGAGAACCAGAGAAGGGCATTAACCCTGTCGTTTTGAGGTTTGGTTCAATAACTTTTGATTCAGAGCTCTAAAAAATGTACCAAATGCACAAGTGGAAAGAGCGAAAATTTCTGCACACATTATGCCCATTATGCCCATTTTTGTTGCATGGCCATATTGCATTTGATGCCAGGAATTTAAAAAAAGGAGAATAAGCTTTAAAATCCTTAAATCGGCAACACATTGAGAGGTTCAAGACCATTGCTTTTGAACAATATTGGCATTTTTTTTCCTTCAACTTTTTGACAAAATTGCTAACCATGTATATTGTTTTCAAAGACATTACACCTTATTGGTACCATGCAGCACTAAAAGCAAAATATTATTGTTGCCAATTTGAAGAACAAAATATGATCAATTCAGCCCTTAAATAATTCCTGTCCTGCAAGGGCTAAGACAAATCAATAACCCTCTAGCTCTCAGCAGAATAACATCCTCTAATACTCCCCATTTCTCTCTTTTTCATACTTTACTCTTAGGAGATCCATTTTGTGTATATGCAACTCAATATTAGAGCAAAGTAGCTGCAACATATTGAGGAATAACATTTCAATTTTTTTTATTCTGAGTAACATCTTTGAGCATTAGCCAGAAGTATAATGAATAATTCTAATTTTACATTGAATAGTTTGCTTATTCCCCATTTCAGATGAAAGGTGAGCCTCTCTCTAATACATTTATTTCCTATACTCTGCCATTACCTTTGTTGTTTTTGTTGTTGTTAAAAAGGTCAAATTTTCAAAAATATTCTTAAATCCTTGTCTCCTTCTAATAGGTCATTTGAATGACACTATCAAATGAAAATAGGCCTATAACAAACTCCAAGCTTACACACCATTCTTAAAGGAAACTTCTTAAGAATCACTTCAAAGCAAGAAAGGATTCAACCTCATCATGCTCATCGACATTCTGATCTCCTGTTCCACTAAACAGCTTCTCCTTCACCAAGACATGTTTACTCGTAAAATGGGAAATAAATCATCCATGATTTAATATCACAAGTTTCCCCCCAATAAGTTTATTGAGGATACCATAGATGAGTCATCACAGCCCACCCTGGATCCGATACTTACCTGCCATAAATCACCCTTCCTCAAAATATTTCTTCTCATATCACAAAGTTTTTATGACCCCCATAACTATCAATGGTATGGTCTGCTGGTACTTGTCTAAACACAACTCAAGAGTATGAGATATATGAAGGAATGTGCCATGGTTATTGATGGGGGTACAAGTAAAATGTGGGGTTATTAAATGGTTTGAGATATGAAATGAACAGAATGTCTAGCATTGTTGGACATATCAGATGATGATGATTATATCCATAAATGTAAATTTGTGCTCTTTCTACATGCACTTCGAAATATGCCATTTTTTTCTAATATGTAGCTTAACTGGGCCTTCTTAGTTTAAAATTGATAGTGTGAAAATACGATATTCATTTCTTTTTCTCTATAATGTGGTAGCTAGAAAAATGAACAAGCTAAGCATTCATATTATCAACCCAAAAAGATTCTTCTTAATTCAACACTAAAGAGAAAATAGAAAAAAATGAGAGTACCAACATTAGATTACACCCATAGTGCAATACAAAGTGTTATTGCTCATAAAAGACGGATAATATAATAAAACTGAAATCATTCAATTTAAAAAGCCATACTCAGACATTCATTAGAACAAATGCAAGTTAAGAATAATGATAGTGAAATAACTTGAAATAATAGGCCTACTTAATAGAAGAAACCAGACATTAAACTGTCATACATATTGTAAAACTTAAAAGAGAGAAACATGAAGTACATAAAAAGAGTACAGGGGAAACCTGATATAACGAGGCCATCAGGACCAAAGGATTTTCCTTGTTATAGCTGTTATCTCATCATATCAGAACATACATAAAAATCCCCATATGGGACTAGATTCTACATGTACACTAATAATGAATGTACCTTGTTCTGCTGCTGCTGCTTATATACTGATGTGAAAGCTATGAAGGCATTAATAATTCTATTCTAGATCTGAATTAACTAATAAAATATCGGATCATATCGGAAAATGCGTTAAGAGCATTATTTTCAGATGCTAAGTTACCAACTAAGAGTTAAGTCCGTCGCACTTCTGCATTGAATATACAGGACTGTACTCCTGTCCTACTATCTGCATAGCGCATACACATGGTATGTAAAAAGGTCTCATTCATAGTTCAGGGGCCGGTCTCCCTGTGCTGTGATATGAATAAAAAGACATTCCCTGCACTATAATACGAATAAAAAGACACTCCCTGCACTGCGTGTGATACAAATAAAAAGACAACCTCGATAGGTCTAGCTTTCCCTGTACTGATATTATAATGTACATCATGAAATTAAAAATACAATTTAACATACAACCAAAAACTCTCTCCAAGCAAATAAAGAAGGCATTCTTATAATTATCAAAGAAAAATGCATAGTTAACATCTAAATCAAACAAAACAAACCCAATAAAATACAATTATTCTAAATGGTGGTATGAAACAAAGTGCAAAACTTTCTCTCAGACCAAAAGCTACTTACGAATGACATCTTGCACGGCATTCTTCGCCTTTTTTGCAGAACGCCGTGTAACTGCGTTGAAAGCTAGCAGGAGAGTATGAATCAACATTATGTTCAAGTGTTTATCAAAGTCAAAAATTAAAAATCACATATAGATTACAGATGAATAACGGAGAACAAATAGAAGATGAACTTTGAAAATCTTTGGATCTTCAATTCAGTTGGTCCAGCTGAGATGTTCAGATCTAAAAGATATTGTTCAGAGTGTCAGGTAACAGAAGTTCAAACATACACAATTCTTAGAAGTCATTCACTGCAAGATCAATGGTTATCCAATGAAATGAGAAAGACATTCAGGCCTGCATTCAGTGGTTTTATATAAACCCAACATCTCAAGTTGATGGAGTCAACTTCACAGACTTGGAAGAAAGTGTCAATGCACTTTACGGAGATGCAAATCTAGAGTGCAGTACAGTGCTTTTCAAGTTTGGGCACATAGGTCATGAAGGCAAGTTCCTGAAAACTTGTCAAATCAAAGCTCTTTCTCTTTTTTTAAAAATGTTAACACTGATATCAAAGATGCTGTAGAATCATGCTCCTGTGTATAAATATGCAGGCATACAGGTATGGTTAGCCAGCAGGAGTTCAAAAAGAACTTTTCAATTTACAGACATTCAAAAGTACAGACATTCAAAAGTACAGACCTAAATTTAGTTCTGAGTGTGTTCACAAACATTTGAAGGGCTAGAAACACATCACTGAAAAAACACTTTGCCCCAAAACTAGATGACATCAACAAGATATGTATACTCCCTAACAGTTTCACTGATGAATATTAATCACTTCAGCGAATCACAGATGAAATAACTATCACACTTCCAATGCTGGCACGAGATGAGTTCTATTTATGTTCCCTCTACCTCTGTTTTTAATGAGTCGAGTCCTTATTTGGATTAAAACAAAACAGAGGTCACACAAAAATCCAGCCAGTCATGGCCACCCTTTGCTGGCAAAAGAAACAATTTCCACAGCAAGTGAATAATCAACAATTGTTCACTGCGAGACAATTTCCAAGATCATCACTGACATCAATACCTCTCTGAGGTGACAAAGTCTCATGAATCCATTCTAAAGTTTTAAACTGACTCAGGGAAATCAGGTAGACAGTTGAGTAAGGGTATACAGGTTTCCGGACCTGTACCTTGATCGATCGTCACAACACAGTGGAAAGACAGGAAATACAACTTTCAAAAGTAGCGGGGGTGAAGTTTCACTGGCCTTACACAAGCTTATACTTTGTGGATTAGCCCTAAGACCTGGGTGTAGTAGCTCTGTGCATATGGGGGCTGGATGAAGGGTAGAGGCAATGGATGACGAATGTGGGAGGGGCTTAGGGTAAAGTGATTGACAGAGTAGATCTCCTGGCACATGGTTGAGAGAGCAGATTGATTGGCTGACACTCAGAACTGGGAAAAATTAGTCTGTATTGCAGACTTCATTTGCACTTCATTTGCCAACCAAATTACATATCACTTTCATCTCTGAGTGTTTGTTACTACATTTACATATGTATAACATTAAAGAACTATTATTTTAAAATAAATCATCTGCAGAATGCCATAAGAGCATGATACAGATGAGCATGAACACTGAATCTGGGCTCTAAGCAGATGTGAGTAGACAGTTTTGTACAAGGGTACTTTTCAAATACGAGGGTCTGGGGATCTGTTTAGCAGAGACTAAGATCAGGTGAAGACAGGGAAAGCCCCTAGACAGGAAAGCCTATGATTGGTTAACAAGGAGTGTTAATTATGCAAAGAACAATGGGATTGGATAATTTAATTGTAACATCATTGTTATCACTCCCATGGGCCCAGGAGTACACACTCTCCAATGGAAATAGTACAGCTCTAGGATACAAGTAAAAAATAAAAGATACCCATTCACATTTTAAAATAATCAATTCATAATACAATTATGATTTGCATATCTACATGTTCCTCATCATGAAACCATAAATTGTTAATGTGCTAATATAAACTTTTATTATTTTACTGCGAAAGTTGTCATCCTCTTTCCGCAGCAAAAATGTAGCCGACACATCCCTTATAAATACATTGTACTTTAAATCATGCATACTACGTAACTATTTCTATTTTCTACAAAATAATGCACTAAAATGACCCCCCCCCCCCCCCCCCCGCCTCCCTCTGTTGTGGATAGCTGTGTTGCAAAGCCTAAAAGTGGATGAAAATTTGAAGCCAAATAGCCCAAGAGAGATACAAGAAGCCCTCTTCATTATCGTATTAATGATTCCTTGCAATGTTGTAGTACTTGTTTATATGAAGTGTCATTTATTGTGTCAGTGCAAAACATAGCTACTGTTTCTGTTACATCAAAATGTACTAAAGAATGTTCTAAGCTTTCAAAGACACCGATACGGCCACTGCACTTGCAGGATGCTAACAATAACTGCATGTACATCATACCTATATAATGTAGATGTGAAAGGGGATAGTACCTGTAACATGAAGGGGAATATGTTTTGGCTGGAAGGGAGAAGAAGAATAGGAAGAAAGTGTGACACTATAATTGACTTTTCTTAGGGTGAGAACAATAATCACCTTCTTGAGACAATGAGACACGGACATGTAATTGGTAAACAATTAAAGATTGTTATTGCTGGACAGTAGTGATTTAAACCAGACTTCTATTGTTAAACAACGTAACCCACACTATAAAGTTATCTAATAATGGCTGCTGTGGCAGCTGCCAAAATTTATTTCTTTATACGATTTCTAGATGTATTTCTAAACTCTTTGAACTGACCATTACATGACACATTAATGATCCTCTTGAATAGTAATGTCCTCAATAATGGAAGTCAGATACAGAAAATTATAAACATTTCAATCAAAACACTGTCTTTAATACATGAACAATAATCATTTTCATAAATTACATAGCTTTGCCTTTCTATCATCAATGCAAAGGAAAAATAAATAATAACTTGTAGAAAGTGACCATGACATTAACCACAGAATTTACACCTATATTTACTTTTATTTTTTAAGTCGCTGTAGTCGTAGTGAGTGGATTGTTATGCATAAAAATCTCTGAACATAATAGTTTACTGAAATTAGTCCTAACAAATACAAGCGCATAAGCGCTATTGTGTCTCGCCCACTCGCGAAAATAACATGAATGTACCCCAAGTGCACCTACCACCCAAGTTTGGTTGCCATTGCAGCAACATGTGCAGAGTTATGTGTCATAAAAGAGTCTTGCAGGTAAACTTTAACATATGACCTCAAATGACCTTTGACATTATCACATGACCTCTGATGGCACCATAACATGCAGGTCCGCTTAGTCCATCTACAACCCAAGTTTGGTTGAAAAGTGAGTGATGGTTCCAAAGTTATCTGTCATAAGAGGGTCTTGCAGGTAAACTTTAACGTCTGACCTGAAATGACCTTTGACCTTACCATGTGACTTCCGAAGGCATCATAACATGAATGTACCCCAAGTGCACCTATCATCCAAGTTTGGTTGCCATTGCACCAACATGTGCAGAGTTATGTGTCATAAGAGAGTCTTGCAGGTAAACTTTAACATATGACCTCAAATGACCTTTGACCTTATCACGTGACCTCCGACGGCACCATAACATGAAGGTAGCCCCACTGCATCTATGACCCAAGTTAGGTTGTAATCCAAGCAACTGATGTGAAGTTATTTGCCAAAAGAAAGTCTTGCAGGTAAACTTGAACATATGAAAAGAGAGTCTTGCAGGTACTCTTTAATATATGACCTCAAATGACCTTTGACATCATCATGTGACCTCCAACAACACCATAACATGAAGATACCCCTAGTGCTTCTATCACCCAAGTTTGGTTGCCATTGCAGCAACAGTTGCCAAGTTATGCGTCCTAAGAGAGTCTTGCAGGTAAATTTTAACATTTGTGACGGACAATATTTCATGTATTGTACTTTATTTACTATTCTTATTGAAGGCTTGATATATTATTGGTCAACATTAGGGCACCCCTTCACCTTTCTGATTCCTCTTTTCTGCTTCTGCTTTCCTTTTGTATATAGTATAAATAAACTTCTCTCTCCTTCTCTCTGTTAACCCTTTCAAGACAATTGACCACATTGTGTGGTTTGGCTCTATAACTTTTGATTCAGAGCTCTAGAAAATATACCAGATGCATGAGCAGAAAGAGCAAAATTTTCTACACACACTATGTCCATTTTTATTGCATGACCATATTGCGTTTGATGCCAGGAATTTTAAAAACGAGAATAAACTTTGAGATCCTTAAATTGGCAACACATTGAGAGGTTCAAAATCATTGTTTTTTCATCCTAATTGGCAATTTTTAAAACTTTACGGCTAATTCCTAACCATGTATATTTTTTTCAAAGACAATACAAGTTATTTGAACTATGTACCACTAAAAGAAAATATTACTGTTGCCAATTTGAAGAACAAAATGTGATCAATTTAACCCTTAAATAATTCCTGTCCTGAAAGGGTTAACTCGAAGAATAATCCATGAGATATGATTAATGTAGGCCTATGCCTATAGGTGTTACAACTACTCAAGCTTTATAAGCTCATGTTGCAGCACCTTTGTGTGTTCATTATGTATACATACTCTGGCTCTGTGTACTCTATTTTGTTTCTGCTGTATGCGTATTATGACATTATGAACATGAATGAATAAAAGAATAAATAGATAAATAAATAACAGGGGGTCAGCTAGTGCTGGACTCACTTCTATTTCTTCATTTCACATGAATCATCTGGAATTAAGAAGAAATCATTGGAGGGGTCGATGGAATTGCCAATTTTAAAGTTTTGACAAAGGATACTATCTAGACTTTGTCCTGATTTTAGGAGGAAAAAACAATTAATCCTGTATTATTAGGCCTAAAATTTGATGTTATTTGGTCCAACTCATTTTTTTATTTTTATTTTGTATTAAACAGCAAACAAATCTTTCAGATACACAGAGTATTTGAAACTACACTTCAAAACAAGACATTTTTTAAAGACAGATTAAAATTCCTGCTACAATTAATAATGCTTTAAGTTTTAATACCTTCAAGCTTATACCATTTCTACATTGTTTGATATGCAAAAGGCATCCTTTCCTTAAACTTTTATCACATTATATGCTTTCATTGTTTCCTCAAAATCTGTAACCCCTTAAAATCTCATTAAATCTTCAATTTTCTATCTCACTGATTCAATCATTCCATCAGTAATTTCTATGAAACCCTTACAAGGAAGAAGTCCAAATTACCTTCCCATTAAGTTTGTTATGTTCTTTACCCCACTACTAGTGAACAAGACATGACACATTGTAGACCTTCCCCAGACATCATCTAATTATCCCTTCATCACCAATCTAAATCACTTACTAATTCAAATTCACATTCAACAATGACCATATGATGTTTTTTCTAACCATGTTATTTCTAACCACTGTTTTCTAGAAGAATGTCTGGGGGGGGGGGTTCTTGTTAGATACTATGTTCATCAAAGATATTGTCCTGTAAAGGGCAATGCAGATTTTTAAAAACATTCCCATAAATCCATAAATCTATTGAAAAAAAAGAAAAAAGAGAGATCTAGATCTTTGAGAGAACAGTAAAGTGTACAGGTAAACAGAAATGTTTCTTTTCTTACAAAATACCTGACAGAAACTTTGAATTTCATGGACTGATATCTGGATTAGTGTAATATTGCATGAATTGTGATATGTCTTTATCTCAATGAACATGCCTAGATGATGTGAAATAGCTCTAATAAATCCAAACATGTTACATTACACACTCTAATGAGAACAGTAGCACTGCTGAATTCATATATCCTGTCAATTCTCTAGAAAGAAACAGGAAAAAGGAAAAGGTTTGAGGCAAGATACATTCTTTTATAAAATAAAGGAGAATTTCACATGAAAAGTACTTTGGTAGCTTTGTCAGTAACAGAAAAACTGATCATCTAATAGGAGAAATCCAATGGACACAAAGTGCAGAAGACATGTCTGTGGGTGCAATGAGTGTACTTCCCTTTCAATCTATGTCCATCAACATGCAACCATGGACAGTAACATGACATTCACACAAGAGAAAATCAATACAAACTTCATAAAAAGAAACTTATTATAAAAAATGTAAGATAACCGTATAGCAAAAGTGGCGTGCCCAGATACATATTATATCACATAACTAATCATCCTACAAAGTAAGTTGTTTGGGAGAGAAGTGCATGGTAATGTACAATCCTCATACTATACAACATTCACTCAAGTGTATCCTGAACCCTTTTCACTTCTCCTCAAAACAATGCCTAAATATGTGTTCTGCTATATGACATTTCATTATATGTCATGCTATACAACAAGAAATCATAATGCTAAAGCTTTTTGTTTTAAAAAAAACAGTTCTATAATTTTTCTTGTCTGAAGGGGAATGTTGTTTTATAGAATTCTGTAGAACCATGCAGAACAATCTACATCAATGCCCTCTTATGACTCAAACCGTTGTAAGAATTTAACTGTATGGATGAGCAGGTGTCTTTAATGAATCAAGGATTACTGATCATTGAAGAAGACCTGGGGATCACTCTAAAAGAGCAGTGGCAATCAAAGATTTCACTGACATTGTTTTACTCAAGAAACAGCTAAGAATGAAAGAAAATAGATTTTGCTCTTTGACTGTGTACTATGCTAGTGTCCCTATAGATTAATCTATAAAAGCTGTGGCAATACATGTGCTTAGTTACATTTATGTTAATCCACATTAAAAAAAAGAATGAATTAATAAAGAGATCAGCTGTTGGTCTTTTATTGCGTAGGTAAATGCCTGATGCTTTGCAAGCAGTCTCTTTGGAGACATTAAACTAAACCATTTGGAAGAAGTTTGCTTACAGCCTTTACAAAGGAATGGAAAATGTTTTCAAATGTAGCTCGATCATTTACAATACTGCAAATAGCTCACAACCATCTGAAATCAAATTTATGAACATTGGCCTAGATTTAGTTCTTTGAGAGGTCATACAAATACATGTACATGACTAAACAGCATTCAAACAAAATACTGGTTTATAGACATCAAGACTGAGATGTACTGCCATGACGATAAGAATGACTCATTTTGTCCAATTCATCCCACAATCATTCAAATAACCTGGATGACAGAAAAATGTCAAATTATGATCATCAGTCAAATCAAATCACTCAATCAGGTCAGAACACACTAAATTGACCCTATCCAATCCTTAGTCTACTCATCCAGACTCTACCGTGCTGCTACAAACTGCTATATATATATGTCCTTATTAAAGACGATATAAGAATAGAAAAAGGACTACAGCAAATCTGCACAATTCCTTACCTCTCCACTAAGATGTTACGATATATCAGACATAAGTGCAACTCATTACATGAAATGGCTTTGTTGTATGCACCACATACATGTGCATAAGCACAACAGTAAACACGAGATCGGGGGGGGGGGGGGGGGGGGGGGGGGGGGGGGGGGGAGAATGAAAAGAGGGAACAAACAAAAGAGTAGCCTGACCATCTCATTAGTACATATTTACAAAATACACTTACAGTTTATATATATCACAGCGCAGTGCAGAAAACATAAAAAATCTCATCAATAACATGAGCGATCTTTTTGAACAAAGCATTAAAACATATAAACTAAGATACAATCTGGAACTAGAGAACAACCTCATATGAAAGTGATATCCTACAAACGAAGGACAGCGGCACAGCACAACACACAATAATTATACTGTTTGAGAATAATAAGGATAAAAGATTCATAAAAATCATGGCTATGACAATGATAAAGAGACATACATTCTACTCTCTGTATGGCCGGTAACAATACATAACAACATACAAGAAAAGATGTGAACTCATATAATGATTGCAGCTCTACTATACCAGTCTGTAGGGAGGGTGAAAGATTGTTTGCTACAAAAAAGAGTGAATTCACTGAAGCATAGCTCAAATAAAGCAAGACATCATGATCTGTAAAGAAGCCATTCATATTCTTACATGTACATACAGATGGTTAAAACAAACACCAAAGAGTATATGAAATAGCTGTGCAGAACTAATGTGTATGATGTACATGTAGCACAAAGTATGAAATTACATAAATTGAGGAATTCTTATTTTTTAATTCTGAAAATAATATTTACAAATATTTGCACCAAAAAAAGGTTGTTCGTAACATCTATCTGATATAAAAACATCAAAACATTATAAAATGACACTAAATGGACAAAATAAAAGTGTGTGATTACTTTTAAACATGACATTCCAAATACTCTAGATGTAGTTTGATTACATAAATGTAATAGCACATATAAAACTAATAAAAGAAAGAAAATGGGATAAGGATAACGAATAGAGGTAAAACAAAACTTAAATTGTTGGATAAACTGTTTGATGGATTGAGAGGCAATCTAAAATCTACATCTTGCTGAACAGGTAGATGTTACAGTATACTTACTAGAAGCATAAGTTATAACAGCAGACTTATCTCTAGGGATATGGACCTCTGAATAGCCTTCACATAGGAATGATTGCATGGATAGACAGATAGATCAATAGATGAATAACACAAAGAAAGACAGACTGAAGAAGGAATTCAACCAATGTCAAAACACCTTCAAATATATGAGTGTGTAGTAAGGTACATGTAGCTTAGCAAAATGTCATTAAAACGCAGGAAAGACGCATATGACAAAATTTATTCAAAATCAAAATTTATTTTATAAATGCAGAACCAAAATATTAGCATGTAGAATTAGTATTTACCTCTTTGAACACTTTTAAGCAAAATGATATGAAAACTTTTATTGAGATATATCTGATTCTAATTTTAGAAGCACAGACAAAACTAGCAATTTTCCTCTTTGCGTCTTTCCCGTGTCTTTATGCGGCACTGCATTTCGCTAAGCTACCTAACCCTTCAATATGTGATGCATCAAGACTTTTACATTCCTTTTGATAAAGCCTGGTTAGTAGCATGCATTCTGCTAAACATGTCAGTAGATGCAAAATAGGAAACATTTTACAGTATGTTTATAGTTTTTAGTTTCACACTTCAAATTCGATGGTAGCTTACAGGTATTAATCAGAAGGTATGAGTACTATGTGACCTTAAATCTCAAAATCACCAATAAGTTACAAATGTAACAATAAAGGAAAAAATGACTTCCCTGAATACATGTAGATCATTCTGATTACTCATAATATATTTCAGTGGATTCTCATATGATTAGAATGCCTCGAATCTATGATTTGATATACAAAAAAAGCAACAAAATTCTAGTGACTTTTTGCACTGCACTGTATTGGTGATATTGAGCCTGCGGGTAACATATTTCACACCTGGCAAAATACTGCATGAAAATGTACCCAGTAGATAATGAACCATAAAACATAAAACTTTCTAACGATTTTCCTACTGGCAGGATACCTTAGGTTTTATTCTAAGTACATTGTATTTAGGGGGTGTTTACCTTGTTGTGTTCTGATAATTAGTGACTGTTCTGTATTGAGTACAAGTCGGCAGTATCCATCTATCAGATCTGCCATGTCTTCTGCTATGGTCGGTGAGGGCGTTGTTATATACACAGACTGCAAGTAAGAGAAGAAAAAAAGGATACATTTAAGAAATGAGAAGTCAGTACTAGTAGTACTTGTGCAACTTGAGTTCTACCTCTTCTAAATAAGTATTTCAGAGTTTTCATCAAGTGCTTTCCATAACACTGTATCAACCATTTTCCACATCACATTCTCTTCAATTCAATTCTTTGTGATTTACACCCGGGGTGTTTCAAATACAGTCCTCAAATTAACCACAAGCAACAGGGCATTTTTCCAAGAATCCCTACCTGCAACACCACAAATTTTCAACAGACAAGAAACTTTCACAACTCTTTAAGGAGCCTGGATTCACAAAAGTTTTTCATGCCACAAAATTATTTTATCACTGTACTTGTGTAATTTGTGAAGATTCATGCCATAAAACAGCCAATATTAAATTAATCCTGAAAGTTTCTCATTTTATAGTATTCTTTGGTTCCAATTTCCCTCTCAAAGGAGAAAGTTGAAGGCCGATCCTAAAACTGATGTACCTCTTACTGTGCCAAGGGGTTTAGCTCTCTTCAAAATTTTATCAAAATGTGATCAATGCTTACTTTTCAAATGTCTACAATTCAGTAACCATCTATTATTTCATAAAATATTGTGTAAACTTGTAAGAAATTTATTACCATGTCTTATAATACCAAACATTATTACTTTACCCAACTTTATGCAAAAGAATTAAAAGAATTATTGAAATTACATTTGCATTTCTTTTTTGTCCATTATTATTTTGTTTACTATTGTTTAATGTTGAAATAAGGTAATATCTTTTTAAAAAATCTGCAATTTTCTCTGAATATTTCTAAGGTAGCATATAATTATAATCATATATTCAGAATGCTGGACTTATGCTCAAAATTTTGATATACATTGACCACCATATACCTTTCCTGTGGTCGAGCAATTGGTGAATCAAAATGACAAGTCTATCTGTCACAAATATGTGACATCAGCACTGAAAGAGTTAATAATGACTGCAAATATACAAACACATGTACAACTGGACATTAACAACCATGGGATCTACAGCTTTTAGTCCTATCTGAGGCAAATTTAGTATATAAGATGACATTTCTATCTTCTCCTTTTAAGTAGTTAGCAGGAAAAACTCTCGATTCAAGATGCGTTATGTCTTCCATGTACTGTACATTAACCTGTATTTGAAACAGAAACATCATCTTTGAAATTTATGTTTATTGTTGTGCATTCATGACTAATAAATTTTCAAAATATATCTGCATATCTGCAGATCAGAATAAAGACTAGAACAGTAGATGTACAGTAAATACAACAATGCCATGTAATAGATCCTACCCTTCTATTTCTGTTGATTGGCAAGCTACTGACCACAACCCTGTTGATTGACAGTTGATTAGATATATTTTTGGTAGCCTGCTTCTGATTTTAATCTCACACTTGATCACACTGCTTAAAATATCTATATTTGAATATTTTTGTTGTTTGAAATATGGGACATGTAGCTCTGCCTTTATGATGTCATCTAGGGGAGATTAATAGAATATTTATCCACTTTTTAGGCGTGGTACAAGGTATGCAGTCTTTAATGTTCATCTTTATGACATCATAGTCATACTAACACAGAGAATGAATAGACATGTATTTATTATACCAAGAATATATTTTCATTAGACCAGTTATGGTGAACACTTCATAAAGGTCATTTTCAAATGTGTCGCACCAAAATCACAAAGAAAATAGGGTACCAATTTTTTTTCAGTGGTTACTTTTAGCTTAAAACCAGCTTGAAATTGATGCATTCACATGACAAATCTTGGGACACACTTGTGCTTGTTATGGTGTAAAGTTACTTTCACTCTATATAATTAACAACAGAAGTTCATTATCAACCAAGCTTAGGGATTAGAAATTATACTACTGCCTGTAGGAAATGGAAAGATAAAGGAATTTAATACTTAAAATTTCTCATATTACAAGTACATGTACTCAGATAATGACATACTCTACATGTATCAATTTTAACATTCTTTAAGTTAACAGAAATAAAAGACCAGTTACATATACAGTACATGTAGTTTCTAGTATCACTCAGAGTCTCTGATGTCATATCAATTCTACACAGAGATCTTAAGTGATAGCTCAAAATAATCCTGAAAACCCAAGCCGGAGGTCCAGGGGCCCATCCAGGGCCCCTGGTGGGGTCAAGGGGCAAAGCCCCTTTTGAAGGTTCAGGGAGCGAAGCCCCCTGAAGCTGGTACGTTTTCTTGTTCTTTAGAGGGCTAAAATCATTAATCTACAGTACATTATAAAGAAATATTGACATGATTAACTTAATATTTTAGGCAATTGATCTCAGTGCTTTTTACCACACCACATGCAATTCACCTTGCCCAGTTGCCTTATCTTCTGAGTAAGATCTAAACTCAAAACACATTACAGGTAGCATAAAGATTTTCATATGCACAGCCCCCCCCCCCCCCCCACAAAAAAAAAAAAAAAAAAAAAAAATCAGTGAGGGCCAAAGGGTCTTTACACAAACTCTCCTCATTACATGTATTTCCACAACAGAAGTTCACATTAAGACTTCCTTACCAGGAACCAGATTTTTTTCGAAGGAAAATTACTTTATCTTCATTCTATAACATTCCAGAAATTCCCTGATCGTATGTAGTGAACCACAGCTAAATTCAAACACCCCAAGATAAAAGTTAAAGAGTAGAAAGCAAACCACAAAAGCCAGGTCATGAAGAACGATTCACGATGTGCACGGAGTGTACCCACCACACTACCAATAATCTAGGCTGCTGGTGCTGGGGAAGAACGCCTCCCATTCCTGCTGGAAAGTGAATTCCGGCAGGAATTTTTCAAGAGAATATTTCAACAAATTAACCATCAAAGTAGACATTCTCTCTCACCTGAATCATGAAAAATAGCGATGATATTCTATTTGGACTCTGAAATTTAGAATCAGTTCTCAGAGGACAAATGCCGGTTATTAAGGGCTGTGATTTCCCTATCTCGCGGTAGCACAATCGTGCACTGCCATTATGCATATGGACTCACTGCACAGTACCTTATCTTGTCAATGTACACTGTTTGTTCTCACACTCATGCTTTGTATACACTATACATGTAAGCACAAACAGTGCACATAGACATGATAAGGTAGTTGTAGAGTATCTACGTAGTATAAGTTAATTTTCACGGATTTTACTATGAAAATTGATTTTTTTTTTTTTTCCCCCCAGGATCTTTTTTCTGGCAATGAAAAAATCCGGAATTCAGGAAAAATCCGGAAAACTGGCATCTCTGTATTATGTGCAATGGCCCTACTGCGCATTTAATCAGCAGTGAATCTCGAACGATTGCACCAAAAAAAATTTGTGTGAATGACATCGTATGTAAAGCTGATTAGTTTAAAGCTCTTTAAACTAATCAGCTTTACAGAATTTTACCCGTGTGAAAGCGGGGAAAGACCGCTCAAGGGAGACAAGAAAAGCGGTCTTCATGAGCAGGTGGTCTTTATGTACAGGTTTACACCTTTAATACATGTTTCAATAAGAAACACTTTTCAAGGGAAACAAAAAGTGTGGTCTTTATAGACAGGTGGTCTTCCTATACACTAAAGCAGGTTTGACTGTAAATTATTCATATACTTTGAGTTCAAATCTGGATTACACATCTTCTCCAAAATGCTACGCTTAAAAGACCTCAAAAGAGACATCTCATACGCCCTACAAAAGAGATCTCCTTGAAGAGTACTCTCAGTTTACGTCAAAGTGACTAGAAAGGAAATCATAGGTGACATCAATGGTGAGTCTCAATCTCCCCTGTGGTTTCCCTCTCTATATATCTGACCTTCTGTCTTTGTTGTGGATGTTAATAGATAGCTTGAGAGATTTCTCACTTAAAGGGAAAGTTCACCCCGAAGATTACTTGAGTTTAAAAAATGCAGAAAAAATAAAGAAAAATATTGGCGAAAGTTTGGACAAAATCCGTTAAAGAATAACGGAGTTATGGACTTTTGAAGTTTTGATTTTGTGACGTCACATGCGAGCAGCTCCTCCATTATGTAATGTGATAAATATTCCATAAAATACAGTTTTCTCAGAAAATTTAGAATATTTTCGTCTGTGCATTTGATATATTGTCAGAAATGTTATTCAATACTAGATTCTGAAAAGAAACAATATTAATTTATCGTGGAACGTAAAAAAAAATGTGAATATATGGAATATTTATTACATGACCAATGGGCAGCTGCTCGCATGTGACGTCACGAATCCAAAACTTTAAATAGTCATAACTCTTTTATTATTTGACCGATTTTCATCAAATCTTCGCCAATATTTTTCTTTATTTTTTCTGCATTTTTTAAACTCTAGTAATCTTTAGGGTGAACTTTCCCTTTAAGGTATAAATATCATGACAAGAACTAACCAATCAGATCTAGGAATAAAGATCATGTGACACTCTTATCATCAAGGGTCTAGGTGTGAAATCTCACACCTTGCTGAAATGTGTGTACATGAAGAAATGGGTCAAATATACATGTAAAACAATCAGTCAATAATAATTGATATACTACATGTAAGTGTTCATCATGAAATACCAAATTTCAAAATACAGTACACTATTTCTAAAAGAATTTTTAATGTCTCTCTGCTATACTGATATCGATTTGCAAGACAATATTACCTAAAACAGACCTATTAAAGAAAGTGCATCACACTACTATACAAAATAAATGAATGACAAACAGACAATCAAATAAAATTGCTGTAGTGTTGCGGTGTTTGGTTTTATATCATTATCATTGCTATTTGCTGAAACGGTTAAAACCTAAGAGAACTATAGGTAAAGCATGAATTCCTACTAAACTTGAATGGCACGTTGATCAACATCAGTGGCCTCACTGATTTTTTTTAATTTTTAATTATAGATACCTGTAGATCTCACTGCTGTCACTGATCTAATCACTAGCCAATCAAATCACATTCAAATTAATTTCTACATACATGTACACTCTAAAAGCTGTGTGTTGGCAATACACAAAACACACAACTCACAGTGTAAGTCATCGATCTTTACCTCACGTGGATATCGCATCAAACGCACGGCTCTATGCCAGCAGTTAATGCGAGCCCTACACTCAAACACAGTACGTGGGACCATGCGTGGTACATCGTCTGCTGTGTATGATTCCAGTGTACTCCTATTCGAAAGATACATGATTTTATTTTTTATTTTAAAAAGACATACTGTATTTCATATTATATTGCCTTTATAATTTGTAAGGATACACTTGTTTTTCACTGATTTTGCATTCAATTAATGGAAAAGACTTCACAGTGCTGAATTATTTGATTCTAAAAATGCATAAAATTGTATTGAAACAGTACAGAGGCAGTGTTTTTCTACAAGCCCAAACATGGCAACCGGTCGCATCAAGAGGAGAGGACGTTGCTTTATCCACTGGTAGAGATTGATGGTGTAAGTCTAGTGCCACTTTTCTTTGATGGTTCATCATTGCGGGAAACATAATACAAAATCACAGATATGATATGTACCATCTATCATCCATAAGGTCTTCTTTTCTTCACCATTAAGCTCTATGAAAAATATTATCTTCACCCACAAAAAAATTATAAAGAAAACTTCAAACTAAATATTCAAAAGCAAATGTTAGTTGTTACTACAAATCTATTACCTACAGGTCTTGTAGCAAATTAGTCCTGACTAAACAAGTTATCCAACAAACTCTCTAACAGGAACTGTGTTGGTTTATTTTTGTAAAGACTACAAATACAAGGAAATTAAAGAAAAATGCAAATGTACATCAAGATTTTGAAGAGAGTAAAAAAAAATATAGCCATGTTCCACCTCCACCTTTGCAGAATATACTATCCTTCCTAATATAAGCAGTATCATATTGAAGCCTTCATCTCACAAAAACCTTAATGGGAGATGAAACTACAAGTCAGCCATCACCAAAGCAATTTTCTATTTGGCAAATCCAAGTATACATAGCACCCTCTTGTGACAAAAAGCAGCACATGTTACAAACCCACTACCTGAACCCAAGCAAAATTTTGTAAGGTGAATGAGATAAAACCACCAAAAAAATCCCAAACAAACAAACAAACAAAATTTTGAAAATGCCTCAAATCCCAAGATCCCAGCAATACAAATGTACATCCTCTTAATTATTTTTACAAATTATTTTCCCACTGATTCCTATTTTAATACCAAAAACACATGTAATATAAATAAACAGTTTATAAATTGAACCATTCAAATATGAAAAAAAAAAAAATAGACAGAATTGTACAATGTACTTTGAATAGAACATGAAAATGGTAAGAACGTGATGAGATTCCAACACTTTAATCAATTAGAGAGATATAACAAAAGCAAACTTGAGAGTATGTTCCCCGAAATATTCTTTAAAGCAAACGCTGTAATGTGAATAACTTTGTTACACAAAACCTGCAACAGAGTTCAGAAGGGATTTAATCTTTTACTTCAAAATTTCCTCCAAAAGATTAAACCTAATGTCCTGCTTTCACACTGCACTGTATACATAGTTACTCAATTTGAGACCTTAGGCATGGAGTTGACTTTGTGGATAATATTTTTCTCCAAACCCTGCACAAAATCTGCAAATAAGTATTTGATCACAAAGACCCTACATTAGGTGCAAGCCATGCGAGAAAGAGACATGTTATTGATGAAAACCTTTCTGTGCAACACATCAAATTAGGCCTGAGTCATTACGGTTTTTTTGCTAAACGTTTAAACGTTCACTCTAAACGGGCGGTTTCGTTTAACCGGTATTTTTTGTAGATGTTGAAAATACTCGTTTTTGTACATGTAAATTCTTGAGTATTTCAGTCATTCCAATAAAGATCTATCAAGTTCATGAAAAGAGGGTGAAAAGAGGGTAAGAACACGCACATACACACTTTCAGAAACGATCGGATCATGGTTTTAGATATTGAAAAAAAATTAACATCTTATATAAACAACGGCTAAAATAGCTGGCTCACTCACTCTTCAAGAATTATGAACCGCTAAGGAAACAGACGTGAAATGGTTTACTTGAGGAATTAATTCGTCTTCAAGAAAAATGAAATTTACTTGACAAATTAATTCTTTACCTGACGATAAAAAATAAATTCAGCAGGTCGTCTTCAAGAAAAATTAACCGCTAACGAAACAGAGGTGAAACGATTTACCTGACAAATTAATTCTTTACCTGACGATAAAAAATAATTTTGGCGGGTCGTCTTCAAGATATATAAACCACTAGCCAAGCAGAGGTGAAACTATTTACTTGAGGAATTTATTCTTTACCTGACGATAAAAATAATTTCGGAGGGTCGTCTTCAAGATATATAAACCGCTAGCGAAGCAGAGGTGAAACTATTTACTTGACCAATTTATTCTTTACCCGACGATAAAAATAATTTCAGTGGGTCGTCTTCAAGTAAAATGAAACGCTAATGAAATAGAGGTGAAACGATTTACTTGACAAATCAATTCTTTACCTGACGATAAAAAATAAATTCAGCGGGTGGTCTTCAAGAAAAATGAACCGTTAACAAAACAGAGGTGAAACGATTTACTTGAGGAATTAATTAATTACCTGACAATGAAAATAATTTCGACAAGTCGTCTTCAAGATGTTCAAACCGCTAGCGAAACAGAGGTGAAACGTTTCACTTGAAGAATTTATTCTTTACCTTACGATAAAAATAATTTCGGCAGGTCATCTTCAAGAAAATGAAACGCTAACAAAACAGAGGTGAAACGATTTACTATACAAATTAATTAATTACCCGACGATGAAAATAAATTTGGCGGGTCGTCTTCAAGAAAAATGAACCGCTAACGAAATGGAGGTGAAAAGATTTACTTGACAAATAAATATTAATTACCTGACGATGAAAATAATTTTGGCGGGATGCTTCAAGATATATAAACCGCTAGCGAAGCAGAGGTGAAATGATTTACTTTACGAGACGAGAGTCGATTATAAATGGGGAAGAAAGAGTGCTAATATTTTTAATTTCATTGCACTGACGGAAAGACAGTTGAAAATAGATTGAAAATCATAAACAAATTCGACGTGAGTAGTGAATTGAAACATCGAATGAGTTATTTGGCGTCAACGCACCGATCCAAAACTTGAAAGAATTAACTAAACAAATACAGGACTCGTGTAAGCATCTGCATTAAAAAAGGTTAATCAAAACAGGGAAATATATATCAGCGTCAACGCGCCGATCCGATCATATCTGCGTCAACGCGCCAATCTAAACATTAGAAGACCAACAAAAACAAAATCAGGACTTGTTGCATTAAAAAAAAAACAACAAAAAACGGTTAAACGAAACCAGGAAATGCTAAACATTTTTGCTACTTGCATTCGTTTAACCGTCGGTTAAAACGTTTTGACTCAGGCTTACATCAAATAAATACAAATATGCATTTGCTGCTAAAAAAAATAATTATGTAATAAATATCAGCAAAATGGTAAAAAACAGCAAACTGGTGAATATCTATGAAGCTACAAAAGGCAAGGTATTAAAGCAAAAAACAATGAAATAAAACAAAGAAAAGTGATGATGCTATTACTTACATCCATATCAACAGCAGCATGGCCATACAC
Organism: Heliocidaris tuberculata; assembly: GCA_025618425.1. Lineage (NCBI taxonomy): Eukaryota > Metazoa > Echinodermata > Echinoidea > Camarodonta > Echinometridae > Heliocidaris > Heliocidaris tuberculata. The sequence continues at coordinate 8,447,783 of CM046841.1, forward strand.
ATGAAAGTTATGATCACACTGAGGGGTAGGATTTGGAGTTATTTAAAAAAAAAAATAGGGATTATTGTTACTTTCATACTATTATGAAAATACATTATCAGGCTTCTGGGGAGCGTTTCATCAAGCGTTTTGTCAGTGATTTTTACTGACAAATTTGCTTTCAGCCAATCAGATGCAAGGATTTCAGTAGCTTATAACAGTTGTTGGTAAAAATCACTTGATGAAACGCTCCCCTGACTGTGGTTTTGTATGGAAATAATACCCCAAAACAGAGAATGACTAGTAAGTTAATTATGCATTTTTCATTGAACTGGTTTTTGCAAAGAAAATGTGAAACTGAAGAAGAGAAAGATAGAAAGTATATCAGGGGATAAGAAACAAAGAAAATGTACAAAAAGAGATCATGAAAATAAGGATATGAAGACAACAGTGAGGAAGATGTAAAGCTTACAAAGAAGGAAAAATATGAAAGAAATTGTTCAAATGAAAATTTTAACAAAAAGACCAAGCTAGCTGTACAGGAAATAGCAACACATACATGTATAACTTCAAATAAGGTTTTGGGGGTATTGTATACATACTACGACATTGTCTGAAAACATGAAAATTTTGGATATAATAATTGAAAATAACATTTTTAAAAAGAAGGGGGGAGGAGCTTGCAAAGCTAGAATATGCTTCATTGGAAGAGCAAAGAAAACAGAATTTCCAGTCATTTATAATGCATATACTATATTTTACATTCACATACAACAGAGCAATAAAGAAGAGCAACATGTGAGCAAATCATAGTCAAAAGAATTATTGTTACTAGCTAACTAAATGTATGCATTTGGGGAAGTATGAGATAAGTTTGTAATATTTTTTAAAAAGTAGAAAAACAAGAGCAGAGAGCATTTTAACTCTAAACATACTGAGATATTATATATGTATATAGCCCCAGTAACATATTACTTTTCTGAAACACATGTACTTTTTTATGTTGCTGATTTCTTCAATGTTATTTTGTTATAGTGTGTGCATTGTGCAAAATATTCAAAAAATGACTCAGATTTTGAATTGAACCAGATAGAGAAGTGGCAGAATATCTAAATGTGTGGAATCTTCACAAAACTTTCAAATTCATCCTTATATTTTCTCTTTTTATTTTAAGTAAAAAGGTCGAATTTGAACCATTATTCAAAATATTTAAAAACTGAAGAGTAGTTAATGCTACATAATTATTAATGAAATGGGTAAGTCCACACTTTTACAAAAACACTATCATACTATCTGTCCCACTCCAAATGCATTCAACAAAGAGAAAATAATTTCAACAAAAAAAACAAAACAAAGAGCCATGCACTGTTATATGATACTGCAAATGTTACAAAATATACATGTATAGCTATATGATCATAAAAAAAGAAGATAAATCTTTGACCATTTTCTCTTTCTCATATATTTTTAATGACATTAAGAGAACACTAACAAATAAGGAACTTTTAGCAAGAAGGCCTACCACCATTTATCAGTCTCTATGTATTTTAATTATTCTAACACAGCCTATTTTCTTCTTACAAGGATAGACACGTTATTTCAAAAAATTGAATACATTTTGGTTTGTCCATAAAAGGCATTTTCCATAGACCCCAACCAAAGTTATCTTGGAAATAGTATTCAACTGATTAAAACATTCTACAGGGTTCTACCATACATGCTCTGGTGAGAATATCCAACACTAACAGAAATCCTCAATTCAACCCTGGACCAATAACTAAACATAGCTCAAACCCTAACTCTAAACCTAAACTAAGACCCAATTGCAACCTAATATCCTTGACGAAATAATTGAGTAAATTTACATTCAAGCATTCAAGGAAAGACTCTCACCTCATTAGCTCCTGCTATCTTGAGCTGCAGAAGGCCTTTCTTGTCATTATCTGTACTGAGAGATTGGACTGACTGCACTTGATCAAAATCAGCCATCTTGGTAGGCTACAAACCAATGGAGAAACGAAAGGGTTTGAGTTGATGAGAATAATCAACAAAGGAAACATGTAGTTTGGGGGTGAGGTTAGGAGTGAAGACTACCGTCTTCAGTGTCAAATGCTTACCTTGCTTTAGTATTGTGTGTCCTGTAGAATGGCCCAAACTCAAGTTTTAATCATATTTTTACATTTGAAAAAAGTTTTTATGAAAGGATAAAAAAATATAGAATATACCTGTCACTAAAATTTACATGACGCTCAGTCTAAATTGTGCTGATGTAGTCATAGAAAGGTCACAACTTTAAAATGCATATTTCTAGAAATGTACTTTGCTGGCATAACTCCACATGTATCCTTTTGCCAAACACTGCGCTAAGAATGGCTTCATTTTGTGTTTTGTGGAGTTTTGTTTGTTTGTTTGTTTGTTTTTTGTTTGTTTGGGTTGTTTTTGTTGTTGTTTGTTTGTTTGTTTTTGTTTGTTTTTGTTTTTTTTTGTTTTTGTTTTTTTTTTTTTTTTTTTTGTTTTTTTTTTTTTTGGTTTGTTTTTGTTTTTGGTTTGTTTTTTGTTTTTTTTTTTTTGTTTTTTTTTGTGGGGGGGGTCTAATTTCATTTATATCAAGTTTAGGTCTGAATAGTAACACTGAATCTTATAACTGATGACGGAGTATCATACATGAAGATATATTGGGTTTGCAAATACATATAGGAAATAACCAACACTGAACGGACCTGGAATGGAGCTTTAAGATTGAATTGAATCAAGAGTTTTATGCAAAATCAATCAATTCAGGAAATAGATGAAGGATTTTAATGACATTAGAGAATATCACAAACCAAGAAAAAAATCAACAATAGTAGGATCTATTATCATTTAATTGTATTTTTCATTTATTTTGGATTTTTTTTATTATGCTCATGTAATGTCACCAAGTCGGAATATTAGGAGTGTTCTTACTGTGGCAGCTTTGTCTGTAAGACATGATATCCCATCTTCAGGACCAATAACCAGTTCCACTGAGATACTCCAACCAGTCTGTACAACAGAGAAAGCAACACGATACCAGTCAAACAAATCGAAGAAACCCTTCACATATATACATGCATGTCTGCTACAAGTTAGCATGTATTAGCATGTGTTGTTAGTATCGGATGTAAAGATAACATGCATTTCTTTCTTAATATAGCATTACCAAAATATATTGTTTGCTGTTTATAATGTAGGGGTCAGGCTCAACTACCATGCATGTATGTGCTGTTATCTGACCCCTTTCACCAACTAATATTTACTCTACTTATATACGTGTATATAAGTGTAAGAATCATTCTATCAAAATGTATCGTACTCATTTGCGTATACAATAAATAAATCAAATCAAGTTCAAACCTGGATACCTTTCTTTAACCCTTTCGAGACAATTGACCACATTCTGTGGTTTGACTCAATAACTTTTGATTCAGAGCTCTAAAAAATATACAAGATGCATGAGTAGAAAGAGCAAAAATATTGCGTTTAATGCCAGGAATTTAAAAAACGACAACAAGCTTTAAATCTTTAACTTGGCAACACATTCAGAGATTCAAAATTATTGCTTTTTGTCAAGATTTGATTGGCAATTTTTTTCAACTTTTCCACAAAATTTCTAACCATGTATTTTGTTTTGAAAGACATTACACCTTATTAGAGCCATGTAGCACTAACAGAAAAATGTCATTGTTGCCAATGTGAAGAATAAATTGTGATCAATTCAGCCCTTAAATAATTCCTGTTAAGAAAGGGTTAAATACTTACACCCAGTGCACACTTGAATTTCTCATGATCAAAGCGATGTACTGCAGTTAGTACTTCAAAGAACTTAAACACACACTGCTCCTCATTCAGATTAGCAAACTGCTTAAAGTACTGTAGAATAAGCTTGCGTAGATTCTTAGGCTGCAGAGGGAGACAAACATGGAATACTTAGCACACTTATTGAAGTACCAGAGCACAATGAAATTCAGAATATGAAATATAAGCTTTTATAGTTGACAACTTCCTGAGATATAGTACGTCATTAGACCTACATGCAGAGAAACATCCATCTATCAAATAAAATTAATAGAACAGCCCTCCCCCTGGATCTCTTGATACAGCATCATTTTTGTTGGATATGCATGTAACTAGGGATGAAAAACTATAATCATTTTAAACCTGCATCCAAGAGCACATACATGACTTGAACAGTATGTCCATGTAGTGGCAAAAAAAGGGAATTACCACTAACAGGAAAGAATTAATCATTATGTCTGCTTTAGCATATTCATGATAAAAAGTTATTGAAGCATTGAGAATTACTCTTGGGGGAATGCTCAAAATTCTTAATGATTACTCTCATCCATTTGCTTTGTAATGCAATATTTCTTTGTCACCACTTTCGTCTTTATTTCTCAAATTCTGTCACCAATCTCATATTTTCATTGATCAACTACATGTACATAAATATGAATACACTAATGGTTATTGATTTCAACCAAAATGGCATACTTGTAAAGAAACCTATACTCTTGATATTTTCAGCCAAGTAAATGCGAGGATTTTGTTAGTTACTTACCTTAGTATTATCAATGACATTCTTCGGTATAAATCTTTTCAGCCCAATGTCTTTCCTGGAATATGATGAGAAGAAAATTGGTTGTTTTGTTTTAAGAATTATGTGGTCAAGTTTGCATGGTATATTTAGAATACAAGAACAGACAAGAAGAGAGAAAAAAAAATTGTGAGATTATGGACTTAACTGATGTACATATATATGAGAAAGGGGGAGAGAGGAAAAGGGAGGAAAGAGACATAGAGAGACAGAGACATCGACATACACATTTAAATCAAGAGAGAGATCCATTTGAACTTTTCAGGAAGGAAACACACAAACAGAAACTTTTATCCATAATATGAGAAAGAGAAAGGAACCAAACCAATGAGCAAAAGAGAAAACAAATAAAGATATGGAAAGATTTAGAGAGATAGAGAAATAGGGAGAGAGAGAGAGAAAGAAAGAGAGAGAAAGCGAGAGAGAGAGAGAGAAAGAAAGTGAGAGAGAGAGAGAGAGAGAAAGAAAGAGAGATAGAGTGAGAGAGAGAGAGAGACGATGTGCAACCAGAGGTTGAAGGTAAATACAGAAGCAAGCACGATGTTCTCATTATTTCGCTTGGCTGCTGATGACAAATCTAGCTGGCCTAATCTCTCTACTCCAGCAGTAGTAGAGGCTTAATTCCAGACAGTTAAATCCAAGCACATATCATAACCTTCCTAATCCATTCCCTAAGGCAGAGAGGGATTATGTTCACAGACTGTAATTAATGACAAACATTTCTTCCCTACAGTTGTCTGTCTACTCCCATCACAGTCCATGTCAACATATGAATCATATATTAGTAATAGCCACATCTTTTTTTCTTCATTTTCCTTTTCATCTTTAATTTGTATGTGTCTTTCACTTTCTGTTTCTTTTCTTTACCCCTTAAACCCTTCTTTTACATCACATCAATATTGTCATCATCTATCAGTATGTCTCCTCAGTTGGGTAGGGTCTTCTCAATACTATTTTATAACAAAAGGAACATTGTGTTTAAAAGGAAAGTCCACCCTGGAATTAAGTTTATTTTAATAAAACAATCAAACAGAAATTGGCAACTCCGTGAAGTATCTTGCGAGCTCCTCTCCTATTTGCTCAGTACAGAAAATTTCATAAATTTTCATGTTCTTAGTTGTTGATGAAGGAATAGATTTGTTTCATACATTATGTAAAACATACATGTACCTGCAATGATTATATCTACAGTACGTGTATGATTGAATATTTCCTTTAGAGAAAATTTAAATTCATGATTTTTGTTTTTTACAGGGCAAATGGGAGATGAGCTCGCAAGATATGTCAATGAGTTGCTAATTTGTGTTTGATTGATTACAACTTTAAAAAATCATAACTTGCTTATTTCTCATCGGATTTTTCTTGAACTTCCATTAATCATTTTCTTTAATTTTTCTGCTTCTTTTAAAACCAACTTGATATCAGGGTGGACTTCCCCTTTAATATGTAATGATTCCAACTCCTCTCCTCTCCCCCTCCCCTCCCCTCCCCGCTCCCCTCCCCTCCCCTTCCCCTCCCCCTCCCCCCCCTTCCCTCCCCTCCCCTCCCCCTCCCCTCCCCTCCCCTCCCCCTCCCCTCCCCTCCCCTCCCCCTCCCCTCCCCTCCCCTCCCCCTCCCCTCCTTTCCCTTTTAACTACAGTGGAACCTCGTTATAACAAACTCCTTGGCCCGAATTCACAAAGGAGGTTTAAACCATGGGTAAGGTTTAAACCTCCGTAAGCGTACTTAAATAAGCGTAAATAAGCGCACATTGCCCATGCGCGCGCTCAAAGAAAACATATGACTGGATCGGATTCAGTGCGCACGTACGCTTAAAAAACCCCAGGAGGGGGTTTAAACCATGGTTTAAACCAAACCTCCTTTGTGAATTCGGGCCCTTGGGACCAGTAAAATTACCTCTTTATATCGAAACCTTGTTATATCAGGGCTAAAAAAGCAATAGAATACAAAAGAAGTGGGACCAGTAAAATTACCTCGTTACAACGAGAGTTTGTTATAAGAGTGTTCTTTAAGACGAGGTTCCACTGTAATACCATTTTACTGCCTAGTACCCTTTCTGTCTCTCAGTACTATATACTCACTCTAAGTAGTCAAAGTTGGCTTTCTTGTCCAGGGCAATTTGTGGCATATCTTTAAAGAACCTTCTCATCTCAAGGCATCCAAGCTGTAGAGAGATGTCTTGTTCAACTATCTCAGCAACTTCATTCATGTAATCACACCTTACCTAGAGAGAAAGAGAATGAGATTTATACTAAGGATGGGATTAAGATTGTGACTGTAAGGGGTAGGGATACTCTTGTTCAACTAGCTCATATATAAATATATATCAATATATAAATATAAATCATGATTCTAGAAGTTCTTGTTCTGCTGCTCATTATTTCCCAGGATTCTTTTTATCATAGCATTCCAGAAAACCCAAGACAAATATCTGGGTGAGGCTATCTTGCATCATACATTTATAATGCCTCAACATCCTTGGCACTATGAACACACATTGTTGCCTTCTTTCCCCATACTCAAAAAGCAAGAACAACAACAAATATTTAGAGGATTATTTGAAGGGAAAATTAAATATAACCATTGTACTTGTATGATGATGGTGCTTTTGTACAGACTATTAAAAGCACTTACTTGATCGTAGAAGTAGAAGAATGAGACTTTGTCTTTCTCCAGTAGCTCATGGTAGTTTTTAGGCAAGTATCGCACACGCAGCTCATATCTAAATATACAAGAAAACAAAGAGAATCATGCAAGGGACTTCAGGACAACTGGTAAGCACAATTTTTGGCAAGGTCTTGAATTTACATCCCATGGCAAACTGAACATCAAGTTATAAATCAATCACTCAAACAATGATTATTAATGTGGTCAATATCCTACAATACACATACACACTCCTGATTATAAACCAGGGCTTGTCACTAAAATAGAGATCTAATTTCAAATGACAGTCTGCAATTCTCCCAAAGAAAATACTGCATGTTCCCTTTTTGCTTTTTGATTTCTTCAGACAATTCCTACCAAATAGAGAATACAATCGAGTGTCAAGACATGTTTTTTCCCCCAATTTGTTTGTGAACTCATAAGCGGATACAAGAGGTAAATTGTCCAGAAGAGCAAAGATTCATGTCGCAAAATAAATGAAATACAAACATTGAATATTTGAAATTTGCAAATAATTTTTTTGCTTAAACACTGCCATAATTAACAAAACACAGAGGTTTCCAGTTGCCAAAGTTCCTGGTTTTTCAGTATTAAGTTTTGTCAGTGCTGCAACGTACATTTCTTACTGAACACAACATCAGCAAAGTATGGCTTAAAAGTTAGCATTCTCTTAGTCTAATTCCTCCCTGTTTTGAAGATAGGAATATACTTACTTCCATTCAATGGCAGGGTGGTAGGTTGCATATTTTTTCTTGACCTGTCCCACAGTGAGATCACGATGTAACCAGTGACATTCCTCCGATAGGGTATGTTGAAGCCGTACAGCAAAAGAACTCTCAAAGGCACGCTCTCCTCTGGCTAACTTACTTACAACAGCATGGATAACACTCTGTAGAAGATACAATGAGTTTAATTTGTTTTATGCCACATTGATTTCTGTAACAGCCTTATTTTCGGTTTACAACAGCGACAAATCAGAAAACTACAGACTATTCAAAATTCAGCGGCAAGATTAGTAACTCGAACTCGAAAATAAGAAGCAATCACCCTAGTCTTACGAAATTTACATTGGCTTCCTGTCCATTCCCGTATTTTGTTTAAACTATTAGTTTTTGCATATGAATGCTTTCAAGAGTTCGCCCTGTCTTATTTGATTGAATTATTAACATTATATCGGCCTACTCATACTTTAAGATCAAGCACAAGGAGTTTGTTTGTTGTTCCTCCCATCTTAACTAAAACATATGGTGAGCATTCTTTTGCACATGCCTCCTCAGTTTTATGGAATGCACTTCCAAATTCTATGAGAAATCCTAATGATTTAGATAAGTTTAAGGCTTCTCTTAAAAAGCATTTATTTAATGCTTAAGGTATGTACACATGAACTCAGTGCCCAACGCTATCAGTGCCCAACGCTATATATGTACTTTATTGCTTCTAAGTGGATTTTCTAATTTGTATTTTTCTTATATGTGGTTTCTTTTGATTTCATTTTAAGCGCATAGGGACATGCTATCCTGCAATGTGATATGCGCTATAAAAGAACTGAGTATTATTATTATTACTATAAATACAACACAAAATGGGAAACTCAGACACCTCTGCATGTATTTGGTTTCTAGAGCATGGTAGGATTGTAAGCAAGGCCTGAAACCAGTTCAAATAATTTTAGATCATTATTATGTTTTTTCCTCCTCTACTTTCTCATCAATGGAGATATTGATGTCATGATACTTTCCTATGTTTTTATTTGATTAATACAGGGCTATGGCTTTCACTTTTCAATGAATCATATTTGCTATGTTGGATTATTCTACAATTAAATATTTGGCAAGGAAGGGTGGAGGATTCACAATGAATTTATTGGATGGTATTGTGATAGTACAGGAAAATATTGTGTTTTTTTAATTTTATATTATAAAGATGGTATAATCTTAATTTTTGGTTATATCAAGAGAACATTTGTCAATATTTTGATGTTTTTCGGCATTTTATATTACCAGATAGAATTTGTAAAAATCGAAATGTAACATTCAATTTTATGATTGATGGTGGAACTAATTAATAATTTCTTAATTTTTTTTCTGATTTTGTTTTTTATGTTAAGCCATTGTCTACTGGTTATATCAAGAGAACATTTGTCAATATTTTGATGTTTTTCGGCATTTTATATCACCAGATAGAATTTGTAAAAATCGAAATGTAACATTCAATTTTATGATTGATGGTGGAACTAATTAATAATTTCTTAATTTTTTCTTCTGATTTTGTTTTTTATGTTAAGCCATTGTCTACTGGTTATATCAAGAGAACATTTGTCAATATTTTGATGTTTTTCGGCATTTTATATCACCAGATAGAATTTGTAAAAATCGAAATGTAACATTCAATTTTATGATTGATGGTGGAACTAATTAATAATTTCTTAATTTTTTCTTCTGATTTTGTTTTTTATGTTAAGCCATTGTCTACTGGTTATATCAAGAGAACATTTGTCAATATTTTGATGTTTTTCGGCATTTTATATTACCAGACAGAATTTGTAAAAATCAAAATGTAACATTCAATTTTATGATTGATGGTGGAACTAATTAATAATTTTTTTTTTTTTTCTGATTTTGTTTTTTATGTTAAGCCATTGTCTACTGGTTATATCAAGAGAACATTTGTCAATATTTTGATGTTTTTCGGCATTTTATATCACCAGATAGAATTTGTAAAAATCGAAATGTAACATTCAATTTTATGATTGATGGTGGAACTAATTAATAATTTCTTAATTTTTTCTTCTGATTTTGTTTTTTATGTTAAGCCATTGTCTACTGGTTATATCAAGAGAACATTTGTCAATATTTTGATGTTTTTCTGCATTTTATATTACCAGATAGAATTTGTAAAAATCGAAATGTAACATTCAATTTTATGATTGATGGTGGAACTAATTAATAATTTCTTAATTTTTTCTTCTGATTTTGTTTTTTATGTTAAGCCATTGTCTACTGGTTATATCAAGAGAACATTTGTCAATATTTTGATGTTTTTCGGCATTTTATATCACCAGATAGAATTTGTAAAAATCGAAATGTAACATTCAATTTTATGATTGATGGTGGAACTAATTAATAATTTTTTTTTTTTTTTCTGATTTTGTTTTTTATGTTAAGCCATTGTCTACTGGTTATATCAAGAGAACATTTGTCAATATTTTGATGTTTTTCGGCATTTTATATCACCAGATAGAATTTGTAAAAATCGAAATGTAACATTCAATTTTATGATTGATGGTGGAACTAATTAATAATTTCTTAATTTTTTTTTCTGATTTTGTTTTTTATGTTAAGCCATTGTCTACTGGTTATATCAAGAGAACATTTGTCAATATTTTGATGTTTTTCTGCATTTTATATTACCAGATAGAATTTGTAAAAATCGAAATGTAACATTCAATTTTATGATTGATGGTGGAACTAATTAATAATTTCTTAATTTTTTTTTCTGATTTTGTTTTTTATGTTAACCTATTGTCTACTGGAACTAAGTGGTTCCTGTATTAAAGTCTATGGGATTGAGAGAATTCAGTAGTCAACGGGTTAACAGACCTACATGGTTCATTAATCTGGTCAAGTCCTGGGCTTTCATTTATAATCTGTTGCCCTTGTGCTGTTTCTTTTCTTCTTCTAATGTCAAAGTGTGATTTGTTTTTTCCTCTGTTCCTTTATTGTTCAATTATCAATAAAGTTGATGTATCAACAAATATTGATGCATATTAACTTATTTTGTTTGGTTTATACTGATATCGCCTTGCGTCTAACTCACGAGAAACTGTTAATAAATGTAATAAAAATAAATGAAATGAAAATATATACTCACATAATAGCCTCATCAAGAGTTTCAAAACAAACACTTCTGATACTAAAACATGATATTATATTATTCAAATTTTATAAACACTACTCCCATGATAATGAAATTCAATTTTATTTTTCACCTAAGTAATATAGATGATCATGATGACAATTGACATTGCGTGTACATGTATAGTAATATCCTCTTTTATCATCCCCCAAAAATGAAAATAGAAATGACAGGTTCAGAAGATGGCTGTATGAAAACTCGTTTACACACAAACTGTGTTTAGTTTTGAAACTTTTAGTGGATGAAATGGACAGTGGTAGACTTCTAAGCAACACAGCATGGGGTAATAAAATAAGAGTCAGAAATATATATTCAAAAGTAAAACATGCCATGACTTTCTGTGAGTCATCAATGATCACCATGACTGCATTTCAAAAACTTTCAGTTCCCATTGGAATCAACCACTGTCTTTCAAGTGAAAGTAGAGAGGAATCATAAATTAAAGGCTCTATGTAACATCTGATACTAAAACATGATATTATATTATTCAAATTTTATAAACACTACTCCCATGATAATGAAATTCAATTTTATTTTTCACCTTAGTAATATAGATGATCATGATGAAAATTGACATTGCGTGTACATGTATAGTAATATCCTCTTTTATGCATCCCCCAAAAATGAAAATAGAAATGACAGGTTCAGAAGATGGCTGTAAGAAAACTCCATTTACACACAAACTGTGTTTAGTTTTGAAACTTTTAGTGAATGAAATGGAGAGTGATAGACTTCTAAGCAACACAGCATGGGGTAATAAAATAAGAGTCAGAAATAAATATTCAAAAGTAAAACATGCCATGACTTTCTGTGAGTCATCAATGATCACTATGACTGCATTTCAAACACTTTCATTTCCCATTGGAATCAATCACTGTCTTTCAAGTGAAAGTAGAGGGGAATCATAAATTAAAGGCGCTATGTAACATCCTACGCAAAAATAACTAGCACATCAATGATGTGGCGCTCATCCGGCATCCAGCAAAGAAATTCACGCAATTTGTACTTTGAACTGAGTTGAGACTGTAATGAATACACGAAATGTATATGTATTGGTTAAATGCATGTACAGATGATGAAGTGCCTATTGCAAATCTGGCTAAATGTGGTGTTGGAAGGGGACAGTGATGTGTAGATATGAATGAAAGTCTGGAAATTCACAACTCAAGTTGGACGACTGGAGTTAAAAGATTTTGTGGAATGTAAATTTTAATAGTTTTACTGTGTGAAAGAGAAACTTGAAATAAAGCATAAAGTCAGTCAAGGTGAGGTACATGTATCTCTACCAACTGTGAAATCTTTATTGAGAGAGATTTGAAGGTTAAGATTTGTAATAAAAGAAAAAAGCAGTGAATGACATAACTTATGCATTGGTGTACACATTAAAAGAATTTTAAGGTTGGGGCATTTGAAGGGTGGCTTCAGTGCATTGTCGCTCACTGTTTCAAGTCTTTATAAACTCATAACCCGCTATTGTCGACCACTGTCACTTCTGGGTTCTCGCTTCTGTTGACGATCGTCGACAGAAAGCATGTACAAATTTATAAAGCTATAGCCTTTGAAATAATCCAGCAGCCATGGGTTTCATTATGCACAGGGCAAAGAGTTAAAACAAACAGTTTTTTTTTTATTTTTTAAAATAAATTTCACATAAATTAGCATAAATTTTCACATAAATTAGCATAAATAATTTTCTACACGAAAATTCAAAATTCTGTGAAGAAATTCAATGAACCTCATGAAAGTCTTTCAGATGGAACAAAAAAAATCAAAATCGGTCAATAAATGAGGAAGAAGAAGCAATTTTCGTGATTTTTAATTAATTTCGCATAAATTAGCATAAATAATTTTCTAGACAAAATTTCAAAATTCTGTGTAGAAGTTCAATGAACCTCGTAAAAGTCTTTCAGATGGAACAAAAAAATCAAAATCGGTCAATAAATGAAGAAGAAGAAGCGATTTTTGCGATTTTCGAAAAATGCGCATAAATTAGCATATTTAATGAGTTTCAAAATTCTGTGTAGCAGTTTCGAATCCCCCACCTAGTGCTATCATATAAAGCAAACAGAATTAAAATCGGGTGAGAAATGGCGAAGAAGAAGCATTTTGAAATTGTGGACGGACGGGACGAAGGACGGACGGACGGACAGACGGATGGACGGACGACGGACGACGGACGCCTCGCCATGGCATAAGCTCATCTGCCCATTCGGGCCGGATGAGCTAAAAATGGTAGGCTTGCTGATTTAATGTAACTGTTCAGGAACACATGTATTTAAAAATTTTAAGAAATGAAGTCATAGAATTTAGAGTGTAAAAATGTAAATAAGCCTAGAGCTTTACTGTTTCCCAAGTTTGTTTAGCGAGTGCTCATACACAGACAAAAATGAAATTTGATGTAGCAGTTGATGCCAACTATCTCAATATAAATTTCAACTTAATACTGTGATAATTTCTGACTAAAAACTGGGGTAAGATCTGATCTACAATCATCTCTGAATTGTAAACATTAACAAGTGAATGAGTAAATTACGCAATGCGTAATAAATGTCCCCGCCGGAAGTGCAGATCTGTGGAAATTAACTAGCCTGAACCTTAAAACTTCAGTGAAAAACTTTAGTGAATAAAATAATAATGTTACTGCATGCAAAAGAAGAGAATACCAACAATGCATGTATACAACTGAAATATAAAACATGAAAACATTATGAACCTTCAGCCATTTTGAATAAATTTGCATAAATTTGCTTGAATAATGAATTTCAAAATTCTGTGTAGAAGTTTGGAAGCCCCCACCCAGCCCTATCAGATAAAACAATCTGAATCAAAATCCGATGTGAAATAGAGGAGAAGTAGCATTTTTCGTCAATTTTGAATAAATTTGCATAAATTTGCATAATTAATGAATTTCAAAATTCTGTGTAGAAGTTTGGAAGCCCCCACCCAGCCCTATCAGATAAAACAATCGGAATCAAAATCCGATGTGAAATAGAGGAGAAGTAGCATTTTTTGTCAATTTTGAATAAATTTGCATAAATTTGCATAATTAATGAATTTCAAAATTCTGTGTAGAACTTTGGAAGCCCCCACCCAGCCCTATCAGATAAAACAATCGGAATCAAAATCCGATGTGAAATAGAGGAGAAGTAGCATTTTTCGTCAATTTTGAATAAATTTGCATAAATTTGCATAATTAATGAATTTCAAAATTCTGTGTAGAAGTTTGGAAGCCCCCACCCAGCCCTATCAGATAAAACAATCGGAATCAAAATCCGATGTGAAATGGAGGAGAAGTAGCATTTTTCGTCAATTTTGAATAAATTTGCAAAAATTTGCATAATTAATGAATTTCAAAATTCTGTGTAGAAGTTTGGAAGCCCCCACCCAGCCCTGTCAGATAAAACAATCAGAATCAAAATCGGCCAAGAAATGACGGAGAAGTAGCATTTTCTAACACACGGACAGACGGACGCACGCACGCACGCACGCACGCACGCACGCACGCACGCACGCACACACGGACACACGCACACACGAACGGAGCCCGTTTCATAGTCCCCTCGCGAACTTCGTTCGGCGGGGACAAAAAATCTATCAGAGGCCAAAGCGAAATCACCACAACACATCCTGCACTACCACATGCACAATTATCTTCACTACTTCTTTTCCTCCCCTCCCCCCCCCCCCCCTGCAACCCTTTCAGGGTTATGAATATATATTACCTCAGTTAGTCTTAACAGTAATATTTATGTTGTGTATAAAAGTGTTCAAAGCTGCTTCACTATTACTGTTATGTTTACAACCAAATTAATTATATTTCACACTGATATTTAACTGTGTTACATCACTATTTCTATTTATTTTGTATTGTGGACATGAAAAACAAATACTGTATGATTTTATCTAATTTGATTTGTATTGTTGAAAAATGCAAAAATAAAACCAAACTGAAACTGAAACTGATATACATCTGGATCAATTATAACCAGCGCTTGTAATATAATTGTACAATTTTGAGCATACATGTAGCCTCACTGTTGTCTTAATGCCCCCCCCCCCTTTCACCCTATTAAAAGTGGGGGATACATGTATATGCCAATCGACGATTGATTGTAAAAATTAAAGAAAACAGAATACATGTAAGATCACTGAAAAGAGTAAAAAGACATTAAAGGGTGACTAAATTAGAGAGAAAAAAGGTGCTGTTTCCATGTATTTTTGCTTTCAAATCACGAATCTGGCAATTGATTGTCAAAATTATGTCTCGTTTTTGGCAAAAAAGGGGGAAAAGTAGAGGTTTGGGGGACCGTTCCTTAAAACTTGTGAGCTGATTGGCTAATTGACGTCACACCCCCAAGTGACGTATGAAGAGTAAGAGGCACAAGATCTGCAGGCTGCGGCAATGTAACATTGTACACACAATGCGGTATTTGACCCCTCTGTTCAACGGACAATTTATGAAAAAGGGAAATTAATTAATAGTCTTAGGAGTGAATAATCATTATCAATATATTTTCTACAAGATCAGTGAACACTTTTGCCCCAATATACAGCTCTTGTTTTGTTTTTTTAACTTTTCTTTGAACAATGTTCTCATCCATCTGAGCTTGCCGAACGATAGTTTTGCATTGGTCTTAAACGCGTACACAGCCGTTTTATGCGTCTGTGCAATGTACTACACATCTTTAGTACGGCAACTATGTTCCCCCTCGTACTAAGCGACTGGTGAACGCTTTTGTTTGGTTTGTTTTTACTCTTGCCTTTTTTTTCTTCGCTTTACATGTACGGTACAAGTACTGATTTAGATTTTTGGCTGAATTCCTCGAGTAACTTTAGAGAGATGGATAGTGATCGCCAGTCCGATTTGGAGGACTTTTTGAGCCAGATACGAACTTTGATTTATCAGATGATTTATCGATCCCGAAAGAGAAAAAGCTCAAGTGCAGTGGCAAGGGGAATTCGACCATATATGTTTGAACCCCTCGCAGAAGACGCGCCAGAGCATGGTGAAGGGGTCGCGGGGGAAGGGGCCGCGGGTGAAGCTGCTGCAGCTGCTGGAGAAGAAAAGTGATCACTGCAAATTGTACTCCACTTGCTTGGCCCTTGCCACTCTGCCCGCGTGAGCATACCTTTGCGACCCATAATTTCCGTAGATTTTCATCTTTAGGAAAATGATGTACGGAGGCTTACATCATCTTTAGGGGTCTTGCTACAGCCCGCAACTATACACCGATTTGGCATTACTGATGAAATTGTGTCCCAAAATCAAATATATTGTGAGGAATTAAACACACGAAAATATGCGATGCAAAAGGTCGATGTGGTGAATAACATGCTCGGCACCGGGCTGGGCCTGCCGGGGGCCGGCGGGCGCGCACGGTATATACATGTAGGTTGGTGGAATATTTTCCCTTACTTCTCGTACGTCACAGATCACGTGATCATGATGTCGCTTCGATGGGTTTTTTTAGGGGCGGGGCTTATGACTGTGTAAATCAGCAAAAATGTACTTTTCAAATGATTATGAAATACGACTGAATGCATAAAAAAGTGTGTGATAGATATTTTTTGGCTCCTGATGACTCCTTCCTACGAAAAATGGGCAATTAATTTTCTATTTTAGTCACCCTTTAAAGTAATAATTTACAAAGTAGACCCATCCTTCATTTAAAGGGAAGGTTGAGTTCTGGGAAAAGTAAAAACTAATTTGTGAGCTTTCTCATTTTTTTATGTTAGTTTGGAAGGTTATCATAGTAGAAATGTCCCCTGAAAAGGATTGCTCTTCAAATGCCCTCACTTTCAAAATATGACAAGAAACAGCTGAAATGTTTGGGCCATTTGTGTGTAGTCCCATATACACATTTATGTGTGCAGTGCATGAGACTCTCAGCAGGACTGAGTCAATTTCTTAACATTTTGGTGATTCCAAGACCTTACAGCATACACCGATTCTTATGTGCTATCAACCTTTCCCAATTGCTTTGAGACAGTTTCTTTCACAATTCAATCTCATGACCAGAACTCATCTTTATCTTTAAACTGTAAGCCTACATTATATTCTATTGTGTTTTCCAGCTTACATTAATATATATTGTGAAGCATGATTGGACCAGAGAAATATTATTGCACTTCAAACCAGAAGAGTGTTTTAAAATGAAACATGGACCAGTAGAATTGCTCATCTGTCTTCTTTTCATCAGATTTCTGAGCTTACTTGTGTACATTCATGCAAATACAGAGCATGTCAAGCGAAACTTTTCCATGAATTCTCTCTGGCGGAGATTAGCTGGTAAACATAGACATGAATTCATCAAGAAGGCATGATTCATGTTAGCATTCTGTCTAGAAGCCACAGAGCATGCCCAGTCACGATCAATCATCTATTATTTACACCATTTGAAACACACCATTCCTCTTATTTCCACCTTCTCTCTCAATCTCCTCTGTCTTGCTTTTAATGCCTACTGACAATCATTAGGAGCCTTTTGATATGACTATCTCCACTTAATTATTTTAATCAATTTAGGATTTATCAGTACTTTCTCTAAAAAAAAGAATAGTGCAGTTCTCTCTGTATACCAGTAATTTTCTGCCTGCCTTTCTCTCTCTTTCTCCCCCCCCCCCCCTCTCTCTCTCTCTCTCTCTCTCTCTCTCTCTCTCTCTCTCTTTGGAGTTCTTGGAGTTATAGTGTTCAAAGCACTTAATGATAAATGCCCATCCTACATGTACATCTCAGAGCTCTTAATGAAGCATCAACCAGCACATAGTCTCAGATCAGCCAACTTTAATAGCTCAACTGACAAAGGCTATCAGTTGCACAGCCTAGGGAGATATAGCCTTATACATCTCTGGACCGAAGCTGTCGAATAGCCTGTATCAGGAGTGCTGATTATCTGTCCTCCTTCATATCGGGCCTCACAACTTACATATACATGTACCTCTTCCAAGCTACAACATCATCATGCTAACAAAGTAACATGGAAAATTAAATATCTCAATTTCAAACACTGACTAAAAAGTTGAATTTGTGAGACATTTTAGAGCAAGTGCCATGAGCGCCCAGAAAAGAAAAGAAAAGAAAAGAAATCATCATCATCTTTATCTTCCTCTTCCTCTCATTTCCACTTCTCTCTTCCTCCTCCTCCTCTTGGTCTCTATTTCTATCCCTCTCTCCCCCTCTCTCCCCCTTCAACTCATTCTCTCCCCCTCCCTCCCCCTTCAACTCATTCTCTCCCCCTCTCTCCCCCTTCAACTCATTCTCTCCCCTCTCTCCCCCTTCAACTCATTCTCTCCCCTCTCTCCCCCTTCAACTCATTCTCTCCCCTCTCTCCCCCTTCAACTCATTCTCTCCCCCTCTCTCCCCATTCAATTCATTCTCTCCCACTCAATCCCTTCCCTCTCTTTCCTCATCCCTTTTTCCTCTCCTTTCTCTGTCCTTCTCTTTATCTCTTTATTATTCTCTGATATCTTTCTTTGTAAATAACTTTCAAATTCCCAGTTCTCAGTTCTACAAATTAATAACTTGAAAATACAATTTATATCTGGATTTCTCCTGCATTCTTTGCTTCTCCTCTCATTCCTATCTCTGATCATTCTTTCTTCCTCTTGTTTCTTTTCATTCCCTTCCATTAGACCATTAACTATTGAAGTGAAAGCATCCCCATTGACTGAGTCAGTCAGGCAGGGAGACAGCTAGTCATAGCAAGGAATGATTCATGTATGTAGCATTCCATTTCAGTGCTTATTGCATGCACTGTGAGAATCAATTACCCAACACTTACTGCCCCCATACCTTCTCAATACAACCCTCTGTGCTGAGAGTGAGAGCTAAAAGGACATTTACTCTACATGCACATGTATGTCAAGGGATATGAAACAATGTTTTTCTATGTCTCACCGACAGACTTTATATTTTCATCATCCTTGACAATGACAAACTTTGTCAATGACGTAAGCTAGTATGAATATCTCTTATACTTACATGTATCTCTCTTTGTTCATTGCAATGTACAGCATATTCAAATATTACTCTCTCACTTTATTTCACATTTTCATTCATGAAAGAGCACAGAAATTCTAGTATCTTCCACATCGTACGATCTGCTTTTAATGAGCCAGTTCATACAACATGCACATACGCAGATAAATGTCAAAGAGTACACACCATGATGGGCACACCAATGTGATATTAGTTGTTAACCCTTTCAGGACAGGAATTATTCAAGGGCTAAATTGATCACATTTCGTTCTTCAAATTGGCAACAATAATATTTTTCTGTTAGTGCTAGATGGTTCTAATAGGTGTAATGTCTTTTAGAACAATAAACATGGTTAGTGATTTTATCGATACGTTGAAAAAATTGCCAATTTTGATGAAAAACAATGATTTTGAATGGCTCAATATGTTGCCAATTTAAGGATTTTAAAGCTCATTTTTGTTTTAAAAATTCCTGGCATCAAACGCAATATGGTCATGAAACAAAAATGGACATAGTGTGTGCAGAAATTTTTGCTCTTTCTACTCATGCATCTGGTATATTTTTTAGAGCTCTGAATCAAAAGTTATTGAGCCAAACCACAAAATGTGGTGAATTGTCTTGAATGGGTTACGCAAGTAGCGTACATGTATATCTACCAAAACAGATGCACATGCACATACATATCAGGGGGAATTTGTACCATCTACTAATTACAAACTGCATGGCTTACTGTAAAAAAGTGGAAATTTTCACGCGATTAATTTTTCGTGCTCGGCCGAGTAAGGTGAATTTCACGTGTTTTTAATTTCGCCGACGCACTAGGCTCATGGGCAAAAGAATACATATACAAAACTATTCGCGTGTTTTTATTTTCGTGCAACTTTCATGCCATGCGAAATGCGCGAAAATTTCCACACCGCGCAATATTTCACATTTTAATACAGTATTAGTGTTTCTTCTCCCTCTCTCTTTATTTCTCTTTCTCTTTTCTCCTTCCCTTTCATCCCATACACACTCTAAGCAATATTAATATATTTCTTCATCATTAACCCTTTCAGGACAGGAATTATTTAAGGGCTAAATTGATCACATTTTGTTCTTCAAATTGGCAACAGTACTATTTTTCTTTTAGTGCTACATGGTTCAAATAAGGTGTAATGTCTTTGAAAACAATATACATGGTTAGAAATTTGTTGAATAGTTGAAAGAAATTGCCAATTTTGATGAAAAACAATGATTTTAAACCTCTTAATGTGTTGCCAATTTAAAGATTTTAAAGCTTATTCTTGTTTTAAAAATTCCTGGCATCAAACGCAATATGGTCATGCAATAAAAATGGACTAGTGTGTGCAGAAAATTTTGCTCTTTCTACTCATGCATCTGGTATATTTTTTAGAGCTCTGAATCAAAAGTTATTGAGCCAAACCACAAATTGTGGTCATTTGTCTTGAAAGGGTTAACCCCATGCACCTTTATAAATCAACATTTATTATCCTCCATGTACATGTACAGTACATCTCTTTAATCTTTATACCCTTAAAAATCTCTTCCTAAATTTACTAACAAATCTCTTGTCTTTTCAACTATCCTTGTAAGTCATTTCAAAAGAGTTCTCATAAAGCCAACTTATGTGCAGTGAGGGTGGAAAATATGCATGTCTTAATTCTTCTGTAAATTTTGCTCCTAAAACAGTGAATCTTCATATTTAGAGTAAATGCTCTGGTGTGCAGCCACTTAAGACAAAATCCAATTTTAGAACTCTTTATTCCAGCATTATTTTCACTTTTTACCCAAATAATGGAAGTTCATATTCTAACTGTTTGAGCAAAAATATAATCCCCCCAAAAATAAAGAGTTGCCATGGTAATATTAATTTTTCATTTTCCCTGTTTTGGAGCCAGTGTGCGGCATACCTGCACCGGTGTGCAGCCCCATGTACAAACTCAATGGAGAGTTCTCGCGCGCTGCGCTAGCTGAGCAAAATCCCATCGACCCGAGCCAGAGTCCCACAACCGCGTGCGATCTGACCGCAAACCGGTGCAGCGATATCTGACACTGACATCGCCATTCGCACAGAGCTTTCGCCGGTGTGTCACACACACTGAATATCGATGACTGCAACTAGCAATCAGACACTTTTGAGCTTGCGACACATGAAAAATCCTAATCTAGACTAAAATTGAAAGTTTCTTGAAATTCAGCTGATTTTTCAAAACCCTATTTCCTTTAACAACACACTTAAGAAAGGCATATTTTCAAAATTTTAAATTTTTCGTAGAGGAACGCCCAGTATATCGCTAAAAATGTGATATTTATGGATACTTTTTTCATGGCCACTGCTGTTTTTCTTTGACTTTGGTAATGTACCCTGTGTGTGTGAAATGTGATATATTATGATTTTATGTATATTATGTATTTTAAAGTGCTTTTGCAATGCAAATGATAGACTGGCCGCACACCGCCGCACCTACTCTAAATCCAGTGCTATTTTACTACCAACATGCAGATCCCACAGGGCCATTGAAATTTTCAATAACCATTTCTTGTGTTACTCTCTCCTCATCCTTAATTTCCACCTGCCATATCTTATTATTCCACTTCATCTTCCTCCCAGTGCTCATTGCTCAGAGCCATGCAAACCCCTCTCCCCTGGATTTGTTGGTAGAAATAGGCTTCTTAATGCACTGAGCTATCCATCTTATCCATGAATCACTACATTAGCGCTTCGTTTGAAGTCAGGGAATGGGTGACCGTGTGAGTCAATTATACAGCACCTTTATGTCATACATCAAAATCTTTTTTCCCTTTTATGGCTTCTCCTTGAACTTATTTTGCCCGATTGCGTGATATATCCATCCCTTCCCCCCTTCCCCACTAAAATGATAATCTTGATAACTCTTGGGAAGGTCCAATCTTGCTCTGTATTCATTCATTTAATGAATAAAAATTAAAATTGAATGAAATTATTTTACTTAAGTTCAACAGATCTCTAAAGGTCTGATCTACATACATGTACATGTATATTCCAATGACCTAAAGGTACGTAGTCATAGATGTATGACAATGGGTTTCCCCACTTTAATAACCACTACTTATCAATACATCTACTATCAAAAATGTAATAATGGTATTTCAGTGTAATTTTCAATAACCTCTGACATAAATATTGTCTCTTTATGAAAAGTTCATATGTCCATAACTCTTCTCTCTGATTACACTTTGGTTTGTTCCAATCTGATCAACTCCAAACAAACATGGTCATAAATGCTTCAGTTGTATGATTCAATTTCAACGGATGAGGATGTTTTCAACTTCACAGCAGTCTCGATGACCTACGTTGACCCAATTCTCATTTCCCGCTTCATAATAAAAGCCTGTACCAAGTTCTTTCTTTTTAAAACAAATTAGCAATTTTGAGCATAAACAATGTATATGTACATGTTTACAAAGGGGTGGTTGTGGTAGGTACATGTATATGGATTGTATTGCTCTGGATTTTTTTGAGTAACTTAGACTACAAATATCTAACTACTTCACCTCTAATTTTAATACCCTGTGTTGTGCTAAGGTAACGACCAATATTTGGTTTTATGAAATTTTCAGGCTGAAAAGGCACAAAAACATATTCCTGGGACTATGGCCTATCAGTTCCTTAAAGATATTTAAACTAAAATTCCCCGGAAAATCATTGATGGAATACCACATGATCTTGTACAAACCTCTTTTGAAACAAGGAAAACAAAATGCGACTGTACTGAATACGTTTCTTTCCAATTTCCTTTTTTGCTACCAAAACTGTCTGTGAGCTCTAAAATTGAACTTAATATCAGAATATGGATCAAGCGTGACTGCTAGAGTGTATTTACCTTTATATCTGTAGTTTCCATACATTTGACTGAGTTGAAGCTACCATTGGGCTGGTAGACCTTTAGCATCATCTTCTCTCCTGCCTTAGAAGCCATCTTGATCCGTTCACGTCGTCTCTTTGTTTCCTGTTCTCTCTATCTGTATGTTCCAGCCTAGTGTGGATGGTCTGTCTGTATGGATTGGTAGGCCATTAGTACTGTGTGAGGTAGACCAGCTGAAGGATATAAAGAAAACTGACGGAATGAGTGATCGATGCCAAAACTAAGCATATTTGTAAATGTGCACGTACTTAGGTTTAGGTTTATTGAAGAATATTCAAGATTACAGCTAAAAGTTGATACATTTGGATTTCCATATTAAAATACAGACATGTACATGTACATAAAAAGAACAACAAAACAAAATATTATTCATAAATGCCTACTATTTACAGTAATTTAGCAACATACATGTACATACATGTACATATATTACAAATCATGAAATATTGTTAGAATTAAAGAAACTTTTTTCAGTGCTCTTGATGATAGAAATTGTGTCCCTTGATATCACAATCACCACCCCGTTTTGAATGTCAAGAAAAAGAGAAATGCTTTTTTCACTTCAAAAAAACAAAATTCAAAGTTAAACTTTGGGAAGATGCCTTTTGGCACTGAAAAGGATAAAGCAATGCTGGTAGAATATTTACTTGTTTTAACCTAGACTTTCCTGGCTATACCGCTTCTCTTCTATAATTTCCCTCAATTTATTATCAATGTATACTGAGTCACATCTTTAATAGGAAAGCCTTCTTTTTCAATTAAAATTTGCTATGACAAATATATGTGACAGATAAATCCTTGTATATATCCTGTCTAGATGCTCAGCTATAAATAACTCATAAGATAAACAAACTATCTCTTTCTCCTGATGAGGCTAGCATCACAAAATCTTTGATATTGTAGGGTAGACATTTATTGCTTCAATTAAAATTTCACTGATAGAGGCTCACAGACTCATCCCATAAGGTGCTTTTCCCATTAGCCCGAACAAACTCAAGCTTGATTGAATATACCAATCACCGCTTGTCACGTCCGAGGTTGAGGTTCCCTATCTCCATTTATAAGCTGAGTCTAGCATGAGCATCCCAATCATAGTCCCAGTGTGGCTGTCTGAGTGCCTCTCCAATGGCAAATTAGCCCACTCATTGCCCAAATAGCAGGCTAGTTCACTAACTAGCCCAAGTTTGCTTGGGATATTAGCTTGAATTAATACCTCAAGGTACACACAAAACAAGTGAAGTGCTAAAAAACAGGCACTGTCCAAGGAGTTTTTAGAGTGTAATAGTCCAAGCATTACTGTGAACTACATGTAGCATGCTATTTGTATCTTCAGTGCAAATACACATGTAACTCTCAAGCTAGTTGTGATCAGGTGCATTCAATTCAGTGGATCAGAAGAAATGGGCTATTTTGAAAAGTTGGGCTAATGAAAACGGTCCTGTACATAACATTCCACTGCGATGATAAGCAGGCCCCAGGCATTAACACAATGACTGATATATCTACCTAGTAGTGTTCAACTTTGCTTATCCACATATGAAATGTATTGTTAGAGAATGTGAAAAGACCAACTACAGTGTACGTATCAGAATTAATCAGACACTGTTAATATTACGTTACATGTTTGACCATTAAAGAATAGATGAAAATTTTATGCTATAGAAACAAAAACAACCATTAAGTTTCATTCCCAGGAAAACTAGAAAAGCAGGCAACAAAGTCTCAACAATAAATTTGGATACTGGACTGACCTAAAAATTTTGTACATTCAAGCATATTTTCTCAACATGTTTAAGGATACAGTACATTTCTGAAATTTTGCAGTTCATATTTCACTGTCACATGTGACATAAACTCAACATACAGCATTAGACCTACAATTCCCACACCTCAAAATAGCTTTATATGATCTTTTGGTTTGTTTAGTTGGTCTTTTTTTAATCCATACAAACTACAATCCGAAACATAATTACCCTCATTTGATCAAGGAATGTTTTGAAGTGTTGAGTGAAATTAAACTAGCAAAACCATGACAGGCTTGTAAAGTACCATGATCAACTAAAATGCCCAACATTCCATCTAGTCCAGTGTTGCTTTCATACTACGTCATCCTTGACCTCATATGATTGGATTGCCCTCAAGTCTCACTGGCACAGGAGATGTGTACTTGCACCACTTTTATCAGCACAAGATATGAAAACATTCTCCATATCCACAAAAAAGGGGTTTAAAGGGTCTCTTGGACTTGCCACATGCATATTTATATATCTCAAGATTTCAAGTGTTTTTTAAATTTCTTTATTTACAATCTACTTTTTCACTTTCTCTCTCCCTCTCCCTCTCTCTCCCTCTATCTTTCTCTTTCTTTCTCTTGCCTTCTCTCTCTCTCTATCTCCCCCCCCCCCCCCCCTCCCTCTCTGTTGACATTATCAAAGAGATGTCACTGGGGCTTCATGTGATTTTTAGTTGCCAATGCTCTTCAAAAACTCCATCCGACTTTCCTTTTCCTCTCTAACACACACTAAACTTTCTGACTTACTTTCTATTTTGACCTCTTCATCAAACCCGAGATACATGTAGGCTTCCTCAAAAGAGATTTATTGTTTATGTTTGGGTTCTCTCATGTTACATATGTGTTAGATATTAAACCAGTTCTACAGGAAAAGCTATTCAGGCATATGTGGTCCTAACATATTTAATGCCAGTAAGAAGGAATGGGGATTGATAACTGATTATTTTAAATGGGTCCTTAAAAACAATATTAACAACTGAGAAAAAGATTTATTATTTCCATCTGTGCATTGTGTAGCTTCATCGGTATTAGATGTGAACTAAGTTCTTCAGTGGATAAGGATACAACTGTCTCTAAATAAATAGGGTCCAAACAGATTTAGTATCAAGGAGAGCAAACCAATGATTTTAAGGTCAGGGGCCGTATTCTGAAAACTGTGTTATCCTTTATGCTAAGGAAAACAATGTTCATTGTCATAACAAACTAAAATTGCGTGCAATAAACACTTATCACTGGTGCTTGCGCAGATGTCTCATGTAACTTTATGCGTGCACTGCCAGCTCTGCGCAATAATCAACCAATGACTTGTCCTAATTTTTAATTGTTATGACAATTAAAATTGTTTCACTAACATAAAAGCTAACATCATTTTCAAAATACTAACCTTGGCCAGCAGATTGCAAAAAAATTCTACAGGATTTCTTGTCACACATACACTGTATTTGAAAGGAAGATATGAATGGTTTAAGTGTTCATCACAGCAATTCAATTTCATACCATTACACATGTACAGTATGTGTGATAATTTTTTATTGTTGTATCCTTGTCATGTGCATTTCATTTCATCAGATGATACAAAAGTAGGATAATAAAGATTTTTCAACAATCAGCCTATACATGTAGGTCTACACTATGACTGCTTTCTTAACATTTCTCAGCTCATAAACCTCACATGTGCATTTTTAAAAGAAAATACATTTACAACATTGTAGCAAGCTATAGCAAAAATACAGAAGAAGCAGTAGCTGTAGAGTACTTGATTTAAACTCACAATAACCATCCCTCACTCAGTAGTGAGTGTCTGTGGTGTAGAGTAGCCTATTAGACTTCTTCTTAATTTCCAGGGACTTAGCCAATCTTCCTGCAGTTGATGATTGATGGTGACGGCTCTCACGTTTAAGGCCGACAAATTTACGAGCAAGAAGGAATCTTCCAAAGAAAATCATCCTGGAGCCACTGGGACTGCAAGAATAGCTTCTTTCCTAGCCCTACACCTACATTTTCCGAAAATTAGAACATCATTCAAAATTGTACTGATTTTGTAAACACAAAAAAGTTGATGGGGTGGTACATTTTCTTCCAGCCACTTTTATTTACTTTCAATATGTAAAAAGTGCACAACCAGTCTTCATAGGCTGACAGACAGAAAGGCATTAAATATTAAAGAAGTTCCTTTTTGACTCTTGGCAGATCCTAAAAGAACAAAACTATGGAACACATGCATGTTTCACAAAATTGGACGAATGTCTAGTTAAACAGCTTTATATGTGATGTTGTTCATCCTTCTTTCCTTGATTATTATCTGTGTCGTTGAGCAAATACACCACTATCTTTATTGGGGAAGAATAGCGAAGGAAAACAACAAAACAAAACAAAATCAGCCTTAATGCAAGGCCAGTCTAGATGGTTATGGTAAGTAATTTTATGATAAATAAAATCAAATTTGTGGCAAAAAATAGTCAACTCTGACTAACAGCCAAATAAAACCAAACTAAGAAGAAGAAGCAGAAGGTTTACACAAAGAAACAGATGGGGAACAGAGAGAGAAGAGAAGAGAAGAGACAGGACAATATAGAGATGGAAAGAGACAGAGAGAAACAGAGACTGTGAGACAGAGACAGAGAGAGAAAGACAGAAAGAGGGAGAGTGAGAGAGACAGGGAGGAGATAATGAGAGGCTAGAAGAAGATGGTAGGATAAAGTTTGTTGATGAGAGATTTGTACCCTGACACTGATCACAGACGGCTGGCTAGAATGCACAACTTTTCTCTACCAAATATGTCCATGGAATCCATTCTAGAAATGTTATTACATTGTTTAAATGGTCTACATGTACATATTGGAGATGGGCAGGTATTTTGTTGATAGATTGAATCAATCTCTACCAAAGACTGTGTGAAAATGTGTGAGACAAAGATACATTTTGGAACCACAATTTCCTTATTGCAGGGCATAAATGCTGATATCACTATCCATCTATTCATTGGATTCCTAAATGATCTATCATTCATTATCTGCATGCAGCCTCGTTAAACAAGGGTTGAAAGATACTTCATGTCATTATTATCTCTCATACTTCAAAAGGATCTATCAACTGAAGTCAAAATAAAGGCTTGAATTACATGCTGATTGTCTAACTCTTTGACGATGTACTTGAAAGATAGTTTAGTCTAGTTCCACTTTCAAAAGGACAAAGACCTTGGAGTGGTTCCAGAGTTACTGTACTTATCCAATAGACGATAATACATATTTTTGAATGATCATACATCCAATATGCAAAATATAAATTGTGAAGTCCCCCAGGGTAGTTTGTTGGGCCCTTTACTATTTATTATTTATATAAATGACTTTTGTAAATTATCCGATGTCCTTTCATTTATACTTTTTGCAGACGATTCTAATCTAGAGCTGGTATCGGTAAAAAAGATCTCTGTCGACATGTCGCAACAAAATTATTCACGATGTTGACATTATATCGACATAAGTCAAACACACAGAGTGCCAGTTTGTATGGAGTTGACCCCCTTTGACCTCTCCAATTCTTGCATTTTCACACGATCTACGTAAAGTTGTTTACAAAAGCAATCTGAAAAATAACGTATTTAACACCAATATTTATAATTATAAAGTTCGAAAAATGATTGAATATGGATGTATCTTTTACAGCAATACTGCAAAATCAAAGTCTGACAACCGGAAAATATGAAATTTTAGCAGGATTCGCAAGAAAATCACTGTGATGAATCCGTAAATTGTTCATTTTTCTACAACCGTACAGTATTTACTTGAGCTGAATTTTCTGCTCAGAGTTGTGTCAGAAAAAAAGGATCTCGGTGTCAAATTGCCAAGACTGATATCACAGAAAAAATATTACAACTGTGTCCCATACATTGAAATCTGTGTACGGCTGAGCAAGCTCTGTGCGTGAGTTGTCCATATGCGCATGAGCAGTCCATGAATGAGCTGACTACGCATGCATCTAGCACTGCAGAGCCCTCAACTTGAGAGCCATAAATATGTAGCACTGCATGCTGCGATCGATTGTTGTTGAATTTGCGCTGATGAATTGCCTTCTAATCGTGTTTATTTTTGTTGATGACTGTATCTATAACTTTTCAGGTATGCTTCACTTTTCTATTGCGTGACCGTGACGTATCGATAAGACCCCATTTATGTCGACATGTCGGCAACATTAAAAACCCTTCGTATGCCGACAGCAGTGTCGACATCAAGCATGTCGATACCAGCACTGTTCTAATCTATTTTATTCCCATAAAAAACCAAATACTTTAGTCAATGTTGTAAACTCTGAGCTTGAAAAAGTCACCCAATGGATAAGAGCCAATTGGCTATCCCTTAACCTCCAAAAAACCAAATATATGTTATTTAGTAATTCTATAGACACACTGCCCATGGATATTGTGTTTGACGATACCCCTTTAGAAGTTGTCTCATTCATTAAGTTTCTAGGCATAACTGTTGACAACAAACTTTTGTGGAAATACCATACATGTATACAGTGTGTCCCCCAAAAAAGTTAACAGTTGGAAAAAGTATTTCAAAATATTTGTAGGAAATTTTCATACCTGTGGATAGATTAGGGTCTCTTCTGTCAAATGACACTCCAATATGTGGCAATATTTTGAGCTCGAGAGAGCAAAATCGACTTTTGCAAAGGGGTTCAAAATCCAGACTTGACAAGAATTGGTATTTTGTGCCAACTAGTGTTAACATATTTGAGAACCATAAAAAGTTGACAGTTGGAAAAAGTCTCCCCAAATGAACATTTCAAAATATGTTCATGAAATTTTCATACATATGGATAGCTTACAGTCTCTCCTATCAAATGACACCAAAACATCTAACGATATGTTATGCTTGAGTGAGCAAAAGCTATTATTGTGAAATGGTGCAAAATCTATGGTTGACAAAACTTTGTATTGGTTCTGTCTGGTATCAGCAAAGTTTAGAGTTTTAAAAAGGCTTAGAAACTTTCATATTCTGATCATTAAAAGGCAATTTATGAAAGAATATGCTTTGTTTTCTGTATGTTTTGACATATCCCATCAAAATTTTATGGTTGACTGAGAAAACCAGTTTGAATTAAAATCTTGCCAAAACTAATATTTCAAAACACTCAGTAAAGCAGTAAATTGCTCACTGAAACATGAAAATATTGATGAGATACATAAGGGCATACAGAGAACAGAACCTCTTCTTTGATAAATTGTCTATTATTGATCAAATATGAATATTTATAAGCCTTTTCATGACACTCAACTTTGCTGATACCAGCCAGAATAAATACTAATTCTTTTCAAGTCTGGATTTTGCAAATTTTCACAAAAGTGGTCTTTGCTCACTCGTGCATAACATTTTGCCAGATCTTTAGGTGTCATGTAATAGAAGAGATCCTAAGCTATCCATAGGTATGAAATTTCGCTTCAAATATTTTGAAATATTTATTTGGGGAGACTTTTTCTGACTGTTAACTTTTGGAGGGGGGGATGCACTGTAGATAATACGTGTAAGATTATTTCATGGAATATTGTCATAATAAACAAACTTAAATTTCATTTTCCAAATCATCCCTATTGATGCTTTTTCATCTTTAATTTTACCTTATCTGAATTATGGGATACTTGCTTGGGGCAATACCCAGCAAACTCTATTAGATAGACTACTTTTATTACAAAAGAAGTCTCTCCGTATTATCTGCAATTCTGCTATACTCTCACACACAGACCCATTATTTGTTGATAGGAAACTATTAAAAATAAATGACCTGTATCTATTTCACTTAGGATAATTTATGTTAACTACAGTAGAAAGACCCTTCCACATATATTTGATGCCATGTTCCCCCAAAATTTTGTGATTACCCAACTAGACAGTCTAACGAGTTTCACCTACCATTCTTTAGAACTTTATTAGCGAAGAAGACATTTATGTATGATGGTCCTAGATTTTGGAATTTTCCATTGAAGATATTAACAAGATGAATGCGACTGTGTCTCCTATATGCCTCCGCCTAAATGCAGTTGATAGCTCAAACTGTTCTTGAAATCTTGTGATAACCAGAATAAAAAGCATCTGATTACATGTTAATTGACCTCTTTGACATTTGACTTTACACCTTATAACCCAAAAGTCTGATCACTTTATCTCCTCCTAGTCATGAATACAAAGTAGTTGAGATATGGTGATATAACAAAGGTTAAAAAAACAAATTAATTTCACATAATGACCTCTATGACCTGTCACCTCTGACCTACGTGAACAAAAATCTAATCAGTTCATCTCATTATGGTTATGCATACTAGTTCCAAGTTTCAAGTTAATGGATCAAATGGTTCTTGAGATATCACGTTAAGGCTAAAACCTGCAATTTCAGAATTGACCTCTATGACCTTTGACCTCTGACATACGTATCCCAAAATCTAACCAGATCGGCTTTCTATGGTGATACATACAAGAACCAAGTTTGAAGTTCATATCTCAAATGGTTCTTGAGATATCGCATTAACAAGGCTAACACCTGAAATTTCAGAAATTGACCTGTGACCTTTGTCCTACATACCCCAAAATCTAATCAGATCGTCTTCCTATAATGATACATACTAGGACCAAGTTTGAAGTTCATACCTTATGTGGTTCTTGAGTTATCGCTAAATCAAGGAAGCGGGACGGACGGACTGACAGACAACCCGAAAACATGCCTACGGCACCACCTTCGGTGAGTGGAGGCATAAAAATAGTCCATCCCTAAATTGTTTCAAGAAAAAACTAAAAATATTTTTGTTAAAATCTTATAGTAATAAACAATAATAACCTGATAACAGCTGGTATCATCTTAATTTTCATTTAGGTCTTCATCATCTGCTCAATTAATTGAATATTTATTTGGTCTTATGATCTTGCCTTGTCAGAACCACTAATAGCTCTACCTCCTTTTTTGGTCATGATTTGTCCTGCTTTTTTCCTTTTTCCTTTTCCTTTTTCTTTTATCTGTTTTCCTTTTCCTTGTTGTTTCCTGTTTGTTTTTTGTTCTGTAACATTGTTTTGTGTTTACCAAGTCTTCGCAGGCACAATTTGAAACAATTTTATTTTCTCTGGGGGATCCCCTAATTACAAGCACTACTTTTTAGTGGATCCCCCCCCCCCCCCCCCCATTTTGTCAGAAATTAAGAATTTCTTTTAATAATTCATTATAATGATTTAGTTATATGCACAGTGTACTTGTACACTTATCAAGAAAAAATGAATATGTACATATATTTTTTTTTAAATATTTTCTGTATTGATAGGCCTACATGTAATGCCATTGTTTTTCTTTCTGTTGGATATGAAATAAATATGAATTTGAATTTAAATTTGAAATAAAGGTTTATATGCATATACATACATTTCACAAGAGTAAAACAAGTATATGAAATCAAGATTTATTTTTATTTAACTAATGGCCCTGACTACATTGCCCACATGTACATATACTGCACAAGATAACTCTGAGCTGAACAAAGTCAACCAACCATCACTATCTAAATAGATATTTATGTAAAGGTCTACACATATGCACATGTTGTGAAACTATAAACAGCATGATTTTCATAACTAGGGTAAATATATACACCTACAGAGTTTTGACATCTGCTACAGAACACCAACATGTATAGACTTTTGTATACATTTTTTTGGTGTGTTTTTTTTTATCCACTATAACTACACAAAGTAGTAAGAAAACAACGTCTTGGCAGTGTATTCAACAAGAGTACAATTTGTACATTAAACTAGTAACTGTAATGAACCTTCACTCTCCAAGGAAATACTAGCACCAGGAATTCAGTTGGAAGAAAGGAAACAAAAATGAAACATTTAATACCATTGACACATATTAATTACAGATGAGAAACAGCATTTAATTACTTCCTCTATAATATTACTTCCTCTGGTCACTGGTTTACAATTATTTTTTTTTTTTACACATTGCCATGGAAGTGTTGTGACATTTTCAAGGAGAAGACAGGATTAATGAACTGCTTCTCATTCTCTACTTCTTTATTTTGTTTCTCACTTTCTACAATTAGAATGTATAAAGTATTGTCACTTTTGTATCTTAAATATTTAGAGCAATACATGTATGTATGTTAGACCCCGTTCTCACTCACTTTGAAAGTGGACTTTTGGAGCGGTCTATCTAAGACCCGTTCCTCAGGAACGGTTCTTAGGTGAGTGTGAACGGTCAAAGTGGTCCAGGAAGTGGTCTTCTGGACCGCTCCAGAAGACCACCTCGGGGAGGTGGTCTTGAGGAACGGGTCTTATTAAGAGCGGTATGGACGGCTCTAAACGTGCAATGTGAACTAAAGCGTACTTTGACCGGAAGTGAGCTTGTGTGTTCCGCGGGAAATCACGTGTGATTTTCCTTTTTATAATACATTGCTGCATGATAGAATGGCGAAAAAAAGAAACAAAAGAAAAGACAGAAAGAGGAAATGAAAAGATTATAAAAACGAAGGAAATCATGAAAAATGTAAATAAGGGGAAGAGGATAGAATGATAAAAAAACAAAGAAAAACATAAGAAATGTAAAGAAAGAGAAGAGGATAGAATGATATAAAACAAAGAAAAGGATAAGAAATGTAAATAAAAAGAAGAGGATAGAATGATAAAAAACAAAGAAAAACATAAGAAATGTAAAGAAAGAGAAGAGGATAGAATGATAAAAAACAAAGAAAAACATAAGAAATTAAAGAAAGAGAAGAGGATAGAATGATAAAAACAAAGAAAAGGATAAGAAATGTAAAGAAAAAGAAGAGGATAGAATGATACAAAACAAAGAAAAACATAAGAAATGTAAAAAAAGAGAAGAGGATAGAATGATAAAAAAACAAAGAAAAACATAAGAAATGTAAAGAAAGAGAAGAGGATAGAATGATAAAAAAACATAAGAAATGTAAAGAAAGAGAAGAGGATAGATTGATAAAAAAACAAAGAAAAAGCATGAGAAATGTAAAGAAAGAGAAGAGGACAGAATGATGAAAAACAAAGAAAAACATAAGAAATTAAAAAAAGAGAAGAGGATAGAATGATAAAAAACAAAGAAAAGGATAAGAAATGTAAAGAAAAAGAAGAGGATAGAATGATAAAAAACAAAGAAAAACATAAGAAATTAAAAAAAGAGAAGAGGATAGAATGATAAAAAAACATAAGAAATGTAAAGAAAGAGAAAAGGATAGATTGATAAAAAAACAAAGAAAAAGCATGAGAAATGTAAAGAAAGAGAAGAGGATAGAATTTAAAAAAAAACATAAGAAATGTAAATAAAGTAAAAACGATCGAATGATGAAAATAAAAGAAAACAAAGTTCATAGAATGATAAATAAAACAAACAAAATATAACAAATGTTAAGAAAAGAATGACGATAGAATGATGAAAACGAAGAAATATATTATGAAAGATAGAAAGAGAATATGATAGACAGAATGATAAAAAAACAAAGAAAAACACAAGAAATGTAAAGAAAGAGTAGACGATAGAATGATGAAAACAAAAGAAAACAAGGAAAGATAGAAAGAGAAATGAAAGGATGATGAAAGATAAATAAAAGACAGAAAGAAGATAAAATGATGAAAAGAAAGAAAAGACAAAGAGGAAAATGATAGAAAAACATAAGAAATATAAAGAGAGAAAAAGACGTTATAGAATGATGAAAACAAAGAAATACATTATGAAAGACAGAACGAGAATATGACAGAATGATTAAAAACAAAGAAAAATATAAGAAATGTAAAGAACGAAAAGACGATAGCGTGATGAAAAGAAAGTAAAACATAATGAAAGATGGAATGACAAACAAACATACGAAGAGAAAAACAAAAGTGGAAAAAAGAGGCCTTGGAAAGATGTAGAGATAAATGCATCAGGCAAGCAGTATACGGTTTTAATTCCGCGCGAAAAATTTGACCCCCTGACCTCAGCTGCCATAGCAACAAGACCACTTTGATTCGTGGAGCGGTTTGAGCCAGAAAAACTGCTCGGAATGTGAACGCTAACAAACCGTTCCTCAAGACCCGTTCCTCTGGAGCGGTCTAACTAAGACCACTTTCAAAAGTGAGTGAGAATGGGGTCTTACACAGTTACCGATGTAAATTTTTACAGATTCTCTCATGTTCAACCAGTAAAATCTACCCATTCCATCCTTGCTCTCCATCCTCCCTCCTTTCTTTACTCCTTTCCTCCCCCCCCCCCCCTCTCAGGCCTCTCCCTCACTCCCCCTCACCCCCCCCCCCCCCCCTCCCACACTCTCTTGCCCACTCTCTCTCTAACTAGATGTTGATGGGTCCTTCCCTTCCTCCTTTCCTCCCTCCCCTCTCTGGCCTCTCCATCACTCCCCCTCCCACACTCTCTTGCTCACTCTCTCTCTAACTAGATCTTGATGGGTCCTTCCCTTCCTCCTTTCCTCCCCTCTCAGCCCTCTCCCCTTCCCACACTCTCTTGCTCACTCTTTCTCTCTTTAACTAGATCTTGATAGGTACTTCCCTTCCTTCATTCCTCCCTCCCCTCTCAGGCCTCCCCCCCCCCCCCACACTCTCTCCCTCACTCTCACTCTCTCTCTCTCTCTCTCTCTCTCTCTCTCTCTCTAACTAGATCTTGATAGGTCCTTCTCTTCATCTCACCATGGACCTACTACCAAGTAGTAGGTCCATGGTCTCACCACATCTCTCTCTAAGATCTCCAATCCTAAATCTTTCCCTCACACTCCAGCCAATGTGGGAAAGTGTAACCTAATATGGTAGCAGTAAATCTTTTCACTTTACACCTCATGTGGGCACAATGTGAGTGGCATGGCATTCACTGCTTCAACCAAGAGAAAAGTTCATACAACTTGAACTTCAGCTCTCATTGTCCAACATCCAAGTTCAAATGGCTTCTGGTTTTCACAACCTCAGCACTTTCCCAGTAGTCATCTATAGCTACATTCATACGGGACTTGTGGTTTAGAAACTTTAAGTTAGCAAAGCTTTAAGCTAACGAAACAATGACCCACTAACTACAACAAGGGTTCACACGAGCCAAAACAATGATGCTCATAGTTCTAAAACTACAAGCCGAACGATCGTCGTTGTTAACACCAGAAGTATACCGATTGTGTGTATAGTACACATCCCGATCCTGTGTTCATAATGCGTGCGAAGAGTATGACACGAAAGTTTAACATGAACAGACAGGTCATCATTAACTACAAGCTTGCGAAACTTATAAGTTTATTCTGTTCATATTCTCCAAAACTGTGACAGAGGACCACCCACTGCTCATGGTTTTGGTGTTAACCACAAGCTCGCTTGTGGTTCTAGAACTACAAGTAAACCTAAAGTTTCGAAACCACGACTCCATCCATATGGTCTGAACTACAAGATAACTACAAGTTAACTTAAATTTTTGAAACTACAAGCGAAACTTAAAGTTTAGTTCCCTTTGTGTGAACCTGACTTATTCTTTCCTCCTCACTATTCTTGTGAGGTTACTTTTATCCACAAACTACATTTGCATTTAGCCTACATGTCCACAGTCCACACCCAAAAATCCATGGTATAAATTGCCATTAATCTTAAACCAAATACAAGTATTCAGTATGCAATATGCTATCATGTATAATGAAATACCTCATTTGAAGAGTAAAACTTATGGAAAGCATACTGTGTGCATTTTATCTCCATGTGCCTCCCTGTACCCATGATTGATGAAGGCTATGGAGGGTACTAAGAGTCGGGGGGGGGGGGTAACTCAGAAGGCCTACATGTATAAGGAGTTAATGTCCTCCTCGCTCTCAGTGTTCATGCAATATTTTCTACATAGGTAAATATGCATGTAGGCCTTGATACAGACACTGCCCTAGTGATCATCAGAATCCTTCATTCTTGTACAATTTCATAAAATTGTTGTACACGTACCCACATACAGACTAAATCTTGGCTCGTTGACCACAGTGGGTGCAGTGTGCAGAATAATGTAGAAATCAATTCCCACTATACCACCCAGACTAGCCAACTAGAAATACCACTAGATGCTTGCAACCATAACCTCAAACTCAAAACTAGAAAGGCTATGTAACCATAGCAACTTCTTTCAAGCATACTAAGAGAGGGAAATTCATCCTGCTGCTAAGGGACCACAAGAATACCTGATCTGCATAGAAATTCACTCAAACCATTGCTGCTATAAGGGATACAATACTGGCAGAGAATACTATGCATGCTCTATGGATGCATGCATTACATGTATAACATGTAAGTCCTACATGTGTAATGTCCTTATACACGTGTACATGTACGTATATATTCAAATGATCAAGAAAGGACAAGAAAAATATTTTTTAATTTAAGCGAAAGTCGACATGAATGAAAGTTCTATACATGTACTTCCAATTGTCAAGGCAGTACAGTGGTAGATTGGATTGTTTACTATTTTAAAAATATTTCTAATCTACTATTTTATCCTCTTTCCTCTCTCCTTTAGTATTCTCTCTCCTTTAGTATAAAGGCAGCTATCCCCCCCCCAAAAAAAAAAAAAATACTATATTATATGTACTTAACACAGAAT
Organism: Heliocidaris tuberculata; assembly: GCA_025618425.1. NCBI lineage: Eukaryota > Metazoa > Echinodermata > Echinoidea > Camarodonta > Echinometridae > Heliocidaris > Heliocidaris tuberculata. The sequence continues at coordinate 8,485,238 of CM046841.1, forward strand.
GTACCATAGACATGTATCTAGATTTGAATTAGGATTTTCATTGTATATTGAATGCATCCATCAAGTTCCTGAGTACTCTCTATCATCCAGTATAGCACCTCAATCTATTGCCAGGTCCAATAACAATGAACTAAGCATCATTATACAACTCACACATGCTTTCCTATTTACATTACGTTTCTAATGCATGGAACATGCTGGCATGTCTGTGCTGGGAGAATGGAACATGCTGGCATGTATATTCTAGGAGAATGACATCTCCATATGGCCACACAGTAAGCCGACATCACCAATGACTAGACAGGGTACAAAGAAATTAAAGTTACTGTCCAATCTATGGTTTCAAAAAGCAAAGTTGTTAAGTTAAGCCTCTTGTGCATATTGTATAATGTCCATGTAATAATCCTTACTACTGATATCAACATGGTTTGAAAAGAAGGAGAAAATTAAAGAAACAAGATAAATCAAAGTTTGAGCAAAATCTGATAAGAAATAAAAAAGTTATGAATATTTGAAGTTGTAATCAATCAAAGTAGTTCTGTTTTCATGAAGGTTTTTACATTGCACTTTCTGAGAAAATGACAAGATTGCATACAAAGTTCTTCTTTTTTGATGACTTTTTGAGACAAATGTTTCACAGGTGTTTAGTTTCATAGGTTATAACAGGCGTTAAAAAAAACAGTGGAAATTTTAATCTTTAATTACTCAGAAATTATACCTCGTATCAGACTGAGGTTTTTATGAATTAAAGTTGAATGATGTAAAATTTATTGTAAGCAAGTTTTATTACATTTCTCTGAATACTTTTCTATAATGCTCTGAATATTCAATTAGATTTTTTTTACTTTTTGAAAAATCAAGGCCACAAAATCGGTGTGTATCAGTAATTAATTCAGAATGCAACAAATGACATTGTGCATCGCAGCTGAAATTCCAGAGCACATTTGAAACCAGAGTCATGAATCATTAAGGACACTGAACAGCAAAAGGTTGGTAGTACATGTAAGGACAGCTGGGTAATTACAGCGTGACAGACGGGACATCCAACCCTCACTTTTTGATGTTTTTACTTGATATTTTATATTTCACTTAAAAGTGATGCTTATTTTCAAGTAGAGATGTGATCTATAGGGTTTGGTAAACAAAATTGGGGATTTCTTTTTTTCCAGCTCCGCCCACAAATTGTTCAGTGTGACAGACGGACATGAATTTACCAAGCCATTTCTGCTTCGATGCTTTTCGACTATTAAATTGGAAAATTGGAAAATCTTGAAACAAAATATGTGTATTCATGTTATTACTTGTTGGTACCTTTTTGAAACCTGCTGGTATACATTGTAATTTCATCTTGCTTTTGCGGGAAAATGCCATAAAGTGAGCGTGACAGACGGAACAATAAAAATGTGACAGACGGGACACATTGAGATTGTACACAAAATACAATTTTTAAAGACAACCAAATTTCCAGGATTAAATACCTTATTCTCAAGTTCTAAAGGGGTTAAAGGGTCATCTTCAATATCATGAAACATAATAGTAAAAGGATTTTCATTTTCATCCATCGGAAAATTTCATGTAGTCCCATCCACACATATTTTTGCTGCAGATGCCAAACGTGACAGACAGAACATTACTTTGTGATTGATAATTAACTTCATAATATAGAATTCCGCAGATAATAATAATAATAATAATAGCTACATTTATATTGCGCACGTATCCATCCCAGGAGATGCTCAAGGTGCCTACATTGTACAAAGTAGTGCTGGTATCGACACGCCTGATGTCGCCACTATGGCGACAAAAGTACTGGTTTTGGACTTTGCCGACATGTCGACACGCATGCTCCGATGGCGACATAAAATGGGTCTTTTTACATGTACCTCGCCGAGGCGTCGTCCGCGCGTACGTGATTTGTTTCACATACGCATTAGCAGTGCGCGCGCGCGACACGATCGCTGCGTATCTAGCTGCGACGACCGGTATACATTACGTACATGTACATGCCTAGATATGCGACACTAGCTGACTCGCACCGCATGACTTTCATTAATGCTTGTTAAATTGGATCATACAAAACAAATTTTGGGGCAAATAGTTGACAGTGTGCATCTTTGAGAACTGTAAGTGAGTATGACTGCGAGTGTGAGCCCGTGAGGACATAGTGCATGTATTCCATGTAAAGCTCTTGTGAATTTGTGTCGGGTAACTCTGGTTTAATAGTGTACGGTCACTACGGGAGCGACCCGAGTTTAGACTTGTTTGACTCATGTCCAGATGTCGACACGTCGGCGTTAATTTTATTGCGACATGGCGACATAGATTTTCCATGCCGATACCAGCACTAGTACAAAGTACCATTATTACCCTGGCTTTAGCCCAGCTGCAGTAGCCCAAGTTAGCAGTAGAAATGAATCCCCCCCCCCCTTACCAAAGAGCAAGACTACAAAATTTTGTTCCAAAACAATGAATATGCAATTTATTGTCAATGCAAAAAGTACCTTAAAAAACGTGACAGACGGGACAAAAATGTATTTCACCTCTGACCTCCTTTAAATCAGAAGAATATTACGATTTTTTTTACTTTTTGTATATAGACATAAATTCCCCATAGTCCTAACCAGATTTGATCAACTTTGTTATGATAACAGATGTAATCTGTAAAAATGACTCAATACAATGCATGTAATTACTGGTAACCATACATGTATGTTACCATAAAAATGTGTAATTTCATTTAAGGGTTAAAAATTGCTATTTTGGGTCAAAATATTTTTAAAAATTAAAAAATTGAATATTGTTCCATACAGTTGGAATCATGCATATTCAACTGACATAGAAGGAAAATGTTGAAATTACACTTTGTTTTTTTCACCAAAAGTTGACATTTTCATGGAATTACCCAGCTGCAACACACAATGGCAATTGTTGTGTTCTGAATTAATTTCTGATACACACAGATTTTGTGACCTTGATTTTTGAAAAAGTAAAATAAAATCTAATTAAATATCCAGAGCAATATTTTAAGAAATTTCAGAGAAATGTAATACTTGCTTCCAATAAATTTTACATCCTTCAACTTTACAATGTAAAAACTGTCCGATACTAGGTATATTATTTTAGTTATTAATGATAAAAAATGTCCACTGTTTTTTTTAACACCTAGTATCTTTAATGTCACAAAACATTTTGGATTTATATTTTATTATCTCCCCCCCCCCCCCACCCCCTGATGTTAAATATTACACATACCTTTAATATTGCCAGCTGATATCACTACATTATTCTCATATTGGAGGAATGCACATGTACATGTAGTTCTGACAAACTAAAAATGGCAGATCAGAAACATTCTATCAGAATCACAGCACCTAAATATTTTCCTTCTTATAGTAATAAAAAGCAAAGACAAATCCCTTTCATGAACATGTACATGTTCTCTGGCACATAACAATTCTACTTTTCCCATGGGTTGAAGAATAAAATGTAGGAGACATGTACACGACATCATGACATGTAACAAATATGTTGTCTGCTGAGAGCAAAAGCGCATTAACTACAATTTGTACTTTTACTTTCAAAAAGAGTTAGCCCCCTTCTGGCTCTCCACAAAGAAAAGTGTGGATGGATGCCTGGGCCCTGTTTCATAAAACTTGTTATCAATAACAAATTACAAGAACTGTTATAAGCTACTGAAATCCTTGAATCTAATTAGCTAAGAGCAAATTTGTCATAGAATTTGGGCAGTTGTTATTGCTGACAAGTTTTATGAAACAGGACCATGAACTCCCCCTTTTCTTGGAAAGTAACCTTTTTCTAAAAATTGCTTTTAACCCTACATGTACATGTAGGATCCGAGCTTTAATATTCCTGAAGTTTATTTTTTTATCAGACTTTCACAGATCCATCATTGGCTTTGGGCATTCTTTCTAGCATTCCATGGTAATCGTCATATCCATCATCATCATCAGATGAATGAAATACATCTCCCTGTGAAAGTGAGTGAAGAAAATGACATGTCTTATCCCCTCTCATGGTCTGCTTATGTTGGTTAGTGTTACCATGTCAATGACAAACCTTCCAGAATAACCTCTCTAAATGGTGATATCATAGTTTGTTCATTTTAATATGCTGAAGGGCGATTCTGTGTAATGTGTCCCCATATGACATATGACATTTATCCATATATTTCATCCATAAGTGAAAAATCTTATGAAAGACCTGACTATAATGGTAGTGATACCAGAAAGAGCTCTTTGAGTTTTGAGAGCTCTTTTAGAGCAGCAGTATATATCCATGTTTGGAGCTTTCCAGAGCTAAATGTTTTTTCACCCCCTCCCCACCCCCCCCCCCCCTCTCTCTCTCTCTCTCTCTCTCTCTCTCTCTCTCTCTCTCTCTCTCTAGTCTATCTAGTCTGCAGCATCCAGGGAGTTATTAGAATCAAAACAAACTTAGAACTTAAGAAGAAAGCCATAGAATCTGATAGAATCTCTTTCCCTGGATCTCTGGCTCCCGGCCCCTGGCTCCCGGCCCCTGGCTCCCGGCCCCTGGCTCCCGGCCCCTGGCTCCCTCCTTCCCTCCATCCCTCTCATTCCTATCTCTTGCATAACATGTGATAAGCTTTCAGTTCCATTTTATTTTATTATCTAGCCTGCAGCATCCAGGGTGATACAACAGAATCTCAACAAACCAAAAAGCCACATAGAGGAACTCTGTACAGAATCTGATGACTGCTCTCTCTCCCTCCCTGACTAGTTTGCAGGCACAAACCCTGGTCAGTCGCAAAAGAGTGTCTGCACTGTAAGACTACCCTAGGCCCTGTACTGTAGCTGCTCCTATATTGATACGACCAGAAGGTAGCTGAATTAGGCTTCTCTCAAGACAAGATGTCTGATAAAAGTGCCAAATAAGGGTCTGTGCTTGCAGACTACTCCCTGTCCATCCTCCTTCCCTCCCTCCCCCCCCCCCTCTCTCTCTCTCTCTCTCTCTCTATTCTGTATGTATTTCTGAATAACACCCAACTTCTTCTTTGTTCCAATATCTTGCTCTATGCATCCAGGGTATTAAAATAAAATAAATCTAAACAACCCAGAAGTCACATAATACATTTAAGAACTCTAGAAAGAATCATATTACCTCCCCCTCTTCCCTTTCCATCCTCTTTTCCTCCCTCCTTCCCTCCCTCCTCCACCCCCCCCCCTTCCCTCCCTCCCTCTCTCATTTCTATTTCTGCATAACAATCATAAATTCTTCTTTGTTTCAATATCTTGCCAGTGGCATACATGTACAGGGAGTTATAATGAAATCTTAACAAACCCAGAAGCCATATAAAACTCTAGACAGAATCTGATTACTAGTCCATCAATCAACCCAAGCTGGTCTGTATTGTCAGTCATAACAAGATGTGTTTCTCTTTCTCAAACGTGAGAAGATCTGCAATGAATCATCTCAAGTTTAATAAAGTGTTCTTTTCAACATCTCAGTCTGATATATGTAGGCTATCTTAAGATGAAAAATATTGAATTTTGTACATTTGACAGCTTTTCTTTGAACTTACATGTATGAGAGGAAATATTTTCATGACATTTGACTATTCATTATTAATCGCTCAACTAATTGAAAACACTTCTAGAGCTGTAAACAGAAATTTCATGCGAACACTTATGAATGTTATTGCAAATTCATCTGCATATTTACATTAATTCAGGCATTACAACCTTTGTCTATATACAGACAATACCAATTTGTATGTGTACATTGTACATGTACTAGTCTACAAATCTGAACTGTATTCTATCAAAGCATGCATTGCATATAATATTTCTATGGATTAGTGCACATTTTGCAGCTCTTCACAGAGCCCCTATTTGCTATGCTAATTTATTGGTTTACAGTATGTTCACCGTGTATCAATGGCTGTTTTCTTAACTGAATTCAAGGAGTTTATCCAGGATCAGTTATGTTATAATTACTGGTGACTTATATTCATGTTGATATCATTGATAATCAAGAATCAAGATCTTTTATGGGTCCACTTGACTCACTTTCTTGTACTCAGCATGTTGACTTTTAGTACTCATACTCACATGTACTCTTGATTTGGTTATATCTCGTAAGACAAATGACATAATTGTGCGCCGACGCTGGCCTGGTTCTTTGATATCGGATCATTTCCCCGTTACGTGTCAGCTGAATTCATGCAAATCACCTATGACTTCTAAAACAATATCTTTTTGCAAATTTGGTTGTATAGACATTGATTCACTGAAGAGTGATGTTGCTAATAGTTCCCTTTGCACAAACACTCCTGATGATCTTATGGAATTGGTTTGGCTCACACACCGGCTTATAACTCCAGCTTCCGATGTAGCGGGAGCATGCACAGCCAGACTTTGTGTTTACTTCTCGATCCTCGAGAACGTAGCTACCGAAAAGAAACGCTCTCATGTGAATTTTATTGATTCAAATGACATTGAAATATCTTAGAACTAACAATTAAGTGATAAATTTCTATATTTCATTCTGAATTAGAGGTTTTGGGGGGTTATTCACAAGTTCCAACTATGTTACCGAGTAGTCGATGGAAATTTCATTAGTCGGGTAGTGACCCTATCAGGCGAGTACACTGTTAATCGAGTACTCGAAACGGGCTTTATAACAGTTGGAAATGCAGAAGAGAAACCGACAAGCACTGTGAGAAATTTTGGTGTATGGCTAGATTCTCGTTTAAACATGGAGACACAGATTGTATCCAACACATGCAAATCTGTTTTTTATATGTTATATAATTTGCGTCACATCCGTAAATACTTAGATCAGAAAAACACTGAAAGCCTTGTCCATGCTTTTATTAGTAGTAAACTTGATTATTGTAATGGATTGCTGTTTGGCTTGTCATATTCACAGACCATATGAAGTTGCAGCGTGTTCAGAATGCCTGTGCAAGACTTGTAACCAATTCCTCAAAATTTTCTCACATCACTCCTGTTTTGATGAAGCTACATTGGTTGTCAATAAAGCACAAAGTTACATTCAAGATACTTTTGCTTGTTTACAAAGTTTTGAATGGTCAAGCCCCACATTACTTGTCTGAATTATTATCTTTTAAATTGCATCCATGTGCTGCTCCAAAACTCTGGAACCAACTTCCTCTTGTAATAAGGAAAGCACAATCCGTCCCCATTTATAAATCTGTACTGAAGACCCATCTGTTTTCAGAGGCTTTTAAGTAGATTACATGTGTAGTTCTGTTTACATAGTGTAAGCAGGGAAATGTAAGTACTTACATGTACATTTCCCTGGTGTAAGCATATATAGGAGTCTCCATAAAAGTGCAGTAGAGAATATTCAAATAGTAGCTAAGCTATACGAATTAATCTTATTATCATCATTATTATAACTGTGGATACACTTACATGTACATGTAGGCCTACATATATATCTTATCCACACATGGAGAGAGGTCGAAAGTCAGAGTTTCGTCTGAGGCACAGTGTCATTTACACCATTCAGTTATTCTGGGAATGCTGACAAATTTCAATCCTTTTCAATTTGTTTTATCCAAAACTTAGCTACTGTATCAGGGGATGTGCCTCCCCCCCCCCCCCCCCCCCACTCTCTCTCTCTCTCTATCTCTCTATTAAACTCTAATTGATACCTTAAGAACACCCCCCCCCCCCCAACAAAAAAGAAAAGTAATAATAATAATAATAATAATACTTTTTAAATAAATAAACAAATAATAATAATAAGAGCCTTCCTCTATTCAAATTTTCAACCAAACAGGTACCTCAAAATGTGATAAACTTTTTCTTTGCTTGCTTTTTGGCTTGCTTGTCAGAGTTTGGGGGAATTGTGCCATCCCCAATACCCCCTTTTACAAAATTCTGGATGCACCCCTGAATATGAACCTGTGCACATGTACATGTAGCTTGTAGGCCTAATAACAATGTACATACTGTACATGTACCTACATTAGTAAATGCACATCCTATATACTCACAGGGATATAATGGTCTGCAATATACTTTTTAATATTTTGTTCACAACAAACTAGTCCTGCATACTGTTGTTGTATGTGAAGGATACATGCAGGCATACAGTGTAGTAGTCTCTATTTCCTGGATTTTTCGGTCAGTATAAACTTAAAAGCCTTCATGTAGATGCATTTCCCACTATATTTACACCTACATGTAGTAACAGGAAGAAGTGCAAAATAAGAATATTACAGGTCTATTGTCTACAGCGAACTTTTTATATTGCGAATATCATTGTGAATAATTGTGTAATTTATTGGCATACTGAGCAATCAATGAAGCATGATAATCAACCAGAAGAATCAAATCAAACCTAAAACAATGATTTGTACACAGAGTGAAGTTTGGGGAAGAAGTAGGCCTACATGTAGACTCTAGAGGTAAATTATAGACCTACATGTTGCCCACGTTTTTGTATTTCAGGCCTGCATACATGACATGTACCATGCATGGTGCATAAAATAGGCCTACAAGTACATGTACAATGCATGTATTGGTTTGATTTATTCCACCACCCTTCCCCTTAATTTTTAATTTTCAAACCCTCAATTACAATAGAGCCATTGTATTAATTGGCAGCATTCCACATGAGAAGTATTTATAACGCTTTCATACTGAATCTGAACATAGTAAACAAACTCTTCTCTCTTTTTTTTTTTTTTTTTTTTTTGACTGGTAGGTGGCAGTGGCGTATCCAGGATTTTGTGAAAGGAAGGGGAGCAAATCTACAAGTAAATGCAGGGCTGTCAACTTTGGGGAACAGCTTGGAGGGAGATCCGTAATTTTTTCTTCTCATCAGCCCTCCAAAAGTCGCTTCATGGGGGGGGGGGGTGTTATCAGATTTTATGGGGTCCTGAATTCTCTGACAAGCAAAAAAAAAAAAAGGGTATCAGTTGGATAAGGGGGGGGGGGATTTTTTCTGCCAAAAGTTGTCAGGGGGGCAATCTGTCCCCCTGCCCCCCCCCCTTGGGTACACTAGTGGTAGGTACATGTAGTACATGTATATGTACTTGTTTTTTCCGAAGGTTCATAATTCCAAAACACAAATTTCTCATAGCAGGGGGTTTATACTTCCGAAAGTGAAATAGGATTCATAATTTGTGAACATTTGATGCATTACTCCGAAGGTTCATTAATCCAAAGCTTTGTACAGGTATCGTTTCATTGTATTTTCCATCGATGACCGTTAACATAAGTGAGCCCTCTATGGTTAAATTGAGTTAATGCAAACCCCCCCCCCCCCCATAGTTCTTCAATGCACACCAACCTCGAACAGGTGTATTGAGGAATAAACTGTAGATTTTCGGGAAATGGCCTGAAAATTTCCTGTGAATAAACAGTAAGTCTGACTCTCATATTATTTTTTACCCAAATTATTAATGGGGACGGGTGTTACAAGTCCGAAACTTAAAATTTAGGACTTTGTTGGAGTCGTAAGTCTGCTAAAGAGGAAGTTCTTGCTTTAAAAAAAAATTAGCAGAACATAAAAAAGCCTGAGATTATTCTCATTAGAAACGAACATACATGTAGCCTGCCGTCATTCTTTGCCCAATTGGCAGAGAGCAAAACGGCGCATACTTGTTCCTTATTTATTTTGGTACAATATCTGCGAGCCAATCATATCCTTTCATTTCGCTCTGGAGAGACTAGGTCAGTTGACACAGGGCATTGCAGCAATGAAACTGTATTACAAGGGTGCGTCATGACTGGTGACATTACATGATTACAGTACTGTGAGTTACACTGAACATTGAGGTAACGAAAACTGAAAGTCAATTATCTAATTTGAGACTGCCCTCACTCTGTTCTTTCCGGCTATCATTTCAATTCATTGATGACTTCTCTTACAAAAATGCAGAGAAACTGTACATGCATGGAGTTACGCATCAACACCAAGCACGTGAAGAATTAACTCCTAGTCTACTCTTATCAAGACCTCGATATTCAATCAAATACTTCCAGAATTAAGAATCACAAAAAATACAGCATTATTTACAGCCTTCCATGTGACTATCTCTTTTACAGTGAAAACTGATTCAGTACACAATGTACATGCAGAAGTGTTCAAATCAAAATACAGACCTTTTCCTTAACAATTATCAAAAAGTGGTTATTGCATTTAATTCACTTTTGAAAAAAATTACAAAGCCTTGTAATTTTTAACAATAGAGGCCATACACTGTATATTATTTGCAAAATACAAAATGTGAGGAAAAATACTAGTATTTCAGAATTGAAAACCAAGAGGAAGATGCATTCATGTTCATGTCATACTCCTGTAATTACAAATCAATCTCCATTTTTGACAAACACTTCTTTTAAAAGAAACATTTTCAATTTTGAATACTTGAAATGTATTATATATTCATATTTCTGTACAAAATTCTAACAGGATAAGAATTTAGACTAGTGGTATTTGTAGTTCATACTTCATAAACACTGTATGACTGAATACAGGGAGGTTCTCACCAGGCTTGTTGGTACATATACAGGTAATTGGATTAATTCATCCATGATCACTACAAAATAACACAGTATAATAGACTGATCAAGAAGAGTCGTGTCATCCATTCAAAGATGATATGATGTGATTTATTACAGTCAAGGTCAATGGTACAATTCCAGTACACATATACATGTAGGCTACATGTACACACTGCCATTCTGGGAATTTGAGATGTGCATACATGTAGAGAGACAAAGGATTCACCACAATATTTGTGTGGGATGATCATCAAAACATACAGTATTCATGAATAGCATTATTTTGTTCATACATGTATTAACCCTTTCGAGACAATTGACCACATTTTGTGGTTTGGCTCAATAATTTTTGATTCAGAGTCCTGAAAAATATACCAGATACATGAGTAGAAAGAGCAAAAAGTTCTGCACACACTATGTCTATTTTTGTTACATGACCATACTGCGTTTGATCCCAGGAATTTTAAAAAGGAGAAGAAGCTTTAAAATCCTTAACCCATTCATGACAGGAATTATTTAAGAGGTAAATTGATCACATTTTGTTCTTCAAATTGGCAACAGTAATATTTTTCTTTTAGTGCTACACTGTACATGGTTCTAACAAAATGCAATGTCTTTGAAAACAATATACATCATTAGAAACTTAGTCGAAAAGTTGAAAAAATTGCCAATTTAGATAAAAATAGTGATTTTGAACCTCTCAATGTGTTGCTAATTTAAGGATTATGAAGCTTATTCTCCTTTTTGAAATTCCTGGCATCAAACGCAATATGGTCATGCAACAAAAATGGACACAATGTGTGTAGAAATTTTTGCTCATTCTACTCATGCATCTGGTATATTTTTTAAGGCTCTGAATCAAAAGTTATTGATCCAAACCACAAAATGTGGTCAATTGTCTTGAAAGGGTTAAATTGGCAACACATTGAGAGGTTCAAAATCATTGTTTTTTATCGAAATTGGCAACTTTTTCAACTTTTCAACAATTCTTTTAACCATGTATATTGTTTTCAAAGACATTACCCTTTATTACAATCTTGTAACACTAAAAGAAAAATATTATTGTTGCCATTTTGAAGAACAAAATGTGATCAATTTAGCCCTGTAATAATTCCTGTCCTGAAAGGGTTAATACCCAGTGATTTACACACTAGACATGTACATGTACATGTATAACATCACTGTATCGCTGATATTGATGCTTGGATGAAATCAAATTCTTTGCTGTTAAATCATAGTAAATGCGATTTCATGCTTTTCGGTTCTAAATCCCAACTGAGCAAATTAGATATAGAATCCACTTCTATTTCTAGTAATGACGTTCCTTTGTCAAACTCATGTTGCAATCTTTTAGTTATGCTTGATTCTCAAATGTCTATGTCAAATCAAATTACTAGCATTTGCAAATCAGTTCGCTATCAATTACACAATATTGGCTTCATACAAAAATATCCCACTCGTTCTGCTACAGAGAAACTTGTCCACTCGCTCATTTCCTCACGCCTTGATTTCGGTAACGGCCTACTCTACAACTTACCAAATTCACAAACTGCGCATTTTCAAAAGCTACAAAATGCAGCTGCACGTATTGTTTCTCTGTCAAGCAAACGCAGTCACATTACCCCTATCTTACAAAATCTCCATTGGTTGCCCGTAAAGGAACGGATAATTTTTAAAATCCTTCTTTTGGTCTATCACATTATTAATGGAACAGCCCCTGAATATAACAAGCCTTTATTACGTCAATATTAACCCACACAAACCCTACGATCCTCCAACTCTGGTCTTTTACATGTTCCGCTTTCTAAGAAATCTTGGGGGGAACAAGCTTTTGCTCATGCCGGACCAGCCCTGTGGAATTCACTTCCTCAGGAGCTGAAGAAATCCAACTCCTTTAAAAGCAACCTGAAATCCTATTTGTTCAATCTTGCATTTTGAAGACAGATATTTTCTCTTGTTATTCATTCTCTTATTATGTTTGTATAATTTTCTTTATGTTGTAAAGCTCCTTGAGCATTTAATCAAAATGGATAAGGGCGCTATAGAAATCTTTATATATATTATTATTATCATTATTATTATTATCATGTAATCGTACAAACAAAATTTACATTACTGAAAGTGTCTAAACACAACGTACATGTAGGCCTACATGTACATCATACATGTATTTTGTTGTAATGTAGTGCAACCCCCATTGCTTTTGAATTGGCTTTCAAATAGAAGATAACAAATCAAAACAATTTCATTGTCTAAATGAACTGTTGGGTTAATGAAAATACCTGAATGTGTATAATGTAGAAACAATCTTCATAAGTAGCCTAGAGATACTTTATTTGTAAACTGTGAACTTTCAAATCAAACCATATTACCATTCCATTAGTGATGAAGTTGTTGAACTCGTGTTGACAATTCATCATCAATTGATAAGGCAAAGGAAATATTTGAGAACAAACTACATGTACATGTACATGTAAGTTGACAATCTATTAAAGTTCAATAGTACTGTAGGCCTACTCGTATTGTTTACACTATACACCTACATGCATGGAACCGGGAGGGCTGGGGGAGGGGGGGGGGGGCTGTAGCGCCCACACTTTTTTTAGTAGACACGTAAAAATAAATCTTGGAAAAAAGGCTCGAAAATTGTCATTAAGGGGTGATATCAGATCAGCCCCCCCCCCCCCCCCACTTTCAAAAACGCTTCCCGACCCCTGACATGTACATGTACATGTACATGTAAGCATTTACACGTACATGTACATGTGCACATATACATGTACATGTATGTTGGCCTACAATACATGTACATGATGGAATCAGCAAATTTATATTATCCAAACCAGAGCAATTATACATGCACACAAATACATGGAAGCCTACAATGCACATGTAGCAATATGACATGCTCTAATGCATACATTGTACATGTACATGTACATGTAGCTTACTATTGATTACCATAAATTACCTTGTACCATGATTGCTGATGGTCCTATCATAGCTCCTCATTGTCAAGATTAACAGTTTGGATAAAAATACTTGTCACCATCAAATTCATCCAGAATATCACAGAAAATTTGAGGGCAAAAGTCTACATTCATTCCATTGTAAGTCTTGTCTACAAACATGTAACATGCACAGTTGAGATGCAAAATTGGAACATTCTCTATTGCACCTGCATCTACATGTATTTATCTCAGAATCAATGTTTAAACAGATCACTATTATTATCCATAAATGCAGAAGATATTGCCTAAGGCATCAGTTTCATAAGCGGATGCGTAAAAAGTGCAATTACACAGTATGAGAGTGCAGCAGAGTGTGACAATGACATGAATATATATATTTTGTACTGAGTGCCAGAAGGGCAATAACTACTTACTGCATGTGACTATATACTTAGGCCTACATTGCCTTTTTTGCTCTCAGCAGAGGACTTACCCACGTAATATCTATGGAACCATAGAGCCTACAATGACAGAACACCATTGCAACAGAAACAAAGAAAGCTGCTTACCAGGGGAAAAACAAGATACAGATGGTACCATTATCAGACTGCACCTGAGCAAGCCTCGCCTCCCTGTCTCCCTACAAGTATGTAACTCGCTGTTAGGGGTGTGATTTGGGATGCAGAGCAGTACAGTGTATTCACCCATCACAAGTAAGTATGTACAGGAGCGGATGAGGTCAATTCCAGGGCAGTTGGCTACCTTTATTACCCACTAGCATGAACTATTTGGGATGCAATCCTCTCTTTCTATCATGAATAATGGTCTCACGCTTAGGGTGAATGGGGAGAGAGAAGAAACATGTCCACGATACAAATGTTTCTACAGGCACTACAGCATTAGATGAGTGGATGGTAGCTTCACAGGGCCGGCCATTCATAAACAATATTCATGAATCATGATGGTACTCACATCAAAATACTCACATTTAAAAAAAAAAAAAAAAAAAAAAATCTACAGACAATAGACAATTGTTTTATGTATGTACTGTACATGAGAAGAAGGAATTATCATTAATGATTTTTCATTACAATATTTAATTAATGGAACTACATGTATGTACATGTACATAAGTTGTAGCGGTAACCCTTTATCAAAATGTACACCCATTTGCAACTAAACTTAACTAATCTGAATAAAAGAAGCAACTTGCAACTGCAAACAATGGTACATGTACAATATGTGTACATGTATGTAGAAATTATTTCTTAAGTAAACAAAACCATATATTTGAATGCCAGCCTATATCAGGAAATGTTTTAATTTGAAATCCTACAAAAATACAAATGCATGCTTCTGTAATATAATAAACACAATGCATAAATACAACAAAGGACTTCATTACATAATAAAAAAAACAAACATTAGGCATAACGTATTGGTTGAGACGGCACGCCATCCCATCTTCTCCTAATGTTTTCCCATTTGCACAAAAATACTTGGGGGCCCCTTCATGAAATATCTTGAGTAAATTCACCAGCACGTGCCCTAGCTGGCATGCTAAGTGGAAGCGCTCAGCATGCATTACAAAATATAACTGCTCATCAGTGCTTGCACGCACATTGCATTGATTATTGTGCTTGGATTTCAGAGAATTGCTTCATCGCTTCATACATGTAGATGAATATCCGTTTTTACAGCAAGCCGACAGTCGCTGTGAATCTTTTCATGAAATGAGATTTTACTAAGCTGCATATGTACATGTACATGTAGCAGTGAAAAAAATAAGGGGGGCTGTGGGCGATTAGCCCCCGAAACTCTTGAAAAAGCCACCGTAAATGAAAAAAGAGCCACCGTCAAATAATATTTCTGCCCATGGGTCGTAGTGCATTAAAAAATCTCTGAACACAATAGGTGGACTTCTCAGTAGCCCTTGCGAAAGAAATTTTAATTTTTACACTGACATGTAGGCCTACAATGTACATACCTGCGCATTGTATGGACATGAGAACGACTCCCATCAAATAAAGTAAACTTCAACAATTTGTTCCAATGGAAATACATGTATATTTGTATAAACCTAGCATAAACCACATTGAATGAATGAATGAACTATGTACATACAGCAAAAATTGATAAAGATACATACAGTGATCAGATCACGATCACGCAATTCCAGTAGTTTACTAGGATGTCATTAACAAAGAAATCAGAGTAAATATGATCATAAGGTGTGCCCATAAACATTCATTGTCAGTTATTTACCAACAGACTACAATGTACATGAGCGTTACAGTGCAAATAAATGTATGACAAAAATGATAGTAACATTTGGGGCCTTAGGGAATATTTTATCATGTGGGCCATGGGGTCATGGGAGGCTATAATGTGTTATGAGCCTTGACTGATTGCCTTGGACTTGTCAGCATAGAGCAGGCATAAAAAATATGGATGCATACATGTACAACATACATACATGTACATGTAGCAATTCACTTGCAAAACCAAACAATCAATATTTACATACATGTACATGTATACATGTACATGTAGGCCTCTTCACAAAACATACACCACAATACAATGTATTGAACAAGTATAATATGAGAAACAGTATATGTACATGTACATGTTAACCCTAAATCAGGACAGGAATTATTTAAGGGCTAAATTGATCACATTTTGTTCTTCAAATTGGCAATAATAATATTTTTCTTTTAGTGCTACATGTACATGTATGGTTCTAATAAAGTGTGATGTTTTTTAAAACAATATTCATGGTTAAAAATTTTGTTGAAAAGTTGAAAAATTGCCAATTTTGATGAAAAACAATGAATTTGAACCTGTCAATGTGTTGCCAATTTTCCTCCTAGTCATGAATACAAAATAGTTGAGATACATGTATGGTGATAACAACTTAAAAATACACTAATTTCACATAGTTCTGTATAATGACCTCTATGACCTGTCACCTTTTACCTAAGTGAACAAAAATCTCATCAGTTCATCTCATTATGGTGATGCATACTAGTTCCAAGTTTGAAGTTAATGGATCACATGGTTCTTGAGATATCACGTTAAAGCTAAAACCTAAATGTAATTCCAGAATTGACTCTATGACCTTTGACCTTTGACCTACGTATCCCAAAATCTAATCAGATCGTCTTTCTATGGTGATACATACTAGTACCAAGTTTGAAGTTCATACCTCAAATGGTTCTTGAGATATCGCGTAACAATGCTAACACATGCAATTTCAGAAATTGACCTGTGACCTTTGACATACATACCCCAAAATCTAATCAGATCCTCTTCCTATGGTGATACATATTAGCACCAAGTTTAAAGTTCATACCTCAAATGGCTCTTGAGTTATCGCAAGAACGAAGCTAACACCTGAAATTTCAGAAATTGGCCTAGAGCTGTGACCTTGACGGACGGACAGACAAGCCGAAAAACATAATGGCCCAAATTCACAAAGGAGGTTTGGTTTAAACCATGGTTTAAACCCCCCTCCTGGGGTTTTTTATGCGTACGTGCGCATGGTATCAGATCCCTTATTCGATTCATTCCGATGCAATTTAGGTATGTTCAAAATTGCTACATATACATTATGTACATGTACATGTACATGTACATGTATGTATTTCAGAAAATTGTAATTGAAAATGATATTTCAACTATCAAAATGGAACCCCCAAAATAGAGCAAAGCAGTTTTAATATTTTTTAGTTAGTGACTGGTCTCCTTCAAAGATGGCCTTCAGTGTCTCCTGAGGCCCTTGGAGTTGAAATTGAGGCACCATGGTTGATTGGTTGGTAAGCCTAATGGAAGAAACAGACACTACAGATTGTCTTCACAATGTCAAATTGATCTCATACTATGTAATGGAAGTGTCTGGAGCCAAGAGGGTCATTTCAATTAAAGTGTGTCTCCTATGTCAAGTTATACATGTACCTCCTGTTCAGAGACAAAACGTTTATACCGAAACTCGATAAAGAAACATCATATAAAATTTTCATCTTATAACCTATGGACCGTTCAGACACATACAGTGTATTTCGACAGATTAGAAAAAACATCGTATAGATGCGCTGTTTTCCACTGCGCATGTTGTTATAGTCGCCGCTAGCCCCTGCCCCCCTGGTAAGGTCATCTTTCGTGCGCGCTCACGTTAAGCCCTGCCCAGTTATACCGTTCTATGGTCGCCATACGTTCAGACACACATGGAAAGGTGATTCGTTATCGAGTTCTAGTTCGAAAATATGCTCTGACCCTAGTTTCGTTATAAATACAACGTTTCGTTATACGTTTCGTTAGTCATCGTTCAGACACATAAATCCATCATATACATGCAGCTATACCATTTTGGTATAGCTATACCGTTTTGGTATAAATTTTTTGTGTCTGAACACCCTGATAGTCACATCATATGTACATGTGTATGTACTGTTTCCAAAATTACTTCATTTTGGAACAGCAGTAAGAGCATGGAGTACTAAAATACAGATTATCCAAACTTTATGAAAAAATCAAAAAGTTAGCGTTTACAACTACAACATTGATCACTATTGTTGATTATTCAACTCAAGGTAAAAATTCCATAATAAAAAAATACTTTTAAAATATCTTTAAAAAAGGGCTTAAAAACTACAGGTATCAATATATATTTCTATACTGTATGTTTGGTTTATTTACAAACAAAAAATAAATACAGGTAAATAAATAACAAAAAAACGAAAACAAGGCAAATAATGCCAAGCCTACGTGTAGTCACGCCTGCATCCCGCTATGCGAATCAGAATGTGAACTTTGATGTTAAATATATATAAAATTTTATCCCTGGAAAATGAGACTTGTTCAAATTTATTATCATAATTCATAAACATAAAAAAGTATTCTGAATAACAAGAAAAAGGAATCTGTCAAAAAACATGTAAGAGTGACTGTTAGCAGCTTTTCTGTTAAGCTTTGTCATATGGCTGTGAATATCATGAATGGAGCCGCGTTGTTGAAAGATTCAGCGTTGTTTTTTTAAAAAAATAACTACATGTATATGCATTTAAAAACAAACAAAAAGAAACCACAAAAAATGACAACCTTTGTCCTTGACCAAATTTACAACCATATACACACATCTTCAAGAGATGTACATGTACATGTATGTACATGTATACCTGTTAGAATTTGGTGATACTACACCTCAAAGGTACAAAAATGTATGTGTTAAGTGGCTTTCAATGAAGTTTATTGATCTTTTGACCTCTGACCTAGGTCAGATTTGACCTATTTTTCGAACTTGACCTGTGCCATCAGGGGTTGTACATGTGGTATGAATTTGGTGATTCTACCTCAAATGCACAGAAAGTTATTGTGATTACAGCATGATTGTTGACGACGCCCAGATGAGACGGCGCAGCTAGCTGCTAGCTATATGAAAGTGTACGGTGTACGCGTACGTCCACTGCACCGGCAATGCAGGCGCCTGGCGTAGACGCGTCAGCCGGATCGCGGACGCTGCATGCTGTCAGCTTGCATGGCGCGGCATGTACAGCACGGTCGATCGGGGCGCATCATATCGCGTGCGAGTTCGAGTCTGCGAGAAGTGAACTTAATAACAGCGCCATGGGTTGGGCGCCACTGGCGGCTCTTTCATGCTTCAATTTGCGCGTGGCGATATTTCCCCCTCTAAATTTGCGCATGGCGGCAATCGTGCCTTGAAATTTTGCGCATGGCGGCCCCGCCATGCACAAAGATCCTGGCGAGAACCATGGGTATCGACATCTACTTGAAAATTAATGTTATTGATATTTGTCCGTCGTAATTTTCTCAGGGATTTGATTTAAGATAATGTAGAAGCCAGATATATGAAAGAAATTCACATTAATCATTGAAAATGTGACTTTTTAGCCGCTGGAAACAAAGTGCGTAGCTTTAGGTCCCCCATCATACTCATTTTGCATTTAGTATAATAAAAGAGACTGTTTAGTCTATTCCTCTTTAAAAATATGCCTCATTTTTACTGATGGAAACTTAAATGCACATGTATGTGCAATACACCTGAATATGGGGCCAAGTCAAAAGAGAAATATTGCAAAATGTACTGTTATTCTCAACAGGGAATTCTCCATTTGTTTGGAGGATGAATTTCATTTTGAATGAAAATCTCACAAATTTCACATGAACAATCAGTCAATGAAAACATGTTTCATTATTTACACAAACGGTGAAAACATGGCACTCTATGAATGATCACCCCAACTTATTCAAAACATGCTCCATCCTCAGTCAAAGTCAAAGAATGGGAGATTGAGAACATATTGGCATTCTTGCTTGACTGCCTCACAATTATTCTAAATGATTTACTTACTTGCTTGGATTTACTTGGATGTCGAGACGTAAAGCATTATGCTTATGTGCCCCTCGTTGAGTCATATCATCTATGGTAAGGTCTGTATTTTAGAGGATGGTTGTGCCAGTATTTATCAAGCGCTGATTTGAACTGATTTACACTGGATGCACTTATTGTAAATCTAATAAGCTAATAAGGTCTACAATACAATCCATCCTCCATACGTGCAAAATTCACTATCGCAATACACAATCATTAACATTGTCATTGACATTGCATTGTAATTCACTGTATCACATTCTTAAAAACTAAAATGTTTGCAAATATTGCTTTTGGAAAACTCAGCATTATACACCACCAGGAGGGCAAGCTATATTTATTCAGATTCAGATACCGTATAAGATTAATCAACAACCACAGCTTAAAATATCAGGCAGTTGTCAGGCGAATCCCACTCATCCTAGCTAGCTCCCAGCGCACCGCAACTCAAGCAGCATCAACCCCATCTTTCGCCGTCTCCACCCCGTCACACAGCACAATACACTTGCCACAGATTCTTCTTCCAATGAATGAATATTTCATTTCATGACCAAAACCAAAATCTCTTCTTAACAAAGCTACATTTCAAAGCAAAAATACGTCCAAAATTTCCACTTACCAAAATTACTCGGCAGTCTGATGAATATGGACGAAAAAATCTTGTAAGATTTAGACCCTCTATCGATGGCTTGCTTCGAGAAAGTGTCAAATTAAGTATTATCCTCGGTACGGTTACTCCATGTGTACCGGTACGGTGTCGCTTATTAGCTAGCTAGCTAGCTGACCTCAAATTGTTGTCATTCTTTTGCACTGACAAAACCTCAACCCAATTTGTAGTCCCAGCCAGTGCAGTTGGCGTGTATTGCCGTTATACTGACCTCAGCTACATGTAGCTAGGTATCCAGTAGTTAGCCAGCTGTGTCGACGAACCACTACCGTACCTATCTCGAGTATTGATGGCGCTCTTCAAAATAATAAAATAATAAATTAAAATAAAATAACATTAGATACTGATTTGGGGGATATTTCTTCATATTTCTTCACAGTGCCCCCCACTTTTTCAAGTACCCAAAAGTACCCCTTTTTATCTATGATAAGTGCCCCTTTTTCTTCGTATAGTGCCCCTTTTTCTTCATATAGTGTCCCTTTTTTCTTTCTTATAAGTGCCCTTTTCACCTTCTGATAAGTGGCCCTTTTAATCTTATACATGAGTGCCCCTTTTGAAATCCGATAAGTGCTCCTGTTTTCGTCTGATTAGTGCCCATTTTCGGTTCTAATAGTGCAATTTTGCCTTCTTATAAGTGCCCCTTTTCATCTCTGATAAGTGCCCATTTTTCTTCGTATAACTGCCCCTTCTTCTTTCTAATAAGTGCCCTTTTCACCTTCTGATAAGTGGCCCTTTTAACCTCATATATGAGTGCCCCTTTTGAAATCCGATAAGTGCCCCTGTTTTCGTCTGATTAGTGCCCATTTTCCGTTCTAACAGTGCAATTTTCCCTTCTGATCAGTGCCCCTTTTCACCCCTGATAATTTCACCTTTTTAAGTGCGCCCTTTTACTTCTGATCAGTGCCCCTTTTGTCTTTTGACAGTGAGTGTCCCTTTTTACCTATATATGTCGCTTACAAACTGTGCCCTAAAGTCCACAAAAGAGCCATATATCTATAGCTCCAAATAATCAGAGAGGCTTCCTATTAATACATGTAATAGATTCCCCTACTGATACCAGCACAAAGTGATGCAGTGGAGTAGGTGGCAAGAGGGGCAAAATGCCCTCGATTATACACTATTTATCATTGCCCCTAAATCATAAAAGGAATGAGGGAAAAAAATCTAAAATTTTTCCAAAGCTCGCTCGCTACGCTCGCTCGCATTTACTATA
The DNA here is from genome assembly GCA_025618425.1 of Heliocidaris tuberculata. NCBI lineage: Eukaryota > Metazoa > Echinodermata > Echinoidea > Camarodonta > Echinometridae > Heliocidaris > Heliocidaris tuberculata. The sequence continues at coordinate 8,506,980 of CM046841.1, forward strand.
TAATCTTCTTATCATATTAGGGAAATCACTGTGTATATTTGAATACCATAGCCTTCAGCGTTAGAAAACAATCTTTTTTTTTTTTTTTGCTCGCTTGCTTCGGTCGCTCGCAAATGAATAATCAGACTATCACACAAAATGCAAAAGTAGTTTTTATCTGGAAACATGTTAAGATGAGAAGTGTAACAGTATTGTGTCGAAAATGATCCTCGATAGAGCATTAATCATATTGTAGCGGTATACTAAAAATGACTCAAAGTGGTATTTTCCGCCTATAGTTTTCACCCTTTGTAGGTAGGTGCCCCTTTTTTGTTGGTTCCCCCCCCCCCCCCACTTTGAAAGACGCTCCGCCGCCCCATTGTTAATGCTTAATATTTCAAAGAGCAATCGTTAAAATCACTATAAAGTTACTATAAACTTAGAGGACAGGGTTGTCTGCTAAAGTTTCCGAGTTCCCTAACTTTGCTAGATTGTGTGTAATGTTTCTCATATTTCAGGCTGATGATAGGGCTGTCTGCTAAAGTTTCTTAGTTCCCTCGGTTTGCTAGATTGTCTGCAATGTTTCTTATAAATCAAAAATGATATGCTGATGATAGGGCTGTCTGCTAAAGTTCCATCGGTTTGCTAGATTGTTTGTAATGTTTCTTAGAAATCAAAAATGATATGCTGATGATAGTGTCCGATACAGACATTAATATGCTGGAATAACTGAATTTGATAAGTTGTCTTATGGTTAGAAAATTAATAAACTTGTTTTGACTTTAAAGAAACCTAACTTTACGATATTTTTTAATAAGAATTGTGATGTAGTTTGCTTAACTATTAAAGACACACCTACAGAGCATGTAACACATTTTAATTTCCTCGGTGTAACAATAGATGAAAAAAGAGATGAGTGAAGAAGACTCGACGTTTCGGACAGGTTGACTGTCCGTCATCAGGAGTGAATGTCGATGACTCCTGATGACGGACAGTCAACCTGTCCGAAACGTCGAGTCTTCTCCACACTCAGCCTTCTCATCTTTTTTTTTTCAGGACTTCACACTTTCAAGAAAGATTAAGTTCTAAATTCTTTAACTTTCTATCTCGCCTTTCCATTTCTTTTCCTCTCAACTATACACTTTCTTCTTCTAACTCAAACAGTTCTTTTCAGGACTAACGGTTACCACATGGTGAACCGTAAGCCTCCTCAACGTCATCATTGAATATATTTTTTTTAAAGCGTCTTAAAAACGTCATACTGAGTAATTGTGTGGGGGGGGGGGGTGGGTGGGTGTGTGTGTGTGTGTGTGTGTGTGTGCGTGTGCGCGCGTGTGTATGTGTGTGTTCTATGTTTTTTTTTTTTCTTAACCTGTTTCTTTTTTTCTTAGGACTTGGCTTTATAATAGTTCCCAATGCTTATGATACTGTTTATGTTCACTGTATTTATATTTCTATTCGTATGAATTATTGTACTGTATCTCCTCATTATTTTGATTGTATTCACAGGCGGCGGAACGTCGGGCTCGGACAATGGAAATGGGGCACCTTTTGTTTGGCGGACAAAAGCCCCCCCCCCCTCCCTTCCATTGTTTGAGCCCGACGTTCCGCCGCCTCTGACTATTTTATTGTTTTAAATACGCTGTATAACTGTGTTTTTTTTTACTTTTATGGAGTATTGAATAAAATGAATTTAATTGAATTGAAATCAAATATCTAACCATTTTATTAGTAGCTCGTGTCCCAGGAGAATATATGTATATCAATGAATAAACAGTAACAAGAAATATCATAGCAAAGAACAATGCATTAGTAAAAAAAAAAAAAAAAAGGGATATGAAAACGATACCAGACCTATATCAAAATACAAAAATACAAAACCGACGACAGACAAGACCGATGGCACTCCAAAAGACCGCCAAATATTGGTCTCAAGGACTTCTGACAATATTTTGGACTGAAGGTTGCAGTCAATCTCGTGGGACGTAAGTCCCATCATGGGCGTTAACTGGGATGTACTATGGTCCTCCCTGTTAAATAGTTTGTTTGTAGAGGTGTTGTGGTCTAGTGGATGCGTTACCGGACTGTGCATCACATGGTTGGCGGTTCGAGTCCCACAGTGGCACTAATGTCCTTTGGCAAGACATTAATCTACATTTGCCACTCTCCACCCAGGGCCCCGTTGCATAAAACTTACCTTTAACGGTAACTTTGCCATCAATGGTAACTCCCATGGAAACCTTGATTTTGATTGGCTGTTAAGTGATGTTACCATTAATGGTAAGTTTTATGCAACAGGGCCCAGGTGAAGTAAATGGGTACCCGGTAGGAAGAAATTCCTTGAATGCTTTAGCGCTTGTTCATGGCAGCTTGGCTAAAGCCGGGATAATAATATGATTCTTTGTAAAGCGCAGTATAGAGTATAGTATCTGCGCTATATAAATTGACAATTGTTATTATTATCATTTTTGTTTTTTCTAGAAAACGAACGAAAACGAACAAAAACGAACGTGAAAATAAAACTATGAAAGAAAATTAAAGAAAAATAAACATTACAAAACAAATTCCTTAATTCTTTTAATTATAGCGCCCGATAAATGTGTTCTTTTGACCCAAATTATCAACATCATGATGGTGTTACCGATTAAAGCCTTCAATATTGTGAAAACACTCATTTTGAATCACAATTACATTCTTATCCTGTCTAGTTTAGTTATCCCATATGTAGGGGCGGCAGAGCGTCTTTCAAAGTGGAGGGGGGGTGTACACTGGCGGATCCAGGATTTCTTGAGGGAGGGAGCCCAATATTCACAAAATTTTCTGACAAGCAAAAAAAAAAAAAAAGGTCCTCAGCATTTTTGGGCCCTTTTTTGGTCCCAGGGGAGGGGGCCCGGGCCCCCGGCCCCCCCCCCCTGGATCCGCCACTGGGGGTGGACCAGCAAAAAGGGCACCTATAAAAGGGGTGAACATAAAGCGAAAAAATACCATTTTGTGATATTGGTATTGCCCTACAGTCTAATGAATACATTATCAAGCATCGTCTTCTTCATTTTTATTGTGGTTCTGGACACTGCTTCAGCTTCCCTTTAGCAGTTGTGTGTAATGATCTAATGATGCGAGCGAAGCGAGCGAGCAAAATTTTTAGGACCCTTTTTTACATGCGATCTGCACGATTTCATTATAACAGTGAGCGAACGAGTTGGGGAAAAATTTTGAGAAAATATTCCCCTTATTTGGTGTAAATAATGGTACATTCGAGCAAGAGAATTAAGAAATCCTTTGCTGGGGGGGGGGGGCGGGGTGTGGGCATGGGTATTGTGCCCCTCTTGCCTCCAGCTCCACTGCCATACTTTGTAGTTGTATAATGATTATGGGTACCTGTTACTTTATAAAGCCGCACCGATTCTTTCAAGATAGATAAGGCTCTTTTTGAAAGAAACAGTGGGAAATATAGGTAAGAGGGGGCACTTATCAGAAGAGGAAAGAGCGCTTATTAGAGGTGGAAAGGGGTACTTATAAGAGGTGAAAAGAGGCACTTATGAGAAGAGGAAAAGGGCACATATTAGACAGGAAAAGGGGCACTTATCAGAAGTAAAGAGGGGGCTCTTATTAGAAAAGAAAAGGGGCATCTATCAGAAGTAAACTAAAAATGCACTTATCAAAGAAAGAAAAAGGCACATAATTTAGAGAGAAAAATGGGCAATCATTAGATTTGAAAAGGGGCACTTATCAGAATAAGGAGAAACAATGGCACTTATCAGAAGGGGAAAGGGCACCTATTAGAAAGGGAAATTGCACTTTTAGTAGTAATAGTCACTTAGAGAAAAAGAGGCATTTTCAGAAATAAAAAGGGTACTTTTGGGGAACTTAAAAAAGTGAGGGGGCACTGTGCCCTTCCTGTCCTCTCCCGGGAGCGCCGCCTCTGCTCATAATTGTTAATAGAGTGTTGTGTACAATTAGATAAGGGATTAAATCAAATAAAGTGACCAAATGCAATATGCAGGCCCGTAACTAGGGGGGTTCAGGGGGTTCGCCGCCCCCCCCCCCCCCCCCCCCCCGTTGGCGAGCAGAGGTCCGCTTTAAAAAAAAAAAAGCCAGGGGAGAGATGATAGAAAGGGAAAATCAACGTGATAAAATATCGGTCTTTCCGTCTATTTTAATACATTTTATTTCGATTTTGTCCCTTAACTTCCTAATCTGGAAAATCTATAATTAATCAATGTTGTCTTTCAACATTCCTTTTATACATTATGCCATGTTGCAATCGATTTTTTTCAAAGCGTCATTCAAATAATTATTCAAATTCGTTTGTAGGTCCATGGCAGGCCTGTATAACGGGGGCGTGGGGGGGGGGGTTCGAACACCCCCTCCCCCAAGCTGGCGAGCAGATATCTGCTTGAACAGCAACAAAAAAGAATCATATAAGGCGAAAAATTCTCCAAAGTGACATCAGAATAGTGATTTTAAGGTTAAAAATTTTAAAACTTTTCCATACCAACTGGCTTCGATAGGGCAGGGGCGCACAAGGGGGTCATGTGAAAGGGGAGAGAGAGGAAGGCAAGTGGAAAATAATGTGAGATAATATGGTTTCCAGTCAATTTGAACACTTTTTTTTATTTGCTTTTGTCTTGGAACTTTATAATATTGCTTAGTCATTTATAAGGCCTTGTTAATTTACGTCTTTGGCCATTCATTTTTCATTTGTCAAAGATTCCCCCCCCCCCTTCTTCTTTCTTTTTGGCAGGGCCGGGGGGGGGGGGGGGGGGCGGGGTTTTATTCCCGCAAAAGCTCATGGTCACGTTTGACTTATCAAAATTGTGATTATTCATTTATGGATCATAAATATTATATTTTAATATTTGTCAAAATGTAAACTGATTTTTTAATTCAAGTTATGTGTAATTTTGTTTTATTCAAAAGACGGATGAACATTTTTGATTTATATGAAAAAAAACTGTAAGTTTTGAGAACTATAACATGAAAGTGTTACACTATATAAAAAACAACCCTTTCTAAAGAAAGAGTAAGTTGAAAATATGAAATTGGTGTATGTGCCATATTGTTGCTCACCTTAGCTCGTAAATGAAGGTGAACAAAATACCAGTCGACAAAATTAATCATCAAGCCAACGCGCCGGAAGTTTTCCAGCTTTTTGTTTTTTATTTATGTTTTAATGTTTTTATGTTTGATTGATTGATTTATTGATTTATTCATTTATTCCTTTCTTTCTTTCTTTCTTTCTTTTCTTTTCTTTTCTTTTCTTTTTTTTATTTATCTATCTATTTATTTATTTTTTTTTTTTTTGGGGGGGGGGCAAACAATCTGAGAGCCCCACCTCAAACGCTTTCATACCTGCTTACAGCCACTGAACTCTATGCCATAGAGTTCAGTGCTTACAGCCCTACCCTCCTCGAACAAACACATCCCCCTTTTTTCTCACATATTCAATTATTTATTAATATTTCGAAGAAGCGAAATTTCCAATTCATATCATTTAAAAATTGCAACATTTGAAGCACGGTTATCATCCACTGATCTGCATCATGCCTCATTAGACCTGAAATATAAGATCATCTCGTTTCTAAATTTTGTAAGCACGAGCGAAGCGAGCGTGCAATGATTTCTACCCTTTTTGGTATTGAAATTATGTACAGAAATTCCCTTTCTCCTATGGCGCCTATGTGATAGACATTGGTCTATTAATATACGAGGGAGCGTAGCCACCGATTGAGAATTTCATTTTTTTCCCCTTGAAACTTTGCATTTTAGGGCATTTATAAGTTCCTACCTGAATGCCTTTTGGCCGGGGGAGGGGGGGGGGGGTGGAAATGACCCCCGTCTGCCCCCCTTCCCAGCGCCTAAAAAGTGTGATCAAGTTGAGCAATATGTGTCTTATCCAGTTTGTTTATTGGCTTAAAGAAAATTTTTAAAAAGGCGATGAAAGTGGGAAAATGTATAATAATTTGTTCCCTTGAATTCAAATAGGCCGAGCTAGAGTTCTCCGTTTGGATTCCCCTAACCGTGAATAGTATCATCTGTCATGCAATGTCTTCAGGAACCATTTCTTAGATGTTTCAAGATAGATGAATAAACTGTGCATTTGAGGTGGTGGCAATTTACAACTTACTTAAGGAACTCGAGATATACAGTCATCAAACAATTTCGTCATGACACATGATACCATTAGCAAAAATAACAAAACCACCTCCCTGATCAAAACTAAGTCACTAAATAATGTGTGATTTTTTTTTATTCGAAAAGGCAAGCATAACAAAGAAACTTCTTCTTCTTCCTCACTGATAAATGAGATAAAGTTGAACATTTGTAAAAAAAAAAAATAGAATAACTTTCTTATCAAGTTAGTATTTTATAGGCAACATACTGATGAGCATAATGTGTACCGAGTTTGTGGGATACAATTCCGAATTAGTTGCGCGATTTGCAGAACAGCTTGCTTTCTTGTTCAATTCAGTCGAATTCAGGGGAGTACGTGCGTGCAACTCGTCTAGGATCCGGGTACACGTCCGGCCGGCCGTACTATATACCGTGCATGTGCATATTTTTAGTCGCCGTGATTGAATTCTTCAAAAATGGGTGTTCAAATAGACACAATTAAGGAAGGTGACGGTAAGTTAACTCACTTCATTACTTTTCGCATGGATAAATAAGGGTAATCCGTAATGTGTGAAAAAGTCATTAAATGACAACTTAATGAATATTCGACTGCGAGAAAAGCCGGCGAGAAACGTAGAATCTATATAGATTATACTAGTCATGGACCTACTAGTCTAGAGGTCTAGTATAGGTCTAGTCAAGGACACTCATGATCATGGGCCCTTGCCTATGTGGGACTGTGTCCAACATTCACTGTTGCAGCAGTCAAAAACAGACAACAAAATTGCTCTAAGCAAGATTTAATTTTCTTAAATTTGCTAGATTACCTGATTCATGGACTCTTCCACTCTTACTGTGCCACAAATTAGGCTATTAGCATGATTAGGGATTCAGAATTGAAAGTGAAATTTTAAATAATTATTTTCCTCTCCTGTATAAAGGCTGTATGAATGATCTGGCCTGGAAAAGGGCCTGCTGATACACACAATAGCTAGTATTGAAGCCTATTCACCCATAAAAGAGCTAGTCTGAGTACAAGGTTATCTTCAGATAAGCTTGTACATGTATAAGTGGTCAAGGATTGTAATTCCGAACAGATTGTATTACCGAACGTGTACAGTTGGGGTCGGGCTAACTCGGCACTAGGGCGAACTCGGCACTGCGCGGTGACTACATTTCGAGAGTTGAAGTCCACGTTACGCACCGTACCCTTTTTTAGCCTTAAATTTCATGTTTTGCATAATTTTACTTCTTGAAATTGTCAACAATACTTCTTTGATAATCATTTTACACATTTATATCAAATAATTTGAATTTAAGTGTTTTGAAATGTGTAATTAAATGCGAAATTCAACACAAGTGTTTGCGATCACTTTAACTCTCTAGGCTCACTCCGCGGCGATTTTCCGCCAAGGCCGAGTTTGCCCTAGTGCCGAATTAGCCCGCATCTGTACAGTTAAGCGCCTAAAATGGGTTTTCATACGCGTGGGGTTACGAGTATGAAAACCACACTATTGAAACAAAGGTGTCTTTTTTTCCCATAGGTTTCACACGTTCGGAAATACGTCAGTACCTTTTTCAAAGGACCAAAACGCCGCGTCGTTGGGAAGGGGTTCACTCGGAAGGGAATATCGTATTAAATCTACGTTGTCTTTTAAAAATTCCATCAACTTCTTTTTCTGTAGGACTTTGAGCATTCATTATGTAAGATTGACGGATATTCGTTTGATATTTTATTTGCTATCGTTGATTTTCTGAAAAGTGTTCGGACACTGGATCAACCACCATACAATTGCCATGGCATTGAATGATAACTTGATTCATGATTGGCTGCTGTAGCGCTAGCTACCAGCAGTAGCGTACGGTACACGTGCAGTGCAGATGTGTGCTCACTACACAATGAATGTACACCAAGACAAGTATGAAGTAACTTTGTTAATTATTGAGCACTAAGAAGAATGTACAATGCCAACACCAACTTCTAGCCACCAGCATTTCGCTATAGACATGCGGTGACCTGACACATGCTTGGCGGCAATTGCTCCGGTGACAAATGCTCCGCAAAAAGCGACAATTGCACCAGTTATACTTATAGACTGAAAATTCTGTCTCTCGTTCGTTAGCCTAGGATCTGCTCTTCACTTAGTTAGAGACAGAGCCGTTATTCGTATGGATATAAACGCCTGCCTCAATACTTTGTCCGTAAAATATCTTCTCTTTTCTATTATTAAACCTCCCTCTCTCTCTCTCTCTCCTCATCCTATTCCTTTGTACACCCTCTTCTTTGTCTTCCTCGCTCTTTTCCTTCCTCTCATGCTATAGTATTAGTCTTCTTTTATCTGTTTATTCTCCTCACTTCTTCTCTTCTCCCCCTCTCTATTTATCTCATGAAATTGTAACCTAATGAAGTATTACAATCTTTTTTAGAATAGTGCTTCCAGTCATTTTCAGTCTGTTTTCTTTTATTAGGTTTCTTTCCTTCAATTACGTGTATGTAGCTCTACTATTTGTGTGTAAGACACCCCCTCTTATTTGAATACTTTGTTTTCATGGAATTGCTGACAACATGGAGCCACGGGAAGAAGAGCCATTGGCTGATCATGTTGAACTATTATCAAATTCCAGTAAAGTGATTTGTGAAAATGGGAATAAGCGGAAAGGTGCAGAACTGTACCATAATTATGTAATAACAATAACGGTGTTATTTTTCTTTATTCTTAACCTTTTCTAAAAATCACGTGCATAAATTTTAAATACAAAAAATTATAAGTCACATCACAAATTCAACCAAACGATTTCCATGATGCAAACATGTTATATCATATCAATCTTTTTCTGAAAGAACTGTTTTTACAGTTATCTTCATCTTTTTTCAACTAATTCTTCTACAAACTGTATTTCCCATGATCCTAACATCATTTTCTACTCGGGTTTCTCTTCTCAAGTGTTATCTCGATTCTAACCAAACTTAAAGATAAATTGGAGTTCTGGCATGTGATTACACTAACTGGGATCGATATCATTCCTAAAATCAATTTGCGGGATTGATTTCATTCCCAGCTTAAAATTAATTCCACCTTACTGATTCACTAAATCGCTTTTAGGATGGAATCAATTTTATCATGAATATATATGAGCGCAAATGAATATTTACGAGCGCACTCATTCCAACCAATCAACGTACTCAAATTTCAGTCACCGCCCCTCAGTCACCCGACCTAATTCTCTACTTAGCGCGTAGCTAGTGCGCGTTACCTAGCTACTGCATTAATTGCGCGCACGCATCTACTGGACATACACAGGGCTAGGGCGTATGGCTAGGGCAATGGGCGTGCAGGCAGGCACAGCGTAGCCGCGCCGAGGTTGGGGCGCGGGCAGGCATGCAGTGGAGTGACCGTTTGTGATTGTTAGGAGCGATCCGGATCACTCCCAACCTTAGAATCAATTCAGAGGCTGGAATCAATCCCAAATACCTTAGTGAATCAGTCACTAAAAGCGATATCGCTCTTAGGATGGATATTGTTCCTAAAATTGATTTTTTCTTATTTGGGATTAATTTTAGCTGTTAGTGAATCACCCCCCAGGTCATCTGATTACAGTTCAAAAGAAACTACAATGTATTTCAAAGCAATTGGGAAAATTAAATTAGATGTACATAAACACAAGTGTCTAGTGTGAGATTTGGGGATTATCGAATTGATAAATTTGCCCACGTTCCCCTTAAGGCACTTGCACTGCACACAGAAACGAGTATATGGGACCACAGACAAATCTGGCATGAATGTTCGGCCCAAACACTTCAACTATTTCTTGTCATATTTCTAATATAAGGGCATTTGAAGAGCAATCCTTTTCAGAGAACCTTTTTATTATAATATTCATCCTAACTGACAAGAAATGAATGAGAAAGCTCACCTTTCCCAGAACTTAAGCTCCTCTTTAACCCTTTCAGGACAGGAGTTATTCAAGGGCTAAATTGATCACATTTCATTCTTCAAATTGGCAACAATATTTTTCTTTTAATGCTGCATAGTTGTAATAACATGTAATGTCTTTGAGAACAATATACATGGTTAAGAATTTCGTCGAAAAGTTGAAAAAATTGCTAATTTTGATGAAACGCAATGATTTTGAACTTCTCAATGTGTTGCCGATTTAAGGGTTTCGAAGCTTATTCTCATTTTTAAAATTCCTGGCATCAAACGCAGTATGATCATGCAACAAAAAATGGACAGCGTGTGTGCAGAAATTTTTGCTCTTTATACTCATGCAGCTTATATATTTTTTAGAGTTCTGAATCAAAAGTTATTGAGCCAAACCACAAAATGTGGTCAATTGTCTTGAAAGGGTTAACTACATGTACAATGTACATGTATGATGTATCTCAACTATTTTGTATTCATTACTAGGAGAAGATTAAGTGATCATTCTTTTGGGTTACATGTGTAAGGTCAAATGTCAAAGAGGTCAATTACCATGTACATGTACATAATTGTAGGCTTTTTACTCTGGTTATCACAATATTTCAAGAACAGTTTGACCCATCAACTGAATTTAGGTGGAGGCATATAGGAGATGCAGTCGCATTCATCTTGTTTACTCTTATTCTTGTATTTGATATTTAAAATTTGATTTTCATTTTATTTTATAGCAATACTCGCTTCTTTTCTTGAATTTCAGCAAGCACCTTCCCCAAGAAGGGTCAGACAGTTATTGTCCATTACACAGGTGAGTGAAGTATATTTCTTGTAAATCATGTTTTATATTATTTTCTTTGTATTAGTCTATCCCACATCCTTTTGTTAATCTCCTTTAATTCAGCTGATGAGTAGCAAGATATCCAGAGTTCTAATTGAGGATCCTTTGTAATTTTTCATTAGATAACATAACAGTAACATTCAACAAAGTGAATAAGTAATTGAAATGTCTCTTGAGGTTTGTAGAATGAAAATAAATCTTTTAACCATACAAATGTGTATTTAATATGTACAGTGCATATAAAAAAAAGTATACCCAACTTTGGATAGCTTCTAAATAAAAATTTATAACCTGTATTGGCTTAAAATTTGTTTTATAGTACAGAGCAACTTATATTCTGTCAAATGGTATCTTATTCATAACTGTGCTGCAACAGATGACTGAGCAGCAGGCTTTTAAAAAAGTATTGTCAAAATCCTCTTGTACCAAGTTTGGGCTGAAGCAAGGAATGTGGGTCAAAACCAGTTATGCATGTGTTATTCCAGTTTGAAAACAGTTGCTTAACCCTTTCAAGACAACTGACCACATTTTGTGGTTTGGCTCAGTAACTTTTGATTCAGAGCTCTAAAATATATACCAGATACATGAGTAGAAAGAGCAAAAATTTCTGCACACTCTGTATCCATTTTTGTTGCATGACCATATTGTGTTTGATAACAGGGAATTTTAAAAACAAGAATAAGCTTGAAAATCCTTAAATGGGCAACACATTGAGAGATTCAAAATCATTGTTTCTTATTGAAATTGGCAATTTTTTCATCTTTTCGACAAAGTTTCTAACCATGTATATTGTTTGCAAAGACATGACACCTTATTAGAACCATGTAGCTCTAAAAGAAAAATATCATTGTTGCCAATTTGAAGAACAAAAGGTGATCAATTTAGCTCTTAAATAATTCCTGTCCTGAAAGGGTTAAAGTTATTTCAATTGATTTTGTGCATATGAATATAAAAGGTGTTAATGTCAACTCAAACTCAAGAAAAGGCTTATTACAAGCATAATTCATCATATTTTCTTTGCCATACTGACACCATCTCGGTTTCATCCGCATCCCTTATTTAAGGAAAGCCTTTTTATTGAGTCATTCAAAATGGACAAAGTTTATTTGGGAAGCTATCTTATTTAGGGAAGTCTACTATCAATTACTTTAGTAATTCTCAACACATGTATCCTTCCTTATATTTTTTCCATCTTTTAAGTCAGCAAACCTTTGAGTTCATGCGCTATTTGAGGAAAACACCTTATGCACCTTATGGAGGTGAAATGGGTCGATGTAGCAAGTTTTTAGTTATCATGAAACAAGAAGTTAAAAGGCTGTTAAAATAAATTGAGATTATCATATGGATTGAAACAAGGTCATGTGAAAGCTTAGATACCCTAGATCGCTTTAAGCAATAAAGCATTGAAGCACAAAAGAGAATTCAACTTTGAAAAGGTTTTTAGCCTGAAGTAACACATTCATATGGCTTGACCCACATTCTTTGCATCAGCCCAAACTTGGTACAAGGAGATTTTGACGACACTTTAGTTTTTAAAAACGCCGGTGCTCAGTCATCCGTGGCAGAAAAGTCATGAATTGAGGTATCATTAGACAGAAAACAAGCTACTCGTTGCCTTGAAATAGATTTCAAGATCACATTGGTTTATAGCTCTTTCTAATTAGAGGCTATCAAAGTTGGGTATACTTTTTTTTTTTTATATGCACTCTATATCTGATTTCCTTGTTCCCTATGTTTACAGGAACCTTGACAAATGGCAAGAAATTTGACTCATCTAGGGATCGTGGCAAGCCTTTTGAGTTCAAGATTGGATATGGAAAGGTCATCAAGGGATGGGATGAAGGTGTTAAGCAGGTACTTATATACAGGGTTGTAAACACTTGTCATCCAGGGTAGTAAACACTTGTCATCCAGGGTAGTAAACACTTGTCATCCAGGGTAGTGACATCTAGGGTAGTGTCATCCCGGGTAGTGTCATGCAGGGTAGTGTCATCCAGGGTAGTATCATGCAGGGTAGTGTCATCCAGGGTAGTGTCATCCAGGGTAGTGTCATCCAGGACAGTGTCATGCAGGGTAGTGTCATCCAGGGTAGTGTCATCCAGGGTAGTGTCATCCAGGGTAGTGTCATCCAGGGTAGTGTCATCCAGGGTAGTGTCATGCAGGGTAGTGTCATCCAGGGTAGTGTCATGCAGGGTAGTGTCATCCAGGGTAGTGTCATCCAGGACAGTGTCATGCAGGGTAGTGTCATGCAGGGTAGTGTCATCCAGGGTAGTGTCATCCAGGGTAGCATCATGCAGGGTAGTGACATGCAGGGTAGTGTCATGCAGGGTAGTGTCATGCAGGGTAGTGTCATGCAGGGTAGTGTCATCCAGGGTAGTGTCATGCAGGGTAGTGTCATCCAAGACAGTGTCATGCAGGGTAGTGTCACCCAGGGCAGTGTCATGCAGGGTAGTGTCATGCAGGACAGTGTCATGCAGGGTAGTGTCATGCAGGGTAGTGTCATCCAGGACAGTGTCATTGCAGGGTAGTGTCACCCAGGGTACAATTTGGAGCTTTGATCATGCAATCAAACGTCGAGGCAGATTAGGAATCTATAGATTTAATTTAACAAATTTCTCTAACTGCCTTATTTCTGGGTTGTCCAGGTTAGGATGATCGAAATGGTATATGAAAATGAGCATTGACTTGCCTTTCCTGTGTAAAATATTATAGTGGAATCCATTCCTGGCACTACTTGGACAATAGTGCAAGCATGAGCATAAGCAGCAAACTAATTCTTTTTTTGTTGACTTGTATACCCCTACAGATGTCAGTAGGACAGAAAGCCAAGCTGACTTGCTCTCCTGACTTTGCATATGGTGCTGCTGGGATCAAGGGAGTATATCCTTTTTCATAAACATTTCAGCAAAGTTTAAAGCCTGAGCATTGCCTGTGTCATGTATCCAAGTGTGCTTATTCAATGCCCAGCACAAATCTGTTAGTCCTTATTGAAAATGAGTTCTTGTTACTTTGTTATCATACCACATAAATTATTGATGTTTTTCTATGTGCAATGAAATTTGTAAATCTACATTTACACCTTCCCGAATAATTTGCGATTTGTGTTTTGTTTATTGAAAGCAACTAAAATCCATTGAAAATACAATGGAAACTCGTTATAAAGAGCTCTGATATAACGAAATTCCTGATATAACAAAGTAATTTTGCTGGTCCCAGGTCTTTATGTTCTTATGTTTTATTTACCCTGATATAAGGAGATTCCTGATATAACAAGGTAATTTTGATGGTCCCAAGGTCCTCGTTATATTGACTTTCCCCCTGTATATTCCTTCTATTTAATATTGCAAATTGGTTTCTAAGCAGGAAGGAACTATAACAGTGAGTTGAGAAAGGTGTAGACTCTTCTGAAATAACAGCTCTGTTTAAAAAAAAAGGGGGGGGGGGGGAGAGAAAAAGAAATAAGTTACATGTATGTGTTTGAGTGTTTTCCTTGACAGATATTTCTACTATTCCACCCAATGCAACGCTAGTCTTTGATGTGGAGTTACTCGGCGTAAAGTAAACTGCTTGTTGACTCTCATCACCACAATTATATTTCATTAATCGACATAAATGTAGATAATATTGTTTTCAACATGCCACATCAATAGAAATCACTTTCTGTGAGAAATAATCATAGCTATAAATTTTCTTCAGCTAATGTACACCTAGAAGTAAATTATGAATTTTAATTGAAAACATGCTGATTTGTAAGCTTTGTTAAAAATACATTTACAGGCATGTATTTCAAGTAATGGACATCTTTTTTTTCTTCCGTCAGTTCAGTTCACTTTGTATTATTTCAACAGTTCAGTGACTGTAGCTTGCATCTTTTACATACATGCCAACCGTACAGATTTTAACTGAACGGTTCAGTTTTTGAAGTTTTTAGAGCCATAAAAAACTGAACATACAGATTTTTGGGAAAATAGTATTAGGGTCTAATGCCAATTAATTGAATCCGGTACAATAATTAGTCGTACATGATTTGTGATTTGGTTCGATTTCGAGTGAAAATCTGTCAAAATAAAAGCAACCATGAGCGGAACAGTGTCAGCCTGGGGCCCTGAGGCAGGCCACTGGATCCCTTACTCCAGGGAGCTCCACCCCCACCGCTGTTGGCTTGACGCTCCCTGGACCCCCTGCCAATATCAATATGTGGGTTCAGTTTTCTGAATATCAAATGTTGGCAAGTATGCTTTTATGATGTAAATACATAGTTGAACCATGCAAGATGATCATGTCACAATCAGAGGCAGTAATCATTCCATAATAGTAGGCATTGTTCACACAGATCCTCTACATATGTAGTATATCTCTATGGTGGTTGCCCTGTTTAGATGAGAGAGTGGAAAGACAGTTTGCCATGTGCAGCACAATGCGTGCAACTGTAAATACTGGTGCAGAATGTATCTGTGTGAACAATGCAATTTATGTGCGTTTGTGGTTGGCATTCTTTTATTTTGTTGCCTTTGTCAGGAGTATTATAGTCGACACTAAATATTGATTAACCATGATTTACGTGTAGTTACATGTATATTATATTAATTTTTAAACAGTGTATTCTGTATTTGGTATGTTGGTGTACCATTACATGGTCTTTGTACATGTATGACTAGCAATTTGCTGTTTTGTGTTGAAATCCCAAATGGTAATTTCTACACATTACTGACTCAGTTTTGATATTCGTACATGTTCTGCCAAGTGGATGAATGCATAATTTGTCTTTTTGTCTAAGAAGCTGAATTTTCCATTTAGTCCTCCAGACTGTTACCTCATGTGATAAGTCAACTCAGTGGATGTGCCTAAATAGTACAAATTTTTGTGGAGTTGTTGACAATTTTATTTATTATTATCTTCTTTTTTTTTGTGGCAGATGTAAATGTAAATGAGAGACATTATTCCATATTTTTCAAAGGCTAATCAACAGATCATTCATGGAAGTAATTCACTTAACCTTTGTAGTCATAGATTTGCCATACATGTATGAGGAGGAAGTATGCATTCAACTTGGACATCCATTTGTACTGCAACTGGATTGCGTTGATTTGTTGATTTCTTATTTCACGCTATTAAAGATTGCCATAGCCAATGTCCAGACGTATTCGTTGTAATAACAGTAAAATACAAAAGTTTCAATGAAATTCAGCATTATTCAGGTGATGGTATCTGGGAGATTGCTCAGTACTATTGTTATGTTAGGATTATTGATGCTGAGGTAGATACCTGAACTATCATTTTTTTATCTTTTTAAAGAGAATTCGGTAGATCACGTTTCAAATTGGATCTAATTACAGGATCGTCACTGAAATTATATTTTCACTTCTCATGAAGAGTTGGAATGTATTGTGATAAACTCATTGAAAAATAATCCATTGTCTCTGTGTGACTTTTAACGTCATGTCTTGTATTTTTATATAAAATGGAGTGAGAGAATGAAAGTTAATGGTTAAGTGATGGTAAGAATATGCCTAGTCTGTGTAATATTGTGAAGTGATAGGAGCATCTATGAAAAGTGTGAGCACTTGATACAAGAGACCAATGTTATTTACATCAAGTGCTGTACATGTAATATAAAAACAAAAATTTTTGCCAATTGTAAACAACAGTCGTTTTCATGGCAAAAAACCTTTTGCACATTGCAACAGATCAGTGTTTGGTCAGATGTCCAATTTAGTTTATAGCATGAGAACAATTTTAAATCCAAACTTCTCATGAAAGTCATGAGCATTTTGTGCACATGATGGTCTCTATTGAAAAGAATTTGAAAACCTTCCTGATGAAGAAAGCCATGAAACTTTTCATAAAATCCTGTTATAACAAACTTTCCTCATTATTTACATTGTTCTAATTACTTTGTTATAACTATATTGATATTACAGACAACCCCTAGAAAGAAAGAGAGAGAGAGAGGAAGAGATGGGAGTTGGATTGGTAGACAAATACATTTAATATATGGATCAACAGAGATCAAGAGATGTTTCAAATGCCTGATTAAAAGAGTGGTAGAGATTGAATGGAAGGAAAGGAGAAAGATGAAAGAAGTAGTTTAGGAAAGAAAACGAGAATGAGATATAAGATATTAATGTACATCTAGTTGTAGTATAGATGACACGATGACTGCTTTCTTTAATCTTCACTCTTAATTAAAGTGCATTTTCAGCTTTCCATTTCCTTCTGTCTTCCTCTCTCATGTCTCTAGATGTTTCTGGTTATGAAAAAAAAATAATGCCCCTGATCTAACATATGCAGTTGAACTTCTATACAGTGGAACCTCATTTTAAAAAACTCCTTGAGACCAAGGAAATTACCTCTTCATATCGAAACCTTGTTATATCAGGGCTAAAAACATACACTGTAGAATACAAAGAAGTGCGACCAGCAAAGTTACCTTGTTATAACGAGTTTGTTTTAACAGTGTTCTTTATAATGAGATTCCACTGTATAAAGATCACTGTTGTAAGAACTTTCATTGTTATAACAAAGTAATTTCGTTGCTTCTTTTTCTTTGTTTTCTATTTATTAGAGCCCTGATATAACAAGGTACATGTACATGTACACACATAATTTCCTTGGACCCAACACAGTTCAATACAATGAAGTTCCACTGTCTCCCCATGCTCCTTCTCTGCTCTCTGTCTGTCTGTCTCTCTCTCAATCTCTTCGGCTATGAAAACATCTTCCGTCCTCGATCTCATCTCAATCCTCTTTCTTCACTCTCTCTTTCAGATTCTTGGATCTGACATTTTCTTATGCAAGGGACTTTCAAAATTTAAAATGAAGCTTGATAATTATAAACTACGTAGAAGTAAAGGATTGTAAAAACCACTAGGTAAGGTGGGCTAACAAAAACATAAGATATAACTCTAGTTTGTACTTATCTCTTTCTCTCACACTCTTTGACTAATTTCTCTCTTTTCTCTCAAGTCTGATTATTTTCATTTCCCCCATGGATTATCTGAAATGTCATTCCTGCAATTCGAAATGAAAGGACTTGCAAACTTTCACAGGAACATTTCAATATCCTAACTTTCACAGAAACATTTCAGTATTCTAATGACTGAAAATCAGTTATTTGTTTGTTGTATGATGCTGTTTGATACTTTCACTTCAGTATTCATGTTAAGTTTCATTTTCAAACGCAATTGAAATGGTAAGAACAAACAAACAAAAATAAAAAATTAATACAATTGCAGATAAACATCATATTCACAGCATCCTAAAAAAATAAAAAGATATGATGCTTATATTTCCTGGGAAAGCGCAAAATCATAAATGATTTTGAATACTAGTATTTCCATATTCTGACTAAACTATTCTACAGATTTCAGAATAAAATAAAGTAAATTCACTGATTTATAGTCCATGTCATATCTTTATGCTGTTTATTCAAGGAAGTACTTGGCAAGCTCCTCCTTGGTTTATTGTACATACATTTAGACATGCCCAATTTGTAAATTGTAAATTGTAAATGGATATTTCTCATCATCAATACATGTACATGAAATAAGTCTTCTTTGAAGCTTTCTGGGGAGAATTTAATAACTTCTGCTCTGCTATAAACTCAAAACACACAAGCAAATGACCCGTTTCTTCAATGGGGAATGGACATTTTAATACAGAGAAATATAGTGGTAAAATACTGAGAAATTTTGATAGAGAATAATTAAGTTGATGAAATTTTGCAAGTAAAGACAAATAAAGAGGGTTGTATGCTCCAGTGACAAGTGCTCAGTATTCTACCTAGCTAAACTAACCATATATTTTTAACTTCAATCCTGGACCAAATCAAACCTAAAACCCAGCTGTCATCCTTACCAGATATCTCTGATGAAATAAATCCTAAAGCAACTGTCACTGTAGCAAGTGTCAGAGCACCGACATGGGAGTTTCCCATTGCTATTTGCAGTCTTCTATGTGACTGTGACCATTAAACAAAACAAGAAAAGTATTAATTTATTTTTGTAAAAATAACAAACAATTATTAAATCATTACATCTGGACTTATGGTTTAATTCCGAGGAAGGTTTCACGTCCGATCCTGGATGCTTCATCAGCTCGTCTGATTTGGTCGCGGAAAAACGTTTTGCCAATCAGCGCAGATGCACTGTCTATGTTATTGTTTTGAGTTAGACGTTGAGGAATTCTCCGACGAGCTGATGAAACGTCCAGGATCGGACGTGAAACCGTCCTCAGAATTAAACCGTAAGTTCAGACGTAATGATTTAATAATTGTTTGTTATTTGAACGTTCACCTGGATGGATCAGAACTTACATCATTTGTTTTGGGAAAACAAAATTATTAAATACATGTACATGTATATTCCCCCTTTAAAAAACAAAAGAGAATAGACATATTTTCAAAGGAGGGTATGTTATGCTACATATTGTAATACAAGTCTACAGTAAATAATGAGAGCTCTCCTTGTATGATATAACCAAATTGCCATTGGGAGATTCCCCATATGTACATGTATCATCTGTGATCTTGAATTTAAGGATTGCTTAATTCTCTATCTTTTCTCTACCGTCAATTATCTGATTATTCTCTGAGAAATCTTATAGATTTTGAAAGGATATACCATACACCAAGGGTGCTATTCTGAAAAGTTAATTATCTTTTATGTTAATGAGAATATGTTAATTGTAATAACAAATCCAAATATGGACAAGTCATTGGTCAATGTCTGCTCAAAGCTGACTGCTTACATGTATGTATATAGCTAACCCTTTTGTGACAACTGACCACATTTTGTGGTTTGGCTCAATAACTTTTGATTCAGAGCTTTAAAAAATATACCAGATGCATGAGTAGAAAGAGCAAACATTTCTACACACACTGTGTCCATTTCTGTTGCATGACCCTATTGTGTTTGATGCCAGGAATTTTAAAAACGAGAATAAGCTTTAAAATCCCTAAATTGGCAACACATTGAGAGGTTAAAAATCATTGTTTTTTTAATCAAAATTGCCAATTCTTTCAACTTTTCGACATAATTTATAACCATGTATACTGTTTTCAAAGACATATGATTTGAATACTCATTTGCATACATTTGTGAACTGGTCTATTGGAGTGGTGAACAATGTGTTAGACTAGGAAGGACTTCATTTCTCTTCCAGAAACACTAATAGTTCCTCCTATCTTGAAGTTTACACGTATATCAATGGGAGATACTCTACATCCATTTTATCAATAAAGCAATGCACTTTAGAGTCAAAATTTGGTGTCCAAAGCTTGGTGTCCAAGACGGAGTAAAAAATATATGGAATTTCTTTCAATTTTGAGAAATAAATTTGCTTGTATTTCATCATCATTTATGAGGGTAAGTCTAAGGTATTTGGTCATTTTGTATCTCATCCATTACCAGCTATAGTAGGGATATTAATAATACAATCATCAGATATAATAAAATCTTAGATGTGGTCAATAACATAATGTTACGGTCAAAACTCATCGTGCGTGTTTTTGCATGTGCGTGTCCGTAGCTGTGATCGGCTGTGGGCCAACTCCTGCAATTCATGCCTCCTTCATTTGTCATGGTCACAACCGGTCATGTACCTCTCTGCCTCTCCTCTTGGGCGTCTTGCACCCTCCTCATTAACATATCCCCTCTTACCAGCACCTGCAAGAACTCTTGAGGCAAATGTACAGCCCCGTACAGGTACTGTGCAACCGACGAGCGACGTGTCATGGCTCAGTATGGAGACAAGGATTTTGTGAGACCTCCGCAAGGAGCCTGTGTGATGCACATGCAGAAAGTGCCATGGCTGCACATGTTACATGCATTCATCAAAACATGTAGCCACACCAGAGATTGTTGGACATGTCCAACAGCCTCCTTGCGTGTCCTGTGTGCTCCTACGTGCTTGGAAAAAACGTGCAGACCCGTGTGTGCAACGCAAGGATTTTCTGCGAAATCTGTCGCAGACCACACGCAAGGAGGTGCACGACAGGTTGTGACCAACCTTTGTCCCTTACTGTACTGGGCTAATTCAAGCTCCTCTCTGACTGGGGGAGAGGGGGGGGGGGGGGGGACTCTGGGTTAAGGGATAATCAAGCTTGAACTTGCCCATGTACAGATGAAAAGCACTTGTTTGTGTTAGTTTTGGATCTCTGGACATATTATCATGTGCATAACTGTACTCCATTCCCTGGTTGCTGTGCTTCCAACACATGATAACTGTCTTTATGACATCATCCAGTTACTTGCAGGCAGATGGACACCTTGAGTGAGACATATTGCCACCAAATTTTTCAAGAGCTTCAAAGAAATTCTCGAGCAGAATTCTACACAATCAGTGCAGCACTTCATGCAAGTTCAGTAGAGAAAAATGTCAGTTCTTGGATTGGAGGCATCCATTCCATTTAAACAGTTCCCAATCTCAAACACAATACTGGATGTCACATGAAGTCGTCTTCTAAATCTTCTAGTGTGTTTTCAGCATTTGATGTCATTTTGTCTTCCTTCATGAGTGAGGTGTAGCTCCTGTAAGATGAGACAATTAAAAATATTTTACAAACAAATGGAGTTAAAAGGTTAACTAAAAAACCCCCCAAAACACACACACAAAAAACCCCCAAACAAACAAATGAATTTGACTGCGTCTCCTATATGCCTCCGCCTAAATTCAGTTGATGGCTCAAACTGTTCTTGAAATATTGTGATAACCAAAATAAAAAGCCTACAATTACATGTTAATTGACCTCTTTGACATTTGACCTTACACCTTATAACCCAAAAGTCTGACCACTTAATCATGAATACAAAATAATTGAGACACGGTGATAACAAAGCTAAAAAAACATTAATTTCCCATATCATGACCTCTATGACATGTCACCTTTGACCTAGACATGAACAAAAATCTAATCAGTTCGTCCCATTATGGTGATGTATAATAGTTCCAAGTTTGAAGTTAATGGCTCAAATTGAGCACAGAGCTCGTTGAGCGAGCAGCCATCAGAGTTGGGCAGTGTATAGCCGGTAATCTAGCGTTCTTCACAGATATTTACACTAAAATTCAAGGGAAATCATGAATGGAATACCAAAAGATCTCATACGTACATCTAATTATACACAGAGTACAATGCGTTTGTTTCCAGTTTCCTTTATGTTAACAAAAACTGCACATGAGCTTCAATCAAGACATAGCACAAGCAACTTGAGAATTGATGTACTAACCTCAGTTCTTTTTCTGCCTTTTGCTTCTTGATTTCATCCTCTTCTTGTTTCCTCTTTTCCATCATTTTTTTCTTGTTCTCTGATCTTTCCTCTCTATCCCTCATTTCCTTCTCTAGCCTCAGATCTGGCTTTTTTTCCTCCTTGGTTTTGTTGAGTCTATTCACTATCTCGTTAATTTTCTTCTCTACTGTTACCGAAAGCACCTAAAGAGATTTAAAGAGAAGTTAGACAACTGCTTTAAGGGGAAGTTCATCCTGATATTAAGTTAGTATTAATAAGAGCAGAAAAATGAGACATATAGATTATTATTACATGCTTTCAAATTGTCACTGAATAATAAACATTAATAGTTGATCTACATATCATCAGCAAAACGTGTAGATATGATAAACCAGTAATATTTTGTTATTTCTTAAAGTATTTCCAAATCACTCATTTCTAATGTCAGCTTTAAACAGGAAATTTAAATTTACTTTTAAATCGTTTCTATCTTATTTTTTTCGAATTTTCTTTTTGTTGTTGTTTTATCTTGGTTTTGCTGAGTGTACTTCCAAATATTTATGGTGGCAATACATTTTTTGAATTCTTCATTCTTTTTATTCATATATGGAAAGATATCACAGTAGCAAAGTCATATAAGGACTACTCTTGAAATGCTCTCATATTCCTAATATAACAAGAAAAAGCTTATATCTTTGAACCATTTCCGCTTGCAGAGCTTTTCAACATGTAATTTTCAGCAAATTTGAGTCAATTTTTTTTTATCATTGTGATGGTTCCAAAACCTCACAATACACACTTATTCATATGTACTTAACCTCTTCCAATACATGATTTCCAGAAAGTTTCTTTCACAATACAATCATTAGCTCTAGAAACCATAATCAGAAATAAATGAATCCTTCCAGGTACCAAATTACTACACCTACGTTGAGAGTGGCAAATGTAGATTAACGTCTTATCAAAGAAGCTCATATAGTAACCCGTTACTGATATTGGCTTTACCTGTTTTTGTTTAAAGAAGCCGATTTGACCAACATCCATATCCCCTGTCTTCTTAAGGTTGCCCCATGGTGTGTATACTACAGAGATGTTGTTCATTTTGCACCCTGTTGAGAAATGAAAATAAAGACAACATTGTACAAATGGTATTGGGACTACAGTGCAGTCAATTCAGTTTCACTCTTTATGAGCTATAAATCAAAACCCTGGACTGCGACAACATTTGAATTGTATAATACATGCAGCAGTCCAGACTCCAGTATATGTTCTACATGTATTAGTTGACCAAAGCCTGGAAAGATTTAAATATTTTTCAAGGATGTTCGGCCGTTATATGACAAAAGGGTATCTGAAATTTGGACCTTTTTTAGAAAATATCATTTGGGGAGATATCGTCGACACTCTTTTCATCTATAAGACTCTTATTCGTCCCCTTTTTCAACTCTGCTCAATCGTTTGTTGGAAAAAGGGTGCATCTTATAGATATACGCCTTTAGTGACCTTCCTATAATATGACAAATAGGTGTATCTGCAACATACATCTGTTTAAGTGGTGGATTCACAATTTTATGTCCACCATAAAAATTACAGAGTGTAATTTGGAAAAAGGGCGGATTTGCAACATACGCCTCTTTGCCATATGTGCCACAAAAGTTCCCCCATGTAATAAGGAAAAAAGGCGTATCTGTACATACGTCTCTTTTCCATATTTCTGTACCACAAAGTGTTATATGGCAAAATGATGTATCCTACAGAGAGCACCTAAAATTTTACTTTCTAAATTATAGCAAAGTGGTGCATGTGCTAAATACTTTTTTACCACATTTTAGTTTCATAAATTTAGTCTGGTGTCTCATGGCAAAATTATGTATATTGCAGATACACCGTTTTGCTTAATTACTAGGCGATTCAGTTTTCTCTTTCAATTTTGAAGCCAAATACTTTATGACTTGTATGTTATCCTCTTGATATACACAGTTATCATTATCGTTACATTCAGTAGGCCTACATTATTAATAAATCTGATGCAAAAAAATTGATAACAAGATTGCAATAAAAACTCTGTAAATGAATTATTTTCAATGAATATTTCGCCCTCATGTCCCTGTAAACTCATGAGCTTTCGAACCCAAATCTTTGCAGAAAAAGATGCCAAACAGAGAATGACAAGAATGCATCAAATCACTCAAAGCACCAGTTACTACTATCATGCCTGTGCAAGAATAGATGCGGAGAAAAATTCACCTCGTCTGAGAGACGTCTGTGTGGAACTTGTCTTGGAGTTTGAGTTTTGACCGTCGACGGGATTGGGTTGTAAATAATGTCAAGGAAGTGCCAAAGCAGCAAATTACAGATACTTCATAATAATCTTGTCATTCTCACACCATTAAATGGAGCATCCGTAACAAGGGTACGCTAGATAAGTGTAGCATCACTGGAGGGTGAAGTACAATGTAATCGTTGGAGCAATTGGGGATAGAAGAGATAAAGGGGAACCTGCCAAGAAGCTTTCTTCGGACTACTACAAGAAAGTTACTGATCACGTAGAATCTTTCAGGCCTCAAGTCTCCCACTATAGAGGGGAGCATGCAACAAACAGAAGGCATCTGCCAAAAGATCTCTCAGTCAAAGACATGCACAGGCACTTCTGTGAAAAAAAATGCAGAAAATTAACAAACTTGTTTTCCTATGCATACTACTAGACACTTTTCAACTCCATGAACATTTCCCTCACCCAGCCTTCCAACGACTTGTGCCAAACATGTCACATTCATGACAATGCACATCCAAAATCAGATGATCACTCCTGTTCTACCTGCGATTGTGACAAATGTTCGCAATATCCTGAACATAAACTTTGTGCTAAGCAAGGCCGTGCTTCATTGTATGCTGACACTAAGAGAATGGAGACAGCCAAAGATCTGCTTGTTGCAAAAAGCCATATCAATGCCTAAGATTCCGAATAAGCACCACTTCTTTTCAAGGTAGACATGATTTTAATGAAACTTTTGCATGTCTTGGGAGAAACAGACAAAGTGTATGCATTCTGTTGCAGGAAGCAGAATCTGGTAGGAAGGCATTCAACTATAACAAGTGCATTTCTGTCTTTTATTTGTCATAACAGGGGCAAGAAGGAGATCATTTTCTACAGTGACAACTGTAGCTTGTAGAATAAGTGCTGGACACTTTTCTCAGCATTGGTACAAATCGTGGAATGACTGAATGTTGGGAACACAGAGTATCACCATGAAATACCTGGAGAAGGGTCTACAGTGTCCATGCTAGCATCACTAAGAAGATGAATTCTCATTCATCAATCTATGACTTTCAGGACTATGTAGAGCTCATAAGGTCATCGCACAAATGCATGGAGTGCCTGGTGCTAGACCATACAGCAATGCACATCTTTGATAACCAGTCTAGGAAAGTCAGCAATTTCCTACTGAATGAAGTCAGGGTGGCACAGTTTCGGAGAGGAGAGGTTGATTTCTTGAGGAAAGTTGCGTCAAAAGAAATCAGTGCATCTGTTGAAGAACAATACTAGTCTTGTTGTGCTATACCAACAATGGCAACACCAAGAGGTATCTCAGCATGAGAGAAACAAGATGTTCTTAAACGTACCCCCCTCAGGCCAGTGATTATACTCGACTGGTGCCCATTTCCAAGCTCTCCAATCCAAAGATTTGAGATGCTCTTACTCCTCCCGCAGGCAATGAAAGCTCGTGAAGCTTGCACTGTTATATTCAGAGAATAAACAGCTTTCTGTAGATATATATAATTTGTCTATTCCATTTTTGGCTTCGGTTGGGGTCTTTAAAGGAGAATTAACCCCAGAATATAAATGTACTTATGTTCAAAGGTGTAATATGTTCTTAATCATTGGCCTGTATCACTTTACAAATAAAATATCAGAAAAGGGTTTAAATCAAGACATTCTAGCACACGGTATCATCTGCTAACACTGTACATGGGGGCTGCCATTTTCTTGATGATATGGAGTTGTATATGAACCACTGGAAACCGTTCCGTTAAGGAAGATATTTCTAATCCTAGAGCTAAATTGCTTCTCTTCATTACAAAAAATCCCCTTTTGATGGAAAATACATAACAGGTGTATACATATATTCTAAAATTTGAAATTTTAAGATTTCTTTTTTAATTCTCTGGTTTTGCTAAATAGAAATCGATTTCTTGGTCTTGCCTGGCAGAGCAGAACATAATTTAATACAACGCGCATTCTGACTATTGAAGTCCATTATCTCAAAGCAGGTGAATGCATAGGTTGTCACTATTGACGCTCGGGAAAGTTATCATCCATAAATTTGAATTAATTTGCTCCGTCGCGTATGTCATAGTATCAAGAAAAGGGATTTATATTTAGTAAAATAGTAATTTTCAAAGAAATATAAAACACATTTTCGTTTTTAGAATATATGTATATATATATGTTAAATATTTAAAATCTCAAATGGGATTTTGTATCAGGAAGAAAGACAATTTTGCATTCGAATTAAAAATATCTTTATGTACACATCAAGAAAATGATAGCTCCCAGGTATCGCTAGCAGACGATAAATTTTGCTGAGAAAATCTTGATTTACACCCATCTCGTATATTTTAATGCAAAACTACGTAGGACAACAAGAAGGAGCAGATTACATCTTTAAATATAAGCACATTTATATTTTGAGGTTAATTCCCCTTTAACAGTACAGCATAAGTACAGATACAATCATTTGCCAAAATATGATGATGAAATCTGTACGGATTAAGTGCAGATACACCCTTTTGCCAAATTACCACGAGAGAATCCGCACGAGGTAAGTGCAGATACACCCTTTTGCCAACATTACACTTGCAGAAAAATAGTGCGTAAGTGGAGAATCACCCTTTTGCCAAATTTTGGATCAGTGAATCTCTAGGGCTTATCTGAAGATACACTCTTTTGCCAAGATAATATCAAGAATTAGGTTACTGCAAAATTTTGTGCAAAGGTTGTGTCCTATAAAAGTGATTATTATGAATAGAATAAAAAGATAAACATCATAGAAATAATATAGCAGGGTTCTCCTGATAATTATCTACAGGATCTGATCATCTGACACAATTTGCTGTCACAAGGTTTTCTGTTGAAAAATAGTAAATGCTCAAACTTCATAGTGATTTATCTCGAAACGCATGATTTGCAGATACACCCTTTTGCCATATTACGGCCGTGTTGTGGTGTAACCATGTGTTGGGAATCTTGGGATTAAGATATGCAAAAATCAAATTAATAAAATAACTTGATGTAAATCATTAGCTCAAGTAAGCCACAGGGCAATTTAGGATTAGGAAAGGGGGAGGAGAAGGGGAAAGGGGAAGGGGTAGAAGACATTGATAAACCAGGGTATAGAACATTAATTGCAGTGCTTACCTTGTATACTGTTGGCTTTGACTAGCTGTGCGCAGTCTTGTAACACAGGACCAGGAATATCATGGATTGTCTGTCCCTTCTTTAACCTCAGATACACATGAGCTGATGATAGCTTGTCAACATGAAACCTACATGGGAATATATCAAAGTATAATTTCATTCATGGATCAGTACAAGAGAAGACCCTGACTGCTGGTCATGTGATTACCTTGTGAGGAAAACTATACATTATTAGGAATAGTGAAATAAGAATAATTGCGCACTGTGAGGTTTTCAAATAATCAAAATTATATCAAATTGACACTCTTGCTGAAAGTCAAAAAATGTGAAAGGTGCAGCAGACAGATATTGGTGTTTGAGTCTACAAACAATTACATTTGGCATCAAAATTTGGACCAAGTTTTTATGTATTTTTAGTTATATTTGGAAAACGAAGGCATTTCAAGAGCAATTATTTTAACATGACATAACAATTGCGAGATTCTTCCACTTGGGAATTAAAGGAATAAAAAAGCTCAAAAATTATTGTTTACCTTTACTAGATCTCAACCTTCTTTTTATTTTAAGGAAATGCAATGTACTTATGATACAATGATACTCAAATTGATCCAGCTTAATAAATGGAAACTAAATTGATTGATTTGCCTATTCAAAATCATTACAATGTAGTAATCAGCAGTCTTATACTGTTTAATCAAAAATATCATCTCGATATGTCTCTTAACCCATAGCAGTTCAGAGTTTTCTTGCAGTCTAAATTAATCAGTCTTCCCTCCTCCAATTGGCAACATTTGTTCTTATTTTCCTCTCCTACATGGTTGGAAAAAAATTAAATATTTGTTAAATGAATTGCTTTGGGTTAAATGGATCAATCACCTAAAAAAATATAAAAATATCTAGTACATGTATGTATAAACTAAACCCCAAATAACTTTGTCATTCTATGGGTGAATGGTTGAGGAGTATCAAGAAATTTATGATAACATACAAACCCCATGCACAGGACCCAAGTCCAACATCGATTCTCTGCAAGTATGGGTGCTTTGAGTATGGTGGTTTAATGAGAAGCTGCTTGTGAGTAATTTACAAATTTGTAACTTCTTTTCACAAAAGCAACATTTGCCACTGATATTTTGAATACTGTAATGTACCAGCATGAAATCAAAAATTTTCAGAGCAATTTTTTTTTAGTGATGGTCCACTTTAAAATAAAATCTACTCACAGAACATCACAGGGCCTATCGCATTTAAGATAAATGTGGTGTGTGTCAACAACACTTTTCTCATTTTATTTGCAGGAACTTACCATATATCTTCTGGAAAGCCATATTTAATTAGCTCCTCATCTGAAAGAAAACAAAGACATTAATTTGATTTAGGTTTAGAATTGATCTGATTTTATTGTAGCTCATCATTTGATAAGTCTGACATCTTTACCTCCATGTGAGAGGAAAACTTCAACGTGCGATGACAGAAAGTAACCAACATGTTACTATCAAAGAAATCTCTGATTATGTGCTCAAGAAGTAGAGGATGTTCTTCCTAATGATTTTGCACTTTCTTCACCAGAGTACAGAGCATGAAATGTAGATTAATATTTTGCCTTTATGTTTTTGCCATGATGGGAGGGATTCAAAAGGTGTCCCATCTATCCACTGGACAATAACATTCAGTCAATGTAGCATTTTAATAATTAAATTACTATACATGTATATATCACCAAATATTCTATTGGTTTGGGCAATCATGATCCCATTTGAAACCTTTAGAAATTAGCTTAAAGCATAAGATAGGTGGCTTGTCCATCTAGAAAAGCACTCTTTATCCTGATTTATATGTGAATTCATTTCAAAATGTCCCCTCAAAAATGACTTGTGTAAGGTTAGTTTTGACTCTTATTGCATAATTGAGAAATGTGAAGCGAGAAACTACTTACTCTCATACTTATCTAGTCCCATATAGATAGTGTATGGTGGCGAGACCACTGGAAAGAAAAGAAAAATAATGAGAGATGCATTATCAGGTTTAAGAATGGATAATTGGATATTCACAGAAAAATAAACAATTCTAAGATTCAGGCTTCCCTATTTCTTCTGTGAATATCCATGTTGACATGCGTGACAGTTAAAATGTATGTAAACTACTTTCTATGAGATTGTGCATCACAGACCCATCATAGCATTGAGGAAGATACAAATGAAGAGCTTAAAATAAATAAATAAATAAATAAATAAATAAATAAATAAATAAATAAAAGCGATGTACATGTATTTTCTTTGCTCTCGTACACTGTACGTTGTATACACACACATACTGAAAATTCTGTCTCTACTTTGTTAGCCTCCTATTTGGGTAGGGTCGACTCCTCACTTAGAGACAGAAACGGGCCTATCGATCTGCTGTGCAAACCGACTACACACCGACATGTAGTCGGCATGTAGTTGGAAAAATCTGTATGATTTTATTTTTTATATATATTTTTATAAATTACATAGATTTATAGGCCTAGGCTTTAACCCTTAACGAATCTGTTCAACTTACCAATTTGACTGTTTTGTTCCTCATAATGTTCCTTTTTCAGGTAATTCAGGGTCCAAGGTATTCTCTGTTTGAAAATCTTGCAGCCGTATTAAAAGTGTTTCCACTGCGCAGGAATGAAGATGATATCGCATCCGTTCTAGTCTACGTACAAGGGAAATTGATTATGAAGGAAAAAATCAATGTGTACTAGTTCGTAATGAATTTATCACATTTTTCCCTTGTACGTAGACTAGAACGGATGTGATTCAGATGACCTCACCTTCATTCCTGCGCAGTCCAAAACACTCTTCACTCCAAAACACTCTTCACTCCAAAACACATGGCATCATAATATATCACATATCACACACACATGTACAAGTACCCCGAGTGTGACACGAGATACACCATGATGCCATCAACTCTAAAGTGATTCTGCAATGCAAATGATAGACCGGCCACACTTCACAGCATCTGCTCTAGGCCTAATCTATTTAATTTATAAAAATATAGAATATAAAGAATAAAATCATACAGATTTTTCCAACAACATGCCGACTTCATGTCGGCGTGTAAGTCGGTTTGCACAGCAGATCTATAGGCCCATTTCTGTTTATAAGTGAGGAGACGATCCTACCAAAACAAGAGGCTAATGAACAAGAGACAGAATTTTCAGTCTAATGCAGACAGTGACACGAGTCTAAAATACTGAACAGCTGAATGTATTATCGGATTGAAAACAAGTTATAGAACAAGAAAAATACCATGTAATGCACTCATGAATGTGGGACTGTGTCCAACACTCACTGTTGCAGCAGTCAAACACAGACAACAAAATTGCCATAAGCAAGATTTAATTTTCTTAAATTTGCTAGATTACCTGATTCAGGGACTCTTCAACTCTTACTCTGCAACAAATTTGGGGATTCAGAGTTGAAAGTGAAATTATAAATACCCTAATTATTTTCCTCTCATGTATGAATGATCTAGACTGGAAAAAGGCCTGCTGATACATCTGTAAAAGTCTATCCACCTGTAAAAGCACTCACACTTACGCGAGGTTATTGGAGATAACCTCGCACTCTGTACCTTCATACCGTGAGCAATTGCCTCCCATAGCAAGTGTGTGATATCTTGCACATATGTTTGCGGCAGAGGAGCAAGATCACCGACCAAAAACAGCCTGAAAATTTCACTTGATCAAGATGATAAAGATCCTATCAAAGGATCTGGCATGAAATTAATATTCTATCATTCTAAAATGTAGAAGGAAGTATTTTCTCAAAATTTTGCCGATTATATTGGTGTTTTTACCTCTTCAACTTTGAGGTCGTGACAGGCCGATATTGGTATGGCTCCATATAGTGATGGTCCCGTGAGTGCTGTAAAAGCTATTGTGGAGTACAAGCTTATCTTCAGAAAAGCTTGTATGAGGGAGGGACCTAAAGATACGCACTTTGTTTCCAGCGGCTAAAAAGTCATTTTATTCCGTGGTTGATGCAAATTTCTTTGATATGTTGATTCTACATATTTTGAAGTTAAATCGCTGAAAAGATTACGACAGACGAAGGTCAATAACATATTTTCAAGTCGATGTTGATGTGGTGTCAAATTTTGTTCGACAAAATGAAAGGGTCCTAAAGCTTCACAAACATAATACATGTAAATGAATGCAAATCTTGATTTTGGTGCTGAATGATGTGAATGTTACCCCGATTTCCAAATAGTGATAATATGACCCAAAATAAAGGAAAATTAATCATTCTTTTTGGCAACTGTAAATTATATTTTCTTTGATCAGTTACACCAAAAGTTTGGCACATCGAGCGTGTCGCATTGCATGTATTTGCGGGGTGCGTAGCTTTAGGACCCCATACCATATACATGTACATGTAAGTGCACGTAATGAGACAATAATATAAAGACAAAATTTCTGTGAAGACTGAAGAGATACCGTACTATTCTTATGAAAACAACACTATAATAGGCCTAGAAATGTGATAGAAATAATATTTTGAGGGTTGCTAGGTAATGAAAATGTTCTTGTACTGTGCATGTCGATTGAGAATATTCTAGTATAGTTGAGAGATTTTTGGTCTGTTGGTTCTTTACAATATTAAACAATACAATTAGAGCCTAGGGGGTCGTTTCATCAAACACGATCAGCAACATCTCGACGCTGTCGCTCAACTTGTCCGCCAAGTGTTTCACAAAGCTGTCTTTGCCAAGACCAGTGACAACTTCTCTGACAAATGACTTGTCGGTACTCCAACCTGTCATATCTTTTTAGAAAGCCATCACAAGCCAGCTTGTAGTTAGTCTATGGGCTGCGAAAAAATGAAAACTGTAAATTAAGAGAAAAATTACTGTCTGATTTCCAAGCACTTTCCTTTATACATGTAGTTTTTATCAATATTGGTATTATAACATTGTACAGACGCACAATATGTTTTTATGGCGTCTTGACACCCTGACAAGTAAATTAGATCAATATTATTTGTCTTCACATCGGTATACCATAGAAGCAGCATCGAAAAAGGAACAGTCTGTATCTACAGACCCATGTGAATGATGACAATTTGCCATTTATGTATTTTCCCTATATTTTCCCTTTTTTAAGCAAAGTATTGATATAGTTGAGTACGTGATTACACTTAACTGAATGTCATGCAGTTGCACTATCTATACTAAGATAAAGTTGCTAATTGGAACTAGAAGTTAGCACAAGTGCTAGTCGAGCCTAGTTCCATTCTTTTGGCAAGATGCTTGCTTTGTTATTTTCTTTGTATTAACATTTCAATTTTATCTCGTAAAAAAAAAAATGTATTTTTGATGAATATTGAAAACTGGGTCATAAAATATCTCAATTCAGTCATTTTCTTTTAACTGAACAAATTTTTGTTCTCCTTTTTTTCATAATTCGTCGATTATGGTATCCTCTTACAAATCAAGATTCATACTTCTTCTTCTTCTTCCTTCGCTATTTTCGGAGATCTGCAACTGTGTGCTGTCGCACACACATCTTCAGGTTTTCTCAATTTTATCAATCCTAAGATGCTATAAGTACCCCATTTTTCATTTTTAATGGAATAATTGCATCATCAATATAATTTTCGCTGCCATTTTCGACATTTTGAAACAGTTTGGGAAAAAACTGAGCCCCAAAATCTGTTTGGGTAATTGACGATAAATCAAATGGATTGTGATAAAGACTGATTTTTAGCCGATGAGTATCAATATCGCCGAGTTAACGTTTATCACGCCTTAGTGAAACAGGTCCGTCAGGTCCGTGACATTTCCGTAGATCGCTGACAAGAGTTGACTGCCATACTTTAGAGTTGATATAATGAAATGACCCCCTGATCTGTTATGTTAATAAGATTTGTCCAAGACATGCTGTTGCATAGGCATAGCTCAATTAACACCCAAGTAAGGATGGTTATTGTCTTGATAACATTCAGCGTAGAATTTCCAAAATGGTATTTACAAGGAGCAATTTTTTTCAGATGCACTAACATCCTTTCAACATGTTCAAGTTCCATTTTGTCAAACAAAATTCGACAAGGCAAGGGCATGGACAGCAACCATGTCGACTTGATAATGGATGTTATTGACATTTGTCATGTTTGTCCGTCGTAATTTTCTCAGAGATTTAATTTCAGAGTAGTATGTATGGTAGTGGATCTAGTTTCTGAACACTTTTCAGAAAATCAACCGTAGCAAATAAAATATATTACATGAATATCTGTCAAACTTACATAATGAATGCTCAAAGTCCTACAGAAAAAGAAGTTGATGGAATTTTAAAAAGACAACGTAGATTTAATACGATATTCCCTTCCGAGTGAACCCCTTCCCAACGACGCGGCGTTTTGGTCCCCTTGAAAATGGTATTGTATTTCTGAACGTGCCCCCTATGGGAGAATTTCCCTCATTATGCTCAGTCTAATAAAAAATATTAGGCACACACTTTTTGTTATCACTCGTAGTTCAGCAGGTCGATCGCACGTTCTCGAACATGCTTTTATCGAGGGTTGCCAATATATAAACAACGGCCACTGCACTGCAGTAATTTGATATCACTCTCTCTCTCTCTAAACGTTAGACAGGAACCACTCACTTATGCGAGGTTATTGGACAAGAACGGATCGATTGTGAGGTCTTTGAAATCGGCAGTTTTTAGGGTAGTTTCATTCAGAATTGAGATATTTTTCAGAATAAGGGATTTTTCAATCAATTATTTAATCGTTTTCATGGTTTCATCTAAAAATAAGATATTATTTACATTTTTTTGCGTCATTTTATGATCTACTGCCCTTGGCTTTGTTCTCTGTGTCAAATAGTGTGGAGAACATGCATGACATGCACGTAGTCCCACGCGTATGAAAGCCATTTTTATGCGTGTAACTGTCAAGACTGTAAACGTTCGGTAATACCATCCTGTTCGGAAATACAATCCTTCACTATAAAGATACAGAACCCACTCACACTTATGTGAGGTTATATTATTAATAATTTATACTATTATTATATTGGAGATAGTGTAAAACCAAGAATAATATCAAAATCATCGAAAAAATGACTTTTTAGCAGCTGGAAACAAAGTGCGTAGCGTTTAGGTCCCCCCATCATTATCATTATATCAATATCATACAAGATGAATGGGATTTGCCATTTGGGAGCAATTTGTGGGAATTTGTGACTATGAAAGATGAAATTTTTTGATGACCACTCAGCTGCAGCTCACACACTTATGTAGCTATACGAGCTCTGTGGCTTATCAATCTGGTACTGGCCAGTACCAGATTGATAAGCCACAGAGCTCGTATCAATCTGGTACTGGCCAGTACCAGATTGATAAGCCACAGAGCTCGTATAGCTACACTTATGCGAGGTTATATTCATGTCATGATAAGATTATTGGAGATGGCGTGCCGATGATGACTAGAAACTTCTTAAGCATTCTTAACCTATAATAAGCATTATATTTATAAATCGGTTTACCAAATTCAATACAAATGATGATAAAACAAAGAAGTATAATTCATAATCACCTTCGCTTGTGAAGTAGAAAACCATGCTCTCTTTTTCGATGGTTTATATGTTGGTCAATCGGCGCGGCCCTAGCCCTGTAATAGTCTAGCTATACGAGTATAGACTACCGTACTGTATAGTGAGTGTAATTGGGTTTTTATAATGTGTGTAAATAGTCGAGTCTTCGATGTAGAGGGTCTAATACTAGTATATTTTTTCAATGGAAAACGTCTACATTATTAATTTAGAATCCTATTATCATTGCTAAATTAATCATAAATTCTTAAGAATAAAAAATGACTTTAAAAAGGTTAGTTTGAATAATACTTCTTTAAAAGTAAAATGGCTTTGAAAACTGTATATTGGCGATTATTATTTTAAAAATTATTTTCCTAGACTAAAGCCTAGGCTAGGCCGGCTGGCCCAAAATTCGCACAGCACTATTTTAGCTAGTATCGGCCAATTTGACAATCTGCCTTAAAACAACGATCAGCGATGCAGTATAGAAGAAAACATCTTTTGAAAAATAAAGATAGATGAATAAAAATAGGGACAAGAATGCAAAGCAGCATTTTTTTTTTTATAGAGGTTTGGGTGTGTAAAATGGGATCCGAGCTAACTCGGCACTAGGGCGAACTCGACCTTGGCGGAAAATCGCGGCCGAATGAGCCCAGAGAGTTGAATTGATCGCAAATACTTTTAGTGTTGAATTTTGCATTAATTACCAGTGGCGCAAATCCATTTTGAAATTCAGGGGGGGGGGGGGGGAAATTCACCTTCAAAATTCTCTGACAAGCAAAAAAAAAAAAAAAAAAGGTTATTCAAAAAGGTGGGAGGGGACATGAGCCCCTGTCCCCCCTGGATTTGCGCCCATGTTAATTACACATTTCAAAAAACTTAAATTTAAAATTATTTGATATCAATTTGTAATATGATTATCAAAAAAGAAGTAAAATTATACAAAACATGAAATTTAAGGCTAAAAAACGGTACGGTGAGTAGCTTGGACTTCAACTCTTGAAACATAGTCACCCCGCAGCAGGGGCAGCGCCAGGGTATTTAAATAGGGGGGGGGGGCAAAATGACGCTTATAGCAACGTCGCACGTCAAGGATCTTGAAATAACAAATAGGACTATAAAAGGTATGTCATAATTGCATGGCCTAGCCTTCTCTTTTCCATTTCCCCTTCTCTTTCTCCTTTTTCCCCCCCTTCTTCCTCTTTTTTTTTTTGTTTTTTTTTTTGCTCGCTTGAAAAATGATAGGGGGCGGCCGCCCCCCTGCCCCGCAGTGCTGAGTTCGCCCTATAGTGCCGAGTTAGCCAGACTCTGATTGTATCAGTGATCAAGGGAGCATTTCATCAAGTGTTTTGTCAGTGATTTTTACCAACAAATTTGTTCTCAGCCAATCAGATGCAAGGATTTCAGTAGCTTATAACAGTTGTCGCCTTGTCGGTTGAAATCACTGACAAAACGCTTGATGAAACGCTCCCCAGAAATACGTTCGTCAAATTGACGGTCTGACGTAATCATTTTTATTCGCTACTAACTTCAGCCACAATCGCTCTTCAGCTTCCGGTACCGGGTCTTTTGAAAGCGCGCGCTGATTTGTTTTTCAACTAAATGTTAAGGAGGAAGAGAATCGAGGATCTAGACTAAGGCTAGGTTAACGTTAGATTTTGATTTAATAAGATATACTTGACGCTGATATTATCGTCATGGATATTGAGGACGGAAGGTGAGTGAGAAAGAAATCCTCTTTTGCCTTACCCCTTGCGTTGCCGTTGGCGTTGGCCTTGCCAAGCACTTGCTTAATTATTTTCCTGTAAATCATGATTCATCATGGTAGACCTCTACTCTAGAGTCTAACTCTAGGTCTAATTCACTCACACTTATGCGAGGTTATTGGAGATATTGGGTCTAATTAGATTTAGTTACTCAGTCTCAGCTCAGGCTCAGCCTAGGTTAGTAAACACGTTTAAGCTGATTTTTTTTTAATTGTCACTCACAGTCACACTGTCACATTAACACATATCTAACAAAAGTTATCATAGACATAGTTACATGTACAATGCGAGGTCATAAT
Organism: Heliocidaris tuberculata; assembly: GCA_025618425.1. Classification (NCBI taxonomy): domain Eukaryota; kingdom Metazoa; phylum Echinodermata; class Echinoidea; order Camarodonta; family Echinometridae; genus Heliocidaris; species Heliocidaris tuberculata. The sequence continues at coordinate 8,544,112 of CM046841.1, forward strand.
TATGTAAGTTATATTTTTATAACATGATCTGATGACATGTGATTGTGCCGTGGCGTTGTTGTCTTTGTCCATTGACATAATTTGCACAAAACTTCATGCTGATTGTGTAATGAGCATGATGAGTGTTGTTGCTGCTGAAGAAGAAGGGGAAGGGGAAGACTAGACTCTAGAGCAGCAAGCTGAGCATCTCGGCTGTGTGGCTGCCATCCTGACATCTAACATTACAACAATACCATTCATGTGTTAATAATACATTGCAAGCTCCTCTATTATAGTATTATGCCTTGACCATTGTGTAACAGTTGAACTGGACAATGGGTGAGTTTACATAACATAATCCAGACAATAGTATTTTAATACTTTTGAGAAAGCAATACAGTTTTCACATTTTAATAACTCATTTAAGTTTTTATTGAAATGATCATTTGAAACCGAATTGCATCCTAAGACTAGTAAGAGTAAGACAGGTGCTAAAACGTTAAACAAACTTACAAAACTTTCACGCTTTGCGAGGGAGGGGGGAAACTCCTCCCCCCCCCTCCCTACACCCACCCACCCTCCTGGGGAGCACACTTTGCATGCTTTTCAGCATTTTTGCACGCTTCGCATGCTCACAGCCCTCCCCCCCCCCCCCCCCCCCCCGAAATTAAATGACAATACTCAAGATTTTGCTGTGTAATTTGACCTGAATTGAATAACAAACTTTTGAGTTATTAAGGCTGGAATGTAAGAAAATGATTTTTCTCTACATCCAGAGCATTTTTGGGCAGCAAAGCTTGGTGTTTTTTTCTGGGGAGTGTTACACCCGCTTCCTGATAGGATTTTTTGTAATTTTTTATATTTTTGTAATGTACAGCCATAAATCTTCCTTCTGACAAAATGGGGTCCACTCGCTATTCATAACAACCGCTGTTCATTTAACACGCGTTATGAATAGCGGTCCTTATGAGTACTGTATGAATAGTGGTCCTTATGAATGGATGTTTTTATGAATAGCGAGGTAATTTGTCTATGATTTGCTTGCTATTCAGAAGGACCGCTGCTTGTACAAATCCGCTATTCATTTAGTCACGCGTTATTGATAGCGGTCCTTATGAATAAGTGGTCCTTATGAATAGCAGTCCTAATGACTAGCGAGGTTACCCCGACGAAATTTGGTCCATGGACCTTAAAGGGAAAAATTTTTAGGGGCCGTCTGACAACCCATCCCAACAGAAAAGTTTGTCAGTTTTGTGTTTTGGCAATGTATAGTCATACAACTTCCTTCTGACAAAGTTTGGGGCATACATGTATGTTACATGGATTGAAATCAACCCGACATAGGGGCCAAACCTGGTGGGAGTGGCGGCTACATTCAGGCTGACAAGCTTTTTGTGAATGACATGGATGGTTTAAGCAACTTTAAGGAGTCAAATCTCGTATGTAAAATGGGATGACTATTTTGGGACAGGCTCCCAGACTAATTCCGTTTTTTCGTTAAAAAGCGTGCAATACCATCCAACAATTTTTAAGTATATGCAAAGCATGGGGGTAAGCGCGCTTAAACTGTGTGCATACCAATACACAGTGGTAGATTTAGGGGGGCAATTCCCCCCCCCCCCCTTTGAAAGAAAACAATGCATTGTGCCCCCCTTTTTTTATTGTGTCCCCCCCCCCCCCATTTAGAACAGAAAACCTTTTTTCTTTTTTGCTTGTCAGAGAATTATGGAAGGAAACTGGACCCCATAACCCCCACCCCCCCCTACTGAGCGACTTTTGGAGGGCTGATGAGACAAAAAAAATACGGATCTCCCTCCAAGCAGTTTCCCAAAGTTGACAATCCTGCATTTGTGTGCCCCCCCCCCCCTTATACAAAATCCTGGATCTGCCCCTGCTAATACATGTGCAACAATGTTTGAGATAAAGTGCGCTTACACTGTGTGCACATTGACATGGCTAAAGTTAGTCCGACCAGATGCCGTGCTTTGAATGGCGTCTGACAAGGACCCACTGAACTTTCAATGCAACACCCCTCAATGTCACTAAAAACAATGTACAAAATTAATTGAAAATGTATGTTTAACTTCTAATTTTAAGTTATACTCACACGAAAACGATTGCTTGGATGGATTTGTTGAAGTTCAATCCCCAGCAAGCAGTCAGGCAATGTCCACAGGGTATAAAATTTCAACTTTTGACTGCCAAAACCCGTCCATCACCGAACTAATTCCAAATACAAGTTACGCACGGGTGTGACCTTTCAAAGTGCAGCGATTACATGTACATTCCGGGTCACTTCTGCCATACATGGCAGACAACACAATAAATCATTGTTTTTTTTGTAAGTTGTAAGTTGTTTAATTAAATTTAACTTGATGATTGTAATCAATCAATAGTTAAACATTTATTTAGTTTAATTTTTATTACAAAACTATTTGTAATTTCAGCGAAAAGCATGTAGTCGCACTTTGTCATCACAGTTCGCAATGCTAGAAAACTGTCAACTTTTACAGCGCTGTCGCTTTGCAACAGCGCTGTGTTTATTTAGGCTAAAGTAAGCCCTCTTAACCTGGGATTTTGTTAGCATGGATGACATTAACCATCTCAAAATGACTCACTGTTTATCAAATAACTAGGAGTTTTGTTGTATAAAACAAATGATGCGTTCATTTGACGATCTATACCACTCTCGTTTAGACTATCGTACAAAGTCTGATGGCTTCTTACGATTGTATGATAATGTATTTCAAAAAAAGGAATTCATTTACACAATGAATCAAAGTTCTCCATTATTTTCCTTGTCTGGGCAATGTTAGGTTCAATCACCTCTTGAAATTTACTGTGACCTTGAATTTGGCCTAAAGTATCTCAGAATCTTGAGATGAAATTTGGTGAATTTTATATGGTAAATTGCCCCCATGAATATCCTATCTTGTATAGACAGAGAGAGAGAGAGAAGGGTAACACCTTAATTTTCACTTTGACCATAACTCAACTTTTCATTTAACCAATGCAGGATGTTAGATGAAGTACACTCTATAGCAACCCATGCCAAGTTAGAACTGAGCAACCTAGCTGGACATCCACAGTGTATCTACTTTGGCGAGGAGTTGAACCCAGCATCCATGAGGTTACTTGAGGTCGACAATGCCATTCTAAAACATGTGATCAAAGGTCAAAGGTCAGTTACCAACTTCATTTTTCCCCCACCCTAGAATTTCTTTTGTGTTGCCTACTTGGAGTTGATTTATTTTGCAATATATGGGCCAATGATATTGAGCAAATGTAAGGGTTACAGATTTATTAAATAGACAATTGATTAGTAAAAAGAGATCTACCAATATATATATTTTTTATAGTCTAGACACATTGTAGGACTTACATTTTTATATAACCTCACTTAGCATTTTGCTGTTTTGTTAGCCCCCAGATAAAATGTTTTTGCGTAATTGTTGCATTTCTTTACGATATGAATTTGATTTTAAGTCATCAAATCAAATCAAGATAAAATCAGGTCTCACCAAAGCAAGTGAAGGAGGGGGGTGGGGGGTAATAATTTGAACTTATTATTGATTTTGTACAGTTTGTACAGACTGTAGTCTACTGAGTACTTGGTATTATTCCATTCTTGTGAATAGCCATGCAGTTGATTAGTTTAATGAAGGATTATGTAGTAGTAGTAGTAGTAGGAGGATGAGAAAATCAGTTGATGTATTGCTCTCAATATTACTGTTCCTTCAGGCTTATCATTCGAGGGGACAAGACTGATCATGCTGTCCTGTGCACAGACAGCAAGACTTATGATCTCAAAGTAGCAGAAACATCTAACACACTTCTTGTACTCAAGGATTGTTTCACAAAGGACAATTTACCGAGCGGTGAAGAGAGATTGCATCAGAAGAGAGTAAGTATAAAGAAGTGAAAAATATTTGAGATGTATGCTATGACATGCCCCATGTGCTGGCAGTGCATTGAATTCTTCAGTATTTTGATGTTAAGTTAAAATTTCCATGAAAAAAAACGTATCATTTATTCTTCATTATTTTTTTTTGAATGTTGCAGGACATTGATAAGCAAGTGTGAACTGTTGAAGGTACTCATGTACAAGTATTATTGGTAGTTGTCTTGGGTTATAAATCCCCAGAAACTTAAGCACAACAAGATGATTAAAAATCAAGCAGTGAAGCAGCGATAGATGAAGTGGTTAATATAATAAATTCTAGATATGGAAATGATGTAAGACATGAAAGCATAGAGAATTGAAACCATTTTTGATATGTACCTAAAAAAAAGAAATAATGAAAAAAAAAATGGCTCCTTTTAACACGGTAACTACTTTCTTGTACTTTCTAAGATTGAGTTTTCACTGGATAGACGGTAAACTCGTCCACTCTCATTTTCATTGAAAATTTTAGACCATTAAGGTATATCACGCTTTTCTTTTTGATGCCTAGGTGACAGGTGTCTTGCATTCGTACCTTGAGTTGCGCCCTCTAAGGCCACGACTGAAGAAGCTGCAGGCACTCCTACAAGAGAACCCATTTGCTGGCTCCATCTATGAGG
>CM046841.1:8551153-8761153 GCA_025618425.1 Heliocidaris tuberculata
AAGATGTATACCAATCAATGGATTGACGTTTCACCAGATTGCTGATGCAGTTTTAATGTGATGTCATTCATATTCATAGAGCTGACAGGGACTATAGAGAGTATTTAAACTTGCAATATCTCTTTATAGAATTAATATTTGAAGCTCATACTTTGAATATCGTATTGCGACATAGAACCCCTGACAGAGCAAAATATTTGTTGGTGATTGGTACCCTTTAAACCACTCGACTAAGACACCTCTATTGCAAGGGAATTGTAAAACAGTGTAGTTTTAACCCTTCCATTGCCATAGGTAGTTATAAACATCCAAGGGATTAACCCTTACAGTGTTTCCAAGTTTACAACAGATAGGATTTACAAGACATTTCATGGTCGTCGTTACTTTTTTTTCATTGTTCATCTTGATACAGATTATGTTCCACCGGATCTAACATTATGATTTATCAACCCATTTTCACTGTCAATAAAAATAACAAGCTTTTCTAAGTTATTTTTTTAGTTTTAATGGAAATAAGTAAGCATTTATAGCTGCGAATGTCACTGAAAAGGATGGCTAGTATCTTTGCTGTAAGAAGTATTCCCTTAATTAGAGGTGTTATACAAATGTAGTCGAGTGGTTTAAACACTAGACTGGACATACGAAGGGCGTAGGTTCTATATCTGTAAAGCGCTTAGAGACATTGTAAATGTATTAGGCGCTATATAAATCCAGAATGTTACTAGTATTATTATTATTATTATTATTAGTGTTGAAGACCAACAACTTCTATGTAATAGAAACTGCCACTGCTCTGTGATATGTGAATTTTAGAGCTTTGTTCACACATGACAGAGTGAATCGCCTCAAAAACACAGACCCCTCAAAATTGTAGTCATTGTACTTAAAAGTGAATGGCAAATCAGGTGGAAAAAATGTAGCTGGGTGCAACAAATGCTGACATGTATAGTCACTCACCTATTTGTTAAAAGATAAATTATGAATCGCACTATGCTTTTGTCATTTTATTTTTGCCGCTGCCATTTTTAAAGAAAGTTTAGTGCATAATGTGTGAATGATTTATGCTTTTGTTCATTGTCTCTTTTGATTGCAGTATACTGGCTTATTACCCTGCCTGAGGAACTTATACTTTGTATGTAAACCTCAGTCCAGGGTATTTATATCTATGTTCCTTCTTTATTTGAGTGTTAAATTTGTTTGTAATAAAGATGAAATAATGAAACTTTCTTTTTCTTTATTTCTCTCTTTCTCTAGGCCTATATTAGAACATTGTATGAAATGTTATGGGAACCTAACCAGAAGGAGAAATGATGATGGTAAGTTAGGACTACTCTTTGAGCTATCAAGTTTTGTTCACAAATACAGGTGTACATGTGTACATGGAAACCCTCCTCAAAAACTAAAATGACATAAGCATTATGCACTCACATTTCTGTATCTCCTCACAGACAGATAATATGCATGCTTAAAGGCTACCGCACACCTTACGATCAGTCTGCGATCCGATTTGTGAAATAAATCGCTATGGTATTAAATATTGGTATTTTAACAATGAAATCTACCCTATTCAGGTTATGAAAAGTAATATGAATACTAAACGTAGGGTTTTGTCGAGCTGTCAGCTTTCTACAGGGAATTAAGGCAAAATTAGTTTCAAATCGTAGGCAGTCGTATGATTTTTGTGACGTCACTACGACTCGGAGCCGATTTGGCCATTCCACCGACTAGAAAACGCGGCAAAGGCCATATTATCGATTTTACTATCTGTATGACTATTCAGACCCTCAATCAAAAATATTCTTCGTTTTTAAATGATTTGTCAAATGATATTACATTTTCTTCTGAAATAAGATCGCAGACCGATCGTAAGGTGTGCGGTGGCCTTGAGGGACATAGCTAATTTATTTTCATTGCCATTCTTTGACATGTGAAATGTTTTTTGTCTTGCTGACATAGTGCTTTCTTTTTATGTTGTTTACCTTGCCATTTATGAACAACACTACAACTCTTCCACAGTTAATGATCATGGGATGAATTAAGTATTTAAAAACTACCTAATCTGAATTTTTGTCCTCTTAAAAATGACTTTGATGCACTCTTGCCAGGTTCTGAGGAAGTCATATGCAGTTTAGACCCAGATAAAATCTGCAGATTGTTTGCAGAAATGTTGCTGAGACCAGCTGATAAGGTAATTTCCCCAAACTCTCTCGTTATTCTTGTTTAGGTTTATCAGATTAATTCAAATACAGTGTGAGAAGGGTCATTAACCATCCATATAGCATGATAAAAATGACTGAAGTCAACTTGCCTTAAACTGGTATAATTTGAATCTTAAGGTCATTCCCAACCTAAGATAAAAAATTTGATTACTGTAGTTGCTTTTTATTTTGAATTTAAAAAAAAAAATCGTTTGGAAAATGAGCACATTTTTTATACCTAACTATTACTTTTGACTTGCAAATGTAGAAAATTGCCTGCGAGTACATTCTAAAGCTTCTACAAGGGACAATAGTGCATGATGGGAAAATAAGACACATATGTTTTCCAAAACCTGTTAAAACATGGTGCTATTTAGGGGGTTAAGTTTAAGGCAACTTAAAAGTTCATGCTCACAAGTCTGTGCAGTCATAATGTAGTTGTGTATTCGTTCACTGTGAATTAGAGGAGTGAATTGTTTGCAGTTTTTCACATGCATTTATGACTGATGCTGTTGTATTGTATGCATCAGTCTCTTTTGGCATATGTTTTAATGAATTTCATTTGCAGTCTTGGAGACATTTTATGTTAAGTTTTCTTTCTAGTTTGTCATAGAATAATCCAGGCACAGCAGGGATTAGTGGCTGGCACCGGGGATGGTTCTCAATGGGCACATAAAAGGCTCGTTCACATATGCAGCGGAAAACCACCGCAAAAACACTGTGGCATTTTTTGTGTGTATTAAATGAATGGGAAGTGGGGATGCATGACATAACAAAGGTCCTACGTGTACTCACTTACCTGTGTGTTATAAGATACAGAAATGTGAAGTACAGTACACCTTAAAAAACCACACTTTTTATTTTAGAGGCGGTTTACCACGGCATATTTGAAAGAGCCTTAAGGGTTAATTGTAAAGTTACCTGAGAGTATTTTGTCATGAATGTATTCTATTGTAAGTGCCTTGAGGACCCTCTTGATATAGCACATTATAAATAATTATGATAACTATGTATTTGAAAAAACAATGTAGGTATCCTGTAAATAGTAGAGATGAACATCTTGCAAGTATCCTGTTTTTTCACCCTTAAGGTCCGCTCTTGAACAGCACATATCACGTTGTTATATAACATCCCTAGATGTGCTTCTAAAGTGCTTTGGAAATAAGCTCTGGCAACCATTATCAGTGCAGAGACCCAATAATCCTGCCAGGTACCCAATTACTACACCTGGGTCAAGAGTGGCAAGTGTAGATTAATGTCTTGCCACAGAATGCTAGTTCTGTGTTTAGGCTGAAATGCAAAACTTTCATATCCCCACTCAAGTGTTTAAACCACTTAATGATGACACCCACTAAACCATTCTTCCTTATCCTCTTTTTTTTTCTAGTTCAATTTGACCGAGTTTCTAGAAGTCTGGCAGCAGAGTGTTCCGGAGGGTATGATCACTACAGAACAACAACTAAAGGTATCTTATATCCCTTTCATAAATCCTCCAGGAGCATTTAATACATGTACATGTAGGAGCAGAATAGGGTCATTATAGGACTTTATGATTTTATCTGCATCAAAATAATGTGTATTATTTTAGGGGTAACCTCGCTAGTCATAATATATTTTGTTATTGAATATTGAATTGTATATTTGATTTCTTGTTAAAATCACTGTTCTGTTGGAAATGAAAATAAAACTGCAACTGAAACTGAAACTATTCATAAGGACCACTTATTCATAAGGACCGCTATCCATAACGCGTGACTAAATGAATAGTGGTTTTTTATGAATAGCGGTCCTACATAGCGAGCAAACCATAGACAAATTACCTCTCTATTCATAAGGACTTCCGTTCATAAGGACCACTATTCATAACTATTCATAAGGACCGCTATTCATAACGTGTGTTAAATGAATAGCGGTCCTTATGAATAGCGAGTAGACCCCTTATTTTAGGGCTGCTATTATGCGCATAATACCCATATTTTCTGACAAATGCTAGGTTTATGAATATGTTAATGCTGACCTAGCATTATCCCACCCTGATATCGACCAAAGGTCATTTGATTTCCTGCAAGCTTGCTAAGACCAGTAGCTTGCATTTATGGTTGTCATGGCAACTGCTCCTTCACTGATCCTCATGATGCAGGGTTTCTGAATGGATGCTTGCGGAGGTCTCCTTAGCATGGTTCTTTGAAAAGGGTTAAATCATTTTTCAAGAAAGCCTCATATTAGCACACTTTTCAATTTATGCATGTCCAAATTATGTAACATGAGTAACCGACACATTAGTTAGGCTAGCAGTAAGGCAAAAAAAAAAAAAAGTTGTATTGGCGTAACTGGCCATATGAAAATAGGGTAGGTAGGTCGATTTTTTTTTTTTTTTTTTTTTTTAACTCGGAGATGGGATATTTTAACAGTGAATTTACTCATATAACTTGTAAATGCATGCATGCACACCCCTACACACATTAAATTCATGCACACATGACACACACACACACACAAACACCACTAAAATACAAACACTCATACATTTACTACACAACACTATTCACAAACACACTGTACGACTCCATATGGTGAAGTACAAAAAAAACTTGTGAAAACAACCGAATGTTCTAAAAAAAAGTCATACTCGTTTACTACACACGCGGATTAAATAAAAACAAGCGGATAAATCACACAAAAAATTATGCATGTCCAAATTATGTAACGTGAGTAACCGACACATTAGTTAGGCTAGCAGTAAGGCAAAAAAAAAAAAAGTTGTATTGGCGTAACTGGCCATATGAAAATAGGGTAGGTAGGTCGATTTTTTTTTTTTTTTTTTTACCTCGGAGATGGGATATTTTAACAGTGAATTTACTCATATAACTTGTAATTGCATGCATGCACACCCCTACACACATTAAATTCATGCACACATGACACACACACACACACAAACACCACTAAAATACAAACACACATACATTTACTACACAACACTATTTAAAAACACACTGTACGACTCCATATGGTGAAGTACAAAAAAAACTTGTGAAAACAACCGAATGTTCTAAAAAAAAGTCATACTCGTTTACTACACACGCGGATTAAATAAAAACAAGCAGATAAATCACAAAAAAAACAAAAAAGATGAAAGTTGCGAAACTCAAATGAGAACCGGCGAAAAGATGGCGACTGCGCCGAAGCGATAACGATTGCACAATCGATATAGAGATATTGTGCTATCGTGATCGCGATAGCGAAGAATTTTTTTTGTTGAAATCTCTAGGGTCAGGGACATTTTTAAGGTCGGTCGCGTTACGCCAATACAACTTTTTTTTTGGGGGGGGCCTAATTACTGTTCCTCTTCTAAGGTTTTGGTTCTATATATGCATGTACCTGTAGGTACTCCAATATGTATGCATTGTGTTAACTAAAACTGATTTAGCCAATACCTGTAATAAGAAAATAAGAGCTGAAGATGTAACCCAATACCTCTTCAGCTGTAACGTGAGTAACTTTGGAATTGCCCAGATGCAGATACATATACATATATATATATAGTGAGATGAATACAAATAAAGGGAACGCAGGATACTCAGAGTAATTTAAGCTTTCATCTTTTGACTTCCTCAGAAATTTATTGTGTCGTTGAAAGATGTCAAGGTTCTGTTGAATTCTTTGAAATAAAAAAAAAAAATTATATGTACAAAGATATGTACATATATAGACTTTCAACTGGTCGGTTTTATGTTAATTCATCTCCAGCTAGTATGACTTAATCACTCAAATTCGACTTTAAATTTCTTTCCGTGTCACCCCATTGTCATAATATTTGTTCATCTTGTCTTTCCTGTCAGGGTTTGGCACTTATTGATAGGTCTTGCTCCCCACCTGTCACATGGCACTTCCCTCTCTCAAACCTACCAGAAAATGAAAGAGAAAGGTAAGTTATTAACCCTTCCCTCTCTCAAACCTACCAGAAAATGAAAGAGAAAGGTAAGTTATTAACCCTTCCCTCGCTCAGACCTACCAGAGAATGAAAGAGAAAGGTAGGTTATTAACCCTTCTCTCTCTCAGACCTACCAGAGAATGAAAGAGAAAGGTATGTTATTAACCCTTCCCTCTCTCAAACCTACCAGAAAATGAAAGAGAAAGGTAGGTTATTAACCCTTCCCTCTCTCAAACCTACCAGAAAATGAAAGAGAAAGGTAGGTTATCAACCCTTCCCTTTCTCAGACCTACCAGAGAATGAAAAAGAAAGGTAGGTTATCAACCCTTCCCTCTCTCAAACCTACCAGAGAATGAAAGAGAAAGGTAGATTATTAACCTTTCCCCCTCTCAAACCTACTAGAGAATGAAAGAGAAAGGTAGGTTATGAACCCTTCCCTCTCTCAGACCTACCAGAGAATGAAAAAGAAAGGTAGGTTATTAACCCTTCCCTCTCTCAGACCTACCAGAGAATGAAAGACAAAGGTAGGTTATCAACCCTTCCCTCTCTCAAACCTAACAGAGAATGAAAGAGAAAGGTAGATTATTAACCTTTCCCCCTCTCAAACCTACCAGAGAATGAAAGAGAAAGGTAGATTATTAACCTTTCCCCCTCTCAAACCTACTAGAGAATGAAAGAGAAAGGTAGGTTATGAACCCTTCCCTCTCTCAAACCTACCAGAGAATGAAAAAGAAAGGTAGGTTATTAACCCTTCCCTCTCTCAGACCTACCAGAGAATGAAAAAGAAAGGTAGGTTATTAACCCTTCCCTCTCTCAGACCTACCAGAGAATGAAAGAGAAAGGTAGGTTATCAACCCTTCCCTCTCTCAGACCTACCAGAGAATGAAAAAGAAAGGTAGATTATTAACCTTTCCCCCTCTCAAACCTACCAGAGAATGAAAGAGAAAGGTAGGTTATCAACCCTTCCCTCTCTCAAACCTACCAGAGAATGAAAGAGAAAGGTAGATTATTAACCTTTCCCCCTCTCAAACCTACTAGAGAATGAAAGAGAAAGGTAGGTTATCAACCCTTCCCTCTCTCAGACCTACCAGAGAATGAAAGAGAAAGGTAGGTTATCAACCCTTCCCTCTCTCAAACCTACCAGAGAATGAAAGAGAAAGGTAGATTATTAACCTTTCCCCCTCTCAAACCTACTAGAGAATGAAAGAGAAAGGTAGGTTATGAACCCTTCCCTCTCTCAGACCTACCAGAGAATGAAAAAGAAAGGTAGGTTATTAACCCTTCCCTCTCTCAGACCTACCAGAGAATGAAAGACAAAGGTAGGTTATCAACCCTTCCCTCTCTCAAACCTAACAGAGAATGAAAGAGAAAGGTAGATTATTAACCTTTCCCCCTCTCAAACCTACTAGAGAATGAAAGAGAAAGGTAGATTATTAACCTTTCCCCCTCTCAAACCTACTAGAGAATGAAAGAGAAAGGTAGGTTATGAACCCTTCCCTCTCTCAGACCTACCAGAGAATGAAAGAGAAAGGTAAGTTATTAACCCTTCCCTCTCTCAAACCTACCAGAGAATGAAAGAGAAAGGTATGTCAATATCTCTTTCAGTCCCATGATGGTCTTGTGGAACTACAGAGTAAAGAAAAGCTATATTTTGGCTGGACACCTGCTACTGTATTCTTATTTTATCTGATAGGGTCAGGTTCTTTGACTTCACTGCTTACTTTAATTGGCAGGCGTGTTTGCCTTTCTCATAGATGTAATTCGTCATTTGTGCACTCCATAGATTTCATTTTGGTTTCATGACAACTGAAAACCTTTGTTACCTTTGTTTTTCAAATAGATGTAATTCGTCATTTGTGCACTCCATAGATTTCTTTTGGGTTTCATAAAAATTGAAAACCTTTGTTACCTTTGTTTTTCAAATAAAAATAGAAATGAGATGTTTAACTTCTGAGCAGCAGCAAACCAATTTGATTGGCCTATTTGGGACTCTTCTTACAGGGATTGGGGGCACAACCAGCTTTCAACTATTATCTGATGATACCTGAAGTGGCTCTTGTTTTCAATTGCACAATTTATTCCAAAAAAAGAAGACAAGAAAAAAAGCTTTGTTTAATACAACCTCTTTTGTCAGAACTCGTAATAGGACCTTACATACATGCCTTAGATCTTATTTGAATGATTTGTTGATTTTGCCAAAAAATATGATTCTCATGTAGTAAAATATCATGAAATAATTTATCTTGTTATTGTTCTTTTCTGTTTTACCACTCAGGTTTGATTTCTTGTTCAAAACCAAGGAGAAATGGACATTTGATGAAATAACTTCATACATAGAGTAAGTCAACGTGCTCATTGTCCCCTCATTTTTCGTTATAGAATGTTGTCTTCGGACACGTTCCACACTATTACATATCGTCGGTGGGGTGATAACACCTCTCTTAATGAGTTAATGACTCATTTTCTGGCAAAAAAATATTTCTGCCTAATTTTGTAGCTAAGGACTAATTTGATGTTCTGATAAAACCTGTATTACAAAATGCCACAAGCAATCTTAAAAGTAAGGTCGTCAGTACACTTGCTGTGTTAATCGTGAAAGTTTTTTGCTCCTTAAAATTTAACATTTTTGCTCCTTAAAATTTAACATTTTTGAGTTATGAGGTCTTATCATCCCACCAACAATATGGAGCTCTTGAAATTTTTTACAATTAGCACTAGTGGGCCAATCCTCATGTTTGTCTTGAGTCTTATATCAGGAAGGGAGACATGCTCTTAGAGGAAAGGAAATATGTGTAGATATGTCAATATCTGATGTGTATTCAGTGTTCTCTTTAGGCTTCCCTGGTGACCAAGTATCACAAGCTTTCAGAAACACCATTGGGGGGAAACAGCGGCTGATGTATTCTTTTGTGAAAAGAATCATGCTTATGGGACATTGAGAGGAATGAAGAGAGGGTAATAGACAAGGAGAGAAAATAATGATTCAATTACATTTAAATGAACATGGAACAACCCTTTTTCGTTTGTTTTTATTTTCTGTTTATGCACCAATAATGAGATGTAATGGAAAGCAATGAAGGAGTGATTGAGATTGAAAAAAGTTTACTAGCAAGTCACAGAAGTTTTGCAGAATATAAAAAGTCTTTTTTTCCTATTCCTCTCTTCTGAAAGAGAGTTGCAAACAATGATATTCTTTCAATAGACGGAGTGTATAAGTCTGGATGTGTTTAGAACATTATGTTTTGTCACTGTAGGAGAGTACAAAGGCTACCAATTGTTGTTACAGAAAGCTTTGGGATTTGTATTGTTGCTTTCTTACCATTAATTTATACTGTACAAGAGAAGAGCTTATGAATATGTATCATATTTCTTCATGACTTTGATCTGGGGCCATATTTTGAAAACTTGTGTTATTTTTATTTTGTGAAAACAATGTTACTTGTCATAATATATTGAAATTGTGCAGAATAAACTCTTATCACTGCTGCTTGCACAGATGTCTTTTTAACAAGCCATGCCTTGGCTTTTCGCGTACACCAGTTTCCGATCAAGTACTGTCTTTTTTATTCTGTTTTGTTTTGTTTTTGTTTTTACTCCTTTTGATTGTTTCCCCTTAATGTTATATTGTACACATCCGCTGATTTTTACGTGTTTTGGGCGGTTTTATCGAATGTTACCTTTGTATTTTTATGTTTGAATTGAATTGGAAATAAATCTTATCTTATCTTATCTTAAACTTTACGCGAATGCAGCCCGCTTTGCGCAGACATTAACCAATGACTAACTAGTCCTAATTTGGATTTTTTATGACAATTAGCATTGTTTTACTACCATAAAAGATAATACCGTTTTCAGAATACCACCCCTGGTATTGTTTCAAAACCGTATATGCTATTTTTAGCTAATTAAGAAGCCAAAGAAACATTTGAGAGTTTCTATTTGTTTTTATCTTTGACAGGGATCTATCAACGGAGAAACTTTCTGTGGGTGTGTTACTCCAAAGGAACTGTCGGACATCCCTCAATGCCGCAGGGGTCAGGGTTTACAATTCCAAGCGCCCTGTCAAGTGATACGACCTGGATACGACCTGGATATTAACAACTAAATGTGTGTAACTTTCAGAATGAAGTTTTACTTTGGATATCAATTATGTGAGCAAATTCAGCAGTGTACATGGAGAGAAAACTTGATGATGAAGTACTCTGTACCTTGTGGAAATAATGCCATCAACAGCTTACTTGGCAATCTATACTGGGATGAGTGTCCAGCCAGTGGTTTCAGTCTGGCAGTGGTGCATCAAGTAAATGAGAGGAAACTGTGCATATGTAGTGTTCTCTACAGGTAAACACAAATAAGTGCAGTTGAAAAGCCACTGGGTATTTTTCACCGTATCCTGGAACCAACAGGGGAGGGGGGGTGCTCTCACTAATGCCATTTGGGGTAGCTGGTTCCAAATCCTGACAGTTCTTGGGAAGAATAAGAATTTATAAGAATCAGTGGTGGCTTCCAGAATGCTATATTTGAAGACATGATTATTTCTGCCTGTTTGTCACAGGCAAGATGGTAGGAGGAAAGGAGAAGTTTTAGGGTTTCTTCCATGTATATTCACACAAGAGCCTTATCAATGGCAGATGAACAATGATAAGGCTTCAAGCTCCCTTATGTCACTAGTTGTGCCTCCAACTTTACAAATATGTCTGATAATAGAGTTTGTGAAATCTCAATCATAAAGCCTTTTTTTTTTCTTAATCATGTTGATACAAATATTGCTCCATGATTATTACCGGTATGTGATTGGATATTTCATGTTCCGAATTTTAAAAAGGCAGAAAAGTCGCTCTTTTTCCACGCATATTGTAGGAAAAATACAGTATCAAAATTTGGGCGGTTTAAATTCAAGGGATCGACAATAGCTGTAACATAGTCGCCGATGGCAGCACTATATTACTTTTGTTGTGATGCCTACTTCCGATACAGGCATGAGTTATGAGATTTCCTATTGAGTAGCTGATGTGTTTTAGTCAATAATGGGTCTAAAACGCTATTGAAAAGAGACTTAACATTCATTTAAATCATATAAAAGTGTTTCTGTGGGTATGGGGTTCCGTTACAAAGCAACGCTATCCTGGTCGGAGGTAAATAAGAGTAGGACTGTATCATGTTGTACGTAGCCGCGATAGAAATGTACCGTAAGCAAAATGACCTGAAGTAGACAGCACAACGAAAGCTGGACCCACAGCTCCCGCAGTGTGTGTCAACCAATCAAAAGCAAGCATTTGATGAATATCTATTGACGCCCTCTAGCGGCTAAATAGTTCTATTTATTGTCGATCCCTCAAATTGCCTGTGGCTTGAAAGTGTAATAGAGCTATTTAGCTGTCTCTCCTCAACATTTCAGTTGTTAGCGTTCTGGGGCCTGTTTCTCGAAACCAATGACAGGACAGTCATAACTTTATCCCCCAACTACGGAGGTGTCTATGATCTTCCTAAACTGTTTCATGAAGAGCTCACTACTAGCTAGACATCTTGTGACATCGATACTATCGGCGAGAATAAGGAGCCGACACGTAGCCTTGGTTGCAATTACACTGTTATTTGGAAAAGCTAAATTTAACTCAAACTGCATATATTTGAATGAATTAGGAAAAAAAAAAAAATGAAATAGAAGAAAGGTATAATTGATGCCAAACACTTTTTAAATTATGTAAATTATACAATGGATTCACTTATAAATTGAAAAATATGAGTTATTGATTTCATGATCGACAGTTTTTACGTTAGATAGGTATCCCCCAGATGTCATCATTTGATAGTTTATCAAAATACAGGTGTACACCCATATATTTTCATAGCAACAATAAGATGCTATGAACGTTTTACACAATGTTTTTAGGATTGATTATGAAACTGGAATTACAAAAATATTCATATTATAAGTTTAAACAGGTATATTTCAAAGTATTCATTTTAAAAATCGTTGATACAAACTATGTTTCAGCTGATATTGGTCTGAAAAACACAGAATATGCCTTTGACTATGGCTGGCCTACGGTGTCAGATTATGGTTCCCTCGTCGTATTTTAGTTCACCAAAGAAATCTTTACAGAAACCATCTTTTAATTATTTGTTTTCACATAACCTGCACACTTGTCATGATACAAGAAATAAAATGTGATTTTTATTATGGTAGCAAACAATGCGTATATTTGTATAATTTTCATAACATAAACATAGATAAATTCCAGATTAAGTGAATGTGAAGAAAGATGATTTTGAAAGAGTTGTAAAAATATGTAGCGTCCCTTTTTTCCGACCATAATCTACCCGATAAATAACATGTGATGGCGCTGTACGTCGACTCAAAAAGATATGACAAGGTTGGAGGCGTTATAAGTCCTTGTCTCGCAAGTTGTCGTTGATCTTAGCTAAGACGGCTTCGTGAAACACGTAGCGGACAACTAGCGAACTAACGCTGACTTAGTCAAGAAGTTAGACATATGACAGTTTTGAGAAATAGGCCCCTGACTGTCTTCATGAGTATGGATATGAAGAATGACTTTAAGCTACATATTGTATACTGGAGCTCCTCTGCTTAATGCAAATAACCTCCCAGAGGATTGGTCTCTAACCCTTAACCCTTTCAGGACAACAATTATTTAAGGGCTAAATTGATCACATTTTGTTCTTCAAATTGGCAATAATAATATTTTTCTTTTAGTGCTACATGGTTCTAACAAAATGCAATGTCTTTGAAAACAATATACATCATTAGAAACTTAGTAGAAAAGTTGAAAAAATTGCCAATTTTGATAAAAAATAGTGATTTTGAACTTCTCAATGTGTTGCCAATTTAAGGATTTTGAAGCTTATTCTCCTTTTTTAAATTCCTGGCATCAAACGCAATATGGTCATGCAACAAAAATTGACACAATGTGTGTAGAAATTTTTGCTTTTTCTACTCCTGCATCTGGTATATTTTTTAGAGCTCTGAATCAAAAGTTATTGAGCCAAACCACAAAATGTGGTCATTTGTCTTGAAAGGGTTAAGGCTCGTTCAGATTTCTGTGTTAAACCGCGGCAGTTTTTCTTTGTTGTGCTACATGAATGGCAAGTAAGGATGAAAAAAGTAGCTGTTCGAAACACAGGTCCTCACATACTCAATTATCTACATGTGTTATAAGATACTGTACAAAAATGTGAAGTGCTGTACGCTTAATTAAGTACTCTTTAAAAAACCGCCGCGGTCTACCGCGGCATATGTAAACAAGCCCAGTGCCTCAAAGTGTACAGAAAATTTATCTTAACTACGACTACATGAAGCTTGGAGGAGGTACTGTTTCGAGATCTATCTTGACTGATCAGTGATGTTTTTCTACAAATTTTTTAATATGTTTATTTAAATTTAAAGGGACACATTTTCAAGAGGGGGGGGGGTGGATGGGCCATCCTTAAACCACCAGTGTTCGAAATGGCACCCATATTCTTATAAACCAAGGGCGTAAACAGGTGGGGGACAGGGGGGACATGTCCCCCCCCCCCTTTTAAAAGTGGGGGGGACATCATATCATTTGTCCCCCCCCCCACTTTTGGGGTTCAAACCCATTAATAAAAACCTGAAAAGCACTTCCATCTTGTTCTTTTGCATGCCTTGAGTTTGAGAAATACTCAAATATAAATGTTCAACCGCCCTTGTTGACATTTGTTGCCTTGTTGAAATCATCCCAATCCTCTTCCCTTGCCATGCAGCACTGCCATGGCGCAGCGCGGCGCGCTGTTCGATCGAGTTGCAAATTTTATTCTATAGATCTTGCCTATAGCCGGCCGCCGCGCCAGGCCTGAGGGGGGGGGGGGGGGGGGGGGGGGGGGGCTGGGCCTAGGCCTTGCGCAGCGCTATCGGGTGCAGTCCTGCACGCAGCATAAGAATTGAGCCCTCAAAGAATAAGGATTTCATCAAATTAGAGGACCATCGTAGGCAGATTTTCGAGAAGTTTGATTTATATCGAAACCTTGCTCTATCAGAGTAACAACAAGGTTATCTGAAATTTGTGATTTCGAAATTCCCTTCTACTTATGAGAGCTTGTAATATTACTGCTTGTTATAATGAGAATCCACTGCATAAGCTTTTAACAACATGATACAATTGGCTTGATTTTTGCTACACAGTGCATTAAAAGGCCCATTTTCGATGGCAAAACTTCAAAAAGTCCCTACCGTGGGAGGGAGGGCATCCCCCTTCCAAACCTCCCTCGCATGGGCGGAAATCCCGGGGGGGACGGGGGACGCGTCCCCCCCACTATTTGGAAGGTAGGGGACACAATATCAAATGTCCCCCCCCCACAATTTGTGGTCTTTTATTATGAACAAAAATACATCATTCAAAACCGAAATTACCTACATGTACATGTATCCTCAAATTTCGAAATATATAATTTTCTTTTTGTAAAGAACTTGTGTATAAAAAAAAAAAAAAAGCGCTTGCAGCGTACGACTCAAACTTGCTATGCAAGCCATGGGTATTTAACTCTATGATGCCAGCCAATTGATGAGTGACATCGATCGCCACGTGTCTAGGAGCTATCTATACAGTACGCTAACATCTACCTTAGACAAACTGATGAACATGCAAGAAATTTCTGTCATCCATTGAAGAAATAAAGAGCATGTTCCAGTGCCTGACTAGTTCTGTACTAAAGGATAAAAAACAATGACATAGTACTACAAAGAGAAGAAAACATGGGATTGTGAAATGCATGTACTTTCACTGCTTAAACTTTCATACCACAATAACTAAGTTTCTGGTCATGGTTTCAGGTATATTAATTCATTTTGCAATTAGCATGTAAATGAAGAAAGTCAAGTGACTAAATGTGATACTATTTGACATATAAGATATTACTGCTAAAAAAAATGAATACAACCAAAATAGAGTATGTAAAGTGAACATGTGATAATTGGACTTAAGTTTTCATGTTTCTACTGACGGTGCTCAGTGCAGTCCAAGTACATACACCTACATGTACAGGTAACTCTGCCTAAGTCGAATCTCTTGGGACCACAGAAATCTGTTCGACTTAGGCGAAATTCGACTTAGAAGAGGTAAAAAACACATGTTTTGCTCATTCTGTTCTGAAAAATTGCTTCGACTAAGGCGATTATTCGACTTATGGAAGGTCGACTTATGCAGAGTTAACTGTATATATGACAGTGCATTGCAATGCTGCATTTCTGTGTCACATCTGGACATGAAATTTCTGTCATCCATTAAAAAATATAGAGCATGTTTCGAGTGCCTGACTAGTTTTGTACTAAAGGAAAAAATGAAATAGTAAAACAAAGAGGAGAAAACATGGGATTGTAAAATACATGTACTTTCACTGCTTAAAGGCATTGATTAACATTGTTTCCAGTGAAAAAATCTGAGTTCTATGGTTCTGCCTGCTTATTGGTGTCTTTGATAAGGTCTAAAAATGAAACCCTGAAAAAATTGTGCTTCAAAACTTTCATTAAGTGCTTTGAAAAGCCGAAAATCTATTGAGTAACCAGATTTACAATGCATGTGTTCCCCCATAGACGGTCGTTTTAATCATTATCGCCTACTATAATAAATAATCAAACCTCTGTTTGCGATCAGTATCTATAGGGTTTTGTTTATAATTTTTGTTGGTTTAAGAGTTTTTGAGTACATATGCAAGTATTCATATACATGTCTCATCTTGACTTGAATTATTTTTAAATCAGGTGCTCACAATGTCTGCCTTTAAACTTTCACACCGCAATAACTAAGTTTCTGGTATTTTTTTAAAATTCATTATGCAATTAGCATGTAAATGAAGAGGGTCAACAGACTGAATGTGAAAGTATTTGACATATAAAATATTACTGCTCGAAAAAAAATGAATACAACAGGAATAGAGTATGTAAAGTGAACATGTGATCATTGAACTTAAATTTTCATGTTTCCACTGACGGTGCAGTCCAAGTACATATATTTATATCAATATCTCATTTGTTAAATGGGAGAATGGTTTGGTACATTAGTGATTACAGCTTTTAAGTACCTGATGTACTACATGTATGTTTTATATTGCAGAAAACTGTTCAAGACTAGACTGCAAATGTTGCAAATGCTTAAGTTGTGAACTTGTAATCGATAAGTCGACGCCTTGTCTGCACACAATATTATGTATGTATATGAAGAGAGGTTATTCATGAAGATCAGGTTCTGACTTGTTAATTTCTACTATAATATTTAATTTGTAATAAAGTCGTACACTAATACAAGAAACGTGAAAGAGTTACAAGTGTATTAAGTATACAAATCTCATGCTGCAAAGCTAAGCCTGGCAATAATTGAAGGTACTGGGGAAGAGTGCAAAACCATATATGTGAAATGATGGATTGTATGTCAGTTTCCTTATTTATGCATGGAGGAGAATCTCTGAAAATTTCATACCAATCTGATTCATATTATCCGAGATATGAGTGAAAATATAAACAAAGAAAATAAAAGAAAATGAAGCGTTACAGTAATGCTCTCACACTATTATCATTAAATATGTTCTTTTTCCACTGACTATTTTTCCAAAGCTTTGCCATAGTTGGGCTTCTGTGATACTATCTGAGATATTTCTTTGCCATTTCACTTCATAACTGAGCACTTTTGCATTCTTCCCTCCTACACTCTTACCCAGGACCTTTAACTTTATACTTAATCATTAACTTAATCATTGGTCTTGCAATCCAGAGTACTTTTCTATTTTGTATGTTAACTATAAAGAGACTTGGTCTTATAGTAGACACTGTTTTACCTTTTTAACTGTTGAACAACTTTGTACTGAAGAATACACAGAACACTGGTTTCTTGATTATATTGTCTTTATTTACTAAGCAGCAATGAATGAAGAATATTCGCAAAATTTTCAGAAGAAAAGGTATGGGAATTCATGACGGCATTTAGCTGTAGACAAGAAAGGCAATCTATGTGCATCACCTATAAGGTATTGAAGGTCTATAAAGATGTACAATTTGCTAACTTTATTCAAATTTTGTTGCATAGATTGTTTATTTATTTGTGAGCTTACGTTATGTATCAATCATTTTATTTATTTCTCATTCCTTATTTATTACTGATTCGTTTACTAATAAATAAAACAAGTATCTAATAGGATGAATTAAGTACACTCAAGGAAGCAACTGTAATCAAACAAATTTAGAAAGGGACAGAATAATGAACTAAATGATTGTGATCGCTACCACAATCATGCTGACCAGGAAGAAGAACTGATTGTATAGAGGCTACCTTAAACATTGACAAATGAATATGTGGGAGAGAAATGGGGATGAAAATACCATGTTTGTTAACATTTAAAGTGCGACCGATGAGACAGAGCAAATGAGTAATAGAGACTCACAATTTCTGGCATTCCTTTCGAGTTAGAATGTTTTCATTTATATTTATGCACGCACATTTATTCATGTACTGGAGTACTGATGGATCTAGGTAGAGGGGGGGGGGGGGGGCGGTTACTCCCAATACCCCATATATATGTGTGTGTGTGTGTATATATATATATATATATATATATATATATATATATATATATATATATATATATATATATATGTGAGAAATCAATTGAATTGAATGAGAGAATTAATTTGCGTAGCTAAATTCATTGTTCCTCCTTACTGACTTCCTTTTTGTGGAAATAACTGCAGGGTTTGCAAAAACTGTCTCCGCCGGGAGTTTTTGCAAACCCTGCAGTTATTTCCACAAAAAGGAAGTCAGTAAGGAGGAACAATGAATTTAGCTACGCAAATTATTTCCCTCATTCAATTCAATTGATTTCTCACATTATGTAAATTTACCCACGAGAGTTGCCGATGCTATAGTATTAGAACAAATTTCTCACACATTGTAAATAATTAATTAATTCTAATACATGAATCCGCCATGGATCTAGCTAGGTATGCGGCTTTTCATTGTTCAGTACTCCCCTGTCCCTCAAAGAAAAGGAATTAATTAACTTAAATTAAGGGTTGCAAGGGCTGCCTGTCGGTGTTTGTACCTGGTGTAGCCGAATACCACTCAAACCGCCTCCGTGGTCTAGTGGTTAAGGCGTTTGGCGTACAGTGCCAAAGACCCGGGTTCGACTGCCGGCGGAGACAGTTTTTGCAAACCCTGCAGTTATTTCCACAAAAAGGAAGTCAGTAAGGAGGAACAATGAATTTAGCTACGCAAATTATTTCTCTCATTCAATTCAATTGATTTCTCACATTATGTAAATTTACCCACGAGAGTTGCCGATGCTATAGTATTAGAACAAATTTCTCACACATTATATATATATATATATATATATATATATATATATATATATATATATATATATATATATATATATAGGTGTGTGGGGGTGTGTGTTTGTGTTTGTTACTCTGTAGAACAGCAAAGTGGAAAACAAAAATGTGTCCCCCCCCCCCCACTTCTGAGGGGAGATTTCCGCCCATGCTCCCTCGCTAAGTGTCCTCCCCACTTTTCAGAAGCTGTTGATGCCCTTGTTATAAACTATAGTAAAAGCTGCATCCTAAAGCGCCTAACTCTAAAACAAAGTACTATCTATTTCAGCTCCTAAGGTTTGAAATAACCTTCCATTCTCATCAGGAAGGTTTAACCTTTTAAAATCTAAACTATAAACTGATTATGTGCCAATTATGCTCTAGCAGTAAGAGATCTACATTAGATACACTTCTAATAACTGTGCTATAATAAACTAACAATATTATCATGACATTTATTATTAGTAGTATTAGTATTACTATTATTAGTAGTAGTATTAGTAGTAGTAGTAGTAGTAGTAGTAGTAGTAGTAGTAGTAGTAGTATAAATGTTATTATCAGTATTATTTTATTATTACTTTTATCATCATTCATCACTATTATCATCATCATTATTATTATTATTATTATTATTATTTATCATTATCGTTATTAGTATTATCAGTATTGATATGGTTAATATCATTATAAATCTCATTCCCGTAAATATCTCTTTTCTTATAGGCTATTATCAGGTCATCTGAACCTTTAAGCCGTATCAATGTATTTCCGCTCGTCCATGAAATTAAAAAAAAGACTAGACTATATTCCATAAACCCTATATAAAGAAATGTGGCGATGATAGAACAGACCGTGCCCCATATCTGGTGAGTTTTATGGTTTACTTGATTGATTCTTGTGATTATAGTAGCGTTCAGAAAATCAGTCATTTTCAGAGAATTCCGATAACAAAAATC
The DNA here is from genome assembly GCA_025618425.1 of Heliocidaris tuberculata. Taxonomy (NCBI): domain Eukaryota; kingdom Metazoa; phylum Echinodermata; class Echinoidea; order Camarodonta; family Echinometridae; genus Heliocidaris; species Heliocidaris tuberculata. Next base: position 8,570,582 of record CM046841.1, read on the forward strand.
TATACATGGTCATCGTTACGAGCTCTGGTTGCGACGTATGTCGAACGAATTAGATGAGAACTCGGATTTATTACTGTCTAAAGGTTAGGTCTGTTTCAATAAGGCTAGTTTTATAGTATCCTAAGCCAGCCTCACACGAAGCGTCATTAATACTGACGGTAGGACTTGCACGGTCTTTGCACGTCATGAAAGAGTGATATATCGTTTAAAAAAGTGATTGCACAATGAACAGTGCTAACAATAATCTTAATAAATGGCGTATGAGTTAATTGCCTTTACAAGCTCGATTAGCGCAGGTACTGACGCAATCGAAGAGACGTCTCGTATGAGCCGGGCTTAAAACAAGAGTAGTGGATTGTGACTGACTAAGTCAAGAGGTCATTAAATTTTGATTGTCATTTGTCAAAACTTACCTGCCTCCGACAAAGAATATTAACGAAAGTCGAAGATTTGTCAGTCTGTCGGTCAATTGAACCTGATGTCGCCGAAACGGCTAGCCTAGTAGTTAGGCATTGGAGTTTCAAGCCAGGGACCTGGGATTGATTCCAGAGACATTTTTTTTGACCCTTTGCAAAAATTTAAAAATAGGGAGGATAGCAATGGAGAACTTTGATAGAACTACTCACCATTATTATCTCATTATTTTTTTTCCATTTCTTAGAATTATATAATAATAATAATAATCAAAAAATTTTGTATAGCGCATAACACATAGGCAAATTTGCATGTCTCTATGCACTTTAAGAATAGAAAACAAGTTTATACAAGAAAAGAAAAAGAAAAAAAAGAAGAAAAAAATGCACTGGGTTCATGTTTCTGACTATTCATAAGTAATGAAAAAATATGTTTTCAAGGTACTAATGAAGGTGTCATAGGTTCCTATAGTTTTGAGTTGTTCTGCATTGCAATTTGTTCCACAAAAAGTGGCTGCGTATGAGAAAGACCTTTCCCCGTATGACTTTGTCATGGTTTGTGGAACACAAAGCAGAGACTTGGCACTGGAACGTAGCATTCTTTCTGGTTTATATGGAGTTAACAATTCAGTAAGATAGGAAGGAGCTAGCTTTTGTAAACATTGATAGTTAATAAAAGTAATTTGAACTGGATACGAGACTTAATGGGCAACCAATGCAGATCTCTTAAGACTGGTGATATTGACTCGTGCTTCTTTGTCTGTGTAACAAGTCGCGCTGCAGAATTTTGAAGGAGTTGTAAGTCTTTGAATTTGAGAAGATGAAAGACCAAAAGGCAAACTATTACAGAAATCGAAATGGCACATAACGAAAGCATGAATTAATCGTTCAGTGGTTGATTTGTCTAAAAAACTTCGAATTTTACCAATTTTATTTTACCAAATATATATACAAGACAAATAGTGTAAGGAAATAACAGCTTTGGCAACTCTCGTGGAAATAATACAATTGTGAGAAATGAAAATGAGAGGATAATGGTTGCGTAGCTGAAATCAATGTTCCCCAGAGCTGTCCTCCCTATTGAAATTTTTGTAAAGGCTGAAAAAATGTCTCCGCCGGGAATCGAAGCTGGGTCACTGGCTTAGGACGCCATTGACTTAACCCCTAGACCACTGAGACGGGCCAGTGGTTTCGGCAACACCAGATTCAATTGACCAGTTGACTGACAAATTGACAAATAATCTTCAACCTCATTAAGTAATTCCTTTATCATGGAAGGCGATTATGTTTTCCTTACACTTATATGCAAGAAGTTAAGTCAGAGTTTTGCTTCGGAATATTTGAAAATAGATGAAGAAGTCGAAATGAATAACGAATTCCGGGAGAAAGTATAAAAATTCGAATTTTTGCTCATAGGGCCTCATCAGGAAGTGATGAAATGTATTCAAAAAGCATCCAAAATAAATAGCAACACAGTGCGCTAAAGGAGGGGTAACCTCGCTAGTCATAAGGACCGCTTTTCATAAGGACCACTTATTCATAAGGACTGATATCAATAACGCGTGATTAAATGAATAGCGGTTTTGTATGAATAGCGGTCCTTCTAAATAGCGAGCAAATCATAAACGAATTACCTCGCTATTCATAAGGACCTCCATTCATAAGGACCACTGTTCATAACTATTCATATGGACCGCTATTCATTTAACACGCGTTATGAATAGCGGTTTTCTATGAATAGCGGTCCTTATGAATAGCGAGTGGACCCGCTAAAGGATACTTGCGCAACAAAGCAAGAGTGTAGTACAAAGAAGAAGAAGAAGAAGAAGAAGAAGAAGAAGAAGAAGAAAAATGAAATAGAAATAAAAAACAGATGAGAGAGAATAGGAGTCAAGAAAGAGAGGAGAAAGAGAGAAACTTAATAAGAGGTGACAGAACGAGAAGCAGAGAGAAAAAAATTGCAGATAGAGGGAGAGAGAGAGAGAGAGGGAGAGAGGAAATAAAATGAGAGAGAAATAGAGATAGATAGAAATGATGAAAAGCAATACAAAAGACGAAGAATATACTTTATATTTCACTTCTTCTCTTCTTTCTATGTAATTTTCTCTATTTCCCGTCTGCCTCTCATCCTGTACAATTCCACTTACTATTTGTCATCCTCTCTATTCCCCCTTCATTTTCCTTCCACCTCCATCATAATCTCTTTGCTTTCTAACACAAATAAGTAGGCATCATGAATGACTTCATAGAAATTCTTTATTTGTTATACCTTTGACTTTGACCCCTGATCTACATAAAATTACAGTGTAATTACAAACATGTCAGGTTTATAATGCATTTATATCATAATTTAAAACACTGAAGTCTCTAGAAAGTTTAAATGATCCGGCAAACAAGAAATTCGGAAATATTATTTCATTCACGATTCAACAGCATGGTTCATGCAATCGAATCATATTGCATCAGTCCCCAAATCGATTTATATTTGTATTTGCAATGTGGTTATAATTGAAAACATTTATTAAATATAAAAGAATTGATGATTTTTCTCTCATGTCGTCATTTGTATACAACAGGGTATGTGCATAGAAAGTCCACCCATCCTTAATGGTCATGTTGGGGGTAAAATGAGACTTGTCATCACAAAAAGGTATCCGGCTATATTACCGGTAGACTTTTGGAAGACTTTCACATCTAGATCCTACACTCTATTTCTATCAGTGCACATAGATTTAGTCAAAAATACTCACATATAGCCTATTTTTATATATATCTGTAAAGCACTTAGAGACATCGCTGATGTATTAGGCGCTATATAAAAGCGGGATATTATTATTATTATTTATTTAATTTGACACCTTGATTAATAAAACCTGGACTGACTCAAATTTGCCTCTGTCAAAGTTTTGAATAAAATGGATGGTCAACCCCTAGGTTTGGTTGAATAGTCTCCCTTCCAATTGAATGAACTCACACAAGTCACATTAAATGTAACTCCTGAACACCATTCATCCTAAACTTGGGCAAAGACGATTTTGACATTCGTTTTAAAATATAGTGCTTAGTCAATGCATGATCGCATTTTGGAGAGCAGCCTATCAAATTATAGAAGACATTATCTAATATTATTAACCATATCAGACATCTGAGCGATGCAATTTTACATTTCATTGCCCGGCTTTGACAAGCCAACAAAATTGCGGGCCGATGAACTGTTTATTGGCCAGTTTCGAAAGTCAATGGGATTTTGCGTGTTAAATAGCGGGCAATAAAATGTATTTTTTACAGTATTTTCGAGTTCGGTCTAGATGTCTGATTCTGTTAATAATAATGATATGGACTGGCTACTTTCGGGGGATACGACATTAATTGCCCTCACTAGAATCGCATTGCCCTCGTCTTCGACTCGAGCAATACAATTCTAGTTCAGGCAGTAAATGTTGTATCCTTGGTTTTACTTGGTTTTTAAGATATTGGGGCTTGAATATTGGTTTCCTTTTGACTGACCCGCACTGCATATGAGGTATTTAGCTACACGATAAAATAAGCAGATCCGATGTAGATATCCCGGATGTTATAAGTCTGAATGTTGGTGGTGGATCCGTCCAGTGTGAAGGTACATTGAGATCCACCCTTCACTCGGAAACACACGCTAAACATGGCGAATTCAAACTCAGGACTGGCACCAATCATCATAGAACCAAGCTGCTTTAACACGCTCTTCCAGGTGAATTGAAGTCCAATTTGGTTAGGCTACATAACAACAACGAAATGAAGAACCAACCAAACAAAGTTAACAAACGTTAACCCTTTCATAACAGGAATTCTACCGGGGATAAATTGATCACATTTTGTTATTCAAGTTGGCAACAACAATATTTTTCTTAATGCGACATGGTTCTAATAAAATGTAATATCTTTGATTCACCATACATGGTGAGGAAATTTGACGAAAAGTTCAAAAAATTGTCAATTTTGATAAAAATCAGTGATTTTGAACTTCTCAATGTGTTGCCAATTGAAGGATTTTAAAGCTTATGTATTTTTAAACTTCCTGGCATCAAGCGCAATATGGTCATGTAACAAAAATGTACACAGTGTGTGCAGAAATTTGTGCTCTTTCTACTCATTTATCTGGTATATTTTTTAGGGCTCTGAATCAAAAGTTATTAGAGCCGAACCAAAAAATGTGGTCAATTGTCTTGAAAGGGTTAAACAAATAGGACTAGGCGATCAAACGTTGAATGAACTGTGGTTTGCTTGATTTTTGCAGCTTGTGGATTTTTTGTTGTTGTTAAGAACTTCATACAGTGAAAGAAATTTGTATGTTTTCGTTTTGTGGAAGATTAATGTAGTTTGATTGCGGGGGGGGGGGGGTGAAATAAAATCGCTAGATTTTAAACATTGATGGCGGAAATATCATGATGAAAAATTGTTATCATTCAGAATTTAGTAATTGTATTCGTAATTCTAGATAAGCACATACTTTTGTAAATACTTTTGTAAATACTGAGGCTGCCATCCATCTCCAGCCTTACCGCTCACGATGGCGGTCTCCTACGTTCTAAATTACCTCTCTAGTTTATTGGAGAAAAAAATATTTACATAGATTATATATTCCTTATTCTTGTTTGTATGCTTTGTATGATGTTTATTGTATAATATCATTGTACATGATTTTCTACTTATGTAATACTTATGTATGTATATATTTTATTGTATTTGTCATTAGAACGCAGAAATGAAAGCGACCAACCAAACACACAAAACAAACTATCGTTATACTCACATCCGTCTCGCGCACGTAGCCGTAATACTGTAGAGTTCCCTCCTTTTCTTGGAAGTAAAACTGAAGCCAGTTATGGAAACCCGTCACATCACCTCTTATCTCACCAATAAAGACGTGTTCAAATCCTGATGAATCGAAGAAAGGATCGCTTGCCTTTCTGCTGTAGTTTCCGAACCAGACTTCTTTGGCCCAAGCCCGGTATTCAGCCTCATCTTCAAACCAACCTAGCAAGTTAAAGACCAAAAACAGGAACAAAACAAAACAGCTGAGCTCATTGATAGTCGAATGGCATGGCGGAAAAAAAAAAGGAAAGTAATGGGAAGAAGGGAAGATGTTGATGTTAGGACCCATTTTGCACTCTTCCAACTCGATGACCTTACTACCTCGCATTTTAATCATCTACCTTCACCATGTTCACTTGCCATATGATTGTATTGGAACATATCAAAAATAATGCCTATATGACTAATAGACCTGTCTATATAAATGTCGTTTTTGTGCATAACCATCGAATAATGGCGAATTATCGTGTTTAAAAGGAAGGTAGAGCTTGTACTTCTTCTGTTGAAAGGCCAGCAGATCACCAGACACAGTCATGACCTAAGACAAACAGAACTGACAAAACGTGCAAAGGCATCTAATCGCCGTGTTGAGAGCTGGGTGTGTCGGTGACCCAACTCATGATACGGTTTAATATCTTCCTACAAATTGTTTACATGGCTTGCATACAATCTAAGCAAAGAGGCGATGCCAATAAGTTATCGAAAAAAGGGCGCATAAAAATGACCACACCCAAAGACAGATAATTTTGCGCTATTGCCAAGACATTTCCAAGGAGGATGCGCGCCATTGTCAGAGGCCAAGGTTATCCAATAAAATATTAGAAATGTTTGAAAAGAAGGATTATGAAAGTAAATTCCAGCAGGTTCATCACAAGAAACTGACTATTAAAAGGAGAATAGTGGAACAGAGATTTATTAAAACCTCTTTGCAGTACAAGCATACAAGTGGTCCACTCCGTATTTTCTTTTTATGTGTATGTTGCAATACTTATGACTAGACTGAGAGGGTAAGTTATTAAGACCACGTACTGCCCCTATATGACGAGGAAACTCTTGTGCCGTGAAAGTTAAAACTCACGCTATGCCGCAGCCCGCAGAAGTTAACGTACGTTGTTCCATATGCTTTTCCTTCAATGTGAAATAAATATATATATTTCTACTGAAACCAATGTTCATCATAATTGATGAAAAGACAGACAACTCTCACCTTTGTCGATGAAGAATTGTGTTGTAGATGACATGACGTCGGACTCGAACACGGCATCGAGAAACTCTTCGATCTCAGCCAGTTCTTCCATTGTGTAGATCTCTTCTTGGCTTGTCTCAGGGATGTAGTTATCCATCAAGGCGATAAACGCCTGGTATGTGCGGCTAGATAAGGCTGATTCATTGAGGTTGGTGAAGAAGCTACGAGATGGTATGAAAACAATAATGGAAATTAAGGCGTGGCGCTCATATCTACCTCTAAAGCGGCTCAGAGCGCCTACAAAAACAAATCCTATATTCTGCATTCGCCTGAAAAAGTGAAAACGTGTAAAAAAAAAAATGACGTTAAAGTTCACAAAAAAGGGGAGAGAATTAAAGCATTAACTCAAAGCAGCCATAGCAGTTTCTTTCCTTTCAGTGACGTTTTATTTTTATCTTTTGATCCAGAGTGCTCCATATTACAAATTATAAATGAGCAGAAAGTGCAAAAATTGCTGGAAAATTTGAGTCCATTCCTAGTGCAATAATTGAAAATAATCATTGAAGTTTATGAATTGGCAACGCGGAGTGAAATTCATAATTACTATATTCGTGTACAAATTGGCAATTTCTTGTTGATCTTTTTGTAATTCATTCAAATTGGTTGTAATATACATTAAAAAAAAAAAACTATCATAGATATTATACATTATTGTTCCCAATTTGATGAGGAAAAGCTGATTCATTTAGACCTTTATAAAACTCTCAACTGCTATGGGTTAATACCTTATACAAATTAGTTCTGGTGTTCTCGTCGTCTTACTTATGCTCTTTTGCTTGTGATTGTATATTCACTCACGTTATTAAAACAGACTATTGGCAATCATTTGTATAATAATCAGACTTGACTTCCTGTACCAGCCCTGTTCTTTAGCATTTTGCATATCTATTTCCTTCAAAACTCTTTGATGTAAATAAGGAACAAATAAATTGTAAACTTTAAACTTCAACCTTTCATAATGCATGTCACATTTTCTACTAATGTTCAGTGAAGCTAGACTTATACCAAACGAATGATCAGAAAAAATTGTTTTCCCACTTTTCTTTTTCTCTCTGTAAAATAACATGATAATGCAGATCTAACATGTACTATAATCTACCATTACTGCCCTACAATTTATAAAGGCCAATGAACTAAGACTAAGGTTGTTCAAAACATCATGAATGATGATAGCGATAATAACGATGATAATAATGACGACGACTACTATGATGGGGATGATAATAACGATTTTAGAGGATGACTACAAGTATGGTGATGAGGATGATGGCGGAGATGAAAATGATGATAAACAATTTGTCGAAAAGTCTGTAGGTTTAACTGTCTGCAGATTTTGACCTTTTAAACTAGTGTCAGCAATTTGGATTATCAAAAGATTGCTTGTGCCCATGTCGTCAACTATGAAATTTGTGTGGACCCTTCTTCTCTGCTCTTTTTAAGTTAAAGCCGCAGTTGTTGAATTTGGCGAGACACTCGCTTACCATTCAAAATGTTCCAGCACGACCCCTACTTTACCTGGTGAAAACAGTTTACACGCTTCTACAGAATAACCATCATACGAAAGTGTAGGCAGTTGATGATTATATCAAAGCTAACCATAAAGTAATTTCCTATTCCCCAATCCCCAGTCTGATGACACAAATCATTATAAACCCTGAAAACTCACGGAAGAGGTGACATATCCACAGCGTTATTATCATCAGGTACAACAGACTGCTTGTTGATGGTGTAATCGGAAGAGCTCAACCTATTAACATCAAGATTCCATAAGGATTCAGCCAATTCTGTTATATCTGCTTCTGTGATTGGCTGAGGCCCAGTTCCTGTAGAAAGATAAGAGATAAAATGACTTGATAAGAAAGAAGAAATGATAATTTCAAATAAATGACCTCATAATTATTAGTGTTACGATTAATTGCTCTACGTAGAGACTCATAAAAGGATGTGTAGAAATGAGATGTATATCCAGTGTTTGCTATGACAAGCCAAACAACTTTTAAGTCATGGCATTAAAAGTAATGGCATCAAAATGCCATGATTTTTCAAAGGAATAAGTTCAAACAGACTTTCTTACATTTTTGTTCTTCAAAGTCAGCCTATTTATATATATATATATATATATATATATAGATGCGAAGATACCTAACTTCAACATTTCGACGGCGTCTCGGTAAATTATAAGTGTGAGGATGAGAGAGGAGACAGGAGACAGAGACGAGTCGTATAATTTTGTATATTTAACAAATACGTACAATTACATATTTATATAAGCATAATATGGTGATATGCATTAAATATTACAATTAACTTGTGTGAATGATAAAAACATGGCTCTAAAATATTGTACAAAAATGAAATGTAAAAGAGCTTACCTAAAGTGAGGTTTCGTTACGGCTTACTGATGTATATGTGTGGTATTTGGATGTGTGTGTGTGTAAAGGAGTGCGGTCAAGTGTGAATAAATTACTGACCTTTGACACTGTCAAACCGAATCCCAATGCGTTCCTTCACTCTTTCTCTCTTTCTCTCTTTCTCTCTCTCTCTCCTTCTCCCTCTCGCACTCACCTGCTATCCCAGTTTCCCCTTAGACAGTGTCAAAGGTCAGTAATTTATTCACACTTGACCGCACTCCTTTACACACACACACATCCAAATACCACACATATACATCAGTAAGCCGTAACGAAACCTCACTTTAGGTAAGCTCTTTTACATTTCATTTTTGTACAATATTTTAGAGCCATGTTTTTATCATTCACACAAGTTAATTGTAATATTTAATGCATATCACCATATTATGCTTATATAAATATGTAATTGTACGTATTTGTTAAATATACAAAATTATACGAGCGTGTATGCTATGTTTGCATTGTATTGTCTTCAGATCCTGAAGAAGGCCGGGAAGGCCGAAAGCTTGAATAAAGTTGAAGTACAGCTACGTCCCACGTCTCTGTCTCCTCTCTCATCCTCACACTTATATATATATATATATATATATATATATATATATATATATACATATATATACATATATGTTTGCTTGAGAGGTAAATGAAAGCATTGGCGTATCTTAGGGGAAAACAATGAAGTTGTGTCCCACCCCCCCCCCAAAAAAAAAACGCAATTCGAAACTGAGCACTGCCATTGAGGGGTAGAGATTAGAATTTTAATATTTATAAACGATTTTCTGTACACTTCTTTCTCAAAGGGGCGCGTAATTAACGGAAACCCTTGAAAATAGCCGAGGAATTTAGCAATGCAACTGAAATTGACATTTTTCTGTTGAACCTCTGCCAGTGGTATTTCATACACTTTATCCTATATTGGGAGCGCAATATTTAACAAAATGCTGATGAAACTTACATGATAGCGAGGAAGCAACAAGAATTACATTTTATTTTTCAAATTTTAAACCCTTTAAAAATGCTGTTTATAAACTATTTCCTCTGCTGGGGCGTGAAATTCGAGAAGCAAAGATACCGAGCTTTAGACAATAATATTGTCGCATTTCACACCCGAAAACTGTATTTCTTATGCATTTACCCTGCGGATTAGGGACGCATATTTCTAAATCATATTTTTTCTTCATTTTCTCATCTTTTTCTTTATAAGTCCTCTTTTGCGTTTTTTTTTTCGCCCCCTTCAAGTGCCAACTGGGCACGTGCCCCCCCCCCCCTGCCTCCCGTAGATACGCCACTGAATGATTGAGGTCTGTTTAATAGGAACGAAAATACGTTATGTTAATCTGAAATAGTGAAATAGCCCTGGAAAATAGCGATGTAAAATACAGTTCGGGGTTATGATTCTAGTGATGATAACTCTATTTTCATTGCAGGGGTTATATTACCGTTCAAGCAGATTTCATTGTGATCTGGACAGCAGTCTCCGTGTGTTATACAATCATCATTACATTGACATGGTTGATCACTATCAAACGGATCGTCACATCGATTATCACAAGATCCTTTCAAAATGGATTGAAGACAACAAGAAATGGGAAATGATAATTATGACAGATTTATTAAGCGCACATATAATTATTTCATTAATGCAAAAGTTATACAGAATAATAAAAAACTAACAAATGACAGAAATCAGAAATGGGAATGATAATAATGACAGATTTATGACGCGCACATATATGCTTATAATTGCACCCAAGGCAAACATTTTAAAGCCTCAAAATTCAGGGGACTGACCTTTGATAGGTCAAGAGACCTTTGTTATTCCCCCACAATTTGGGATGATTTGTATTGCTGCTTCTTATAGATTTCTTTACATTGCATTGTTTCTTTTTTTTTATTGGAAATTGTGGAAAATGGCGTTGAAGAAAGACATACTGAAGCTTTTCGTCTTGCACTCATCAGAGTATACCGCAAGAATGAACAGAAAGCCGAAATCGAACAATATAACCGGAAACTAATGGAACCTAGCGCGCTAAATATTCAACGGATTTTGATTGGCTGCCTGAAAATAACGGGAAATTAGGCTTATTGCCAGTCGGTTTTTGTAATAACTGGAGCTAAAATAACACGAGCGTCCTCACAAACTCTTCAACGCCATTTTCCGATTCTGTAGTACCAAATATCTTTTCGGAAATTGTGGAATAAATTGAACTTGAACTTAAAGAGAAATACTGACAGCATGATTATAATCATAAATGGTAGGAAGACAATCATGCAATATTTATATCAAGGGGTAATTTTAGTCTGCAGAGAACAACTGCTCTGCACATCATTTTATGAAAATTAATGTTTCAGAACAGGCCTACATAATCTAGCTAGATCTTGGAGTTTGCATATAGAAATATATTTGAATCACTAGTACTCATTGCAATAAAACAGGGGGTCAACATCTTACTTAGATAATGCAGTAAGTCTGTACATAAGAACAGTTCTGTATATCCATATTGGTGAGATGTTTCATAAAGGAACTCTACATATTATTTACTCTCTACTAAAATGACACTTCATATCAAAGTTTGTTTCGATTTTTTAATTTGTCTTTACACTGGCATTGGATTTCGAGAGAAACTGGCTTGCATTCTGAATAATTCGTTGCCATGCGGTACCAGTATGTTGGTTAATTGGGCCATACATCTCAAGTAGAGAGACCATGAAATATTATTACTATCATTATCTATAATTATCATGTATATATACTTACCTGAGCATTCTGTGTTGTAATCTGGGCAGCAGTTACCATAGTTGGGGCATAGTTCGTTACATTGACACGGTAAATCAGGGTCATAGTTTGCTCCACACCTACCCTTACAGAAATCATCTGTCCAAATAGATTTATAAATGGCGAATTAGAGAACAGATGTGGAGTTCTTTATATAAAAAAGAACATGTAGACCCAGGCGGGCCGGAAGCAGTTTGGGATTGGGGGGGGGGGCAAACATTCAAGGGGGTTCACCTTTCAAGGGCTCATGTCTTCTCACCCCTAAAAAAACACACACGCTTTCCCACCCTCTCACAGCAATACAGACGCACGTACACACCTTTCAGAATATTTCGCTATTAAACACGTCTAATACAAAACCTCCACCACGTTAAAGTTAAAAGTTTGAATGCTTTATCTGTCTTCAGTGATCTCCATGCACGAAAAATGAATACATGCACTTTTCTTGTACATACACTGCGATGCTACATTGTTACAACGAGTCATCCACCTGCCTATGCGTAATCCACACCATGCCTTTGTTGATAGCATTTTCGCGACATTCCTATCGCGTAACTTCTTGGTTCAGGCATGTTAAGTACTTGTTTACGTCTCCTAGTGACTTGCAACCAATCCACTCGCAAGTTTGTTTTACGTCAGTGTCAAGCTCCAATCAAAGTTATTTTATGCTAATTTTTTCAACAAGTGAAAGGTCAACTTGTATCACTTGCAGTTTAGTTTTCTTCACGCGAAGTCGTTCTAGCAGCAAGTCGCTCGATCTCCATTTATTTTGGAAAAGTACCAACTCCATTATTTTGTTATATTTCGCAAGTCGCGATGGATTTTATTTTGTCAACAAATGTGCAATAACTGAGCGTTTCTACAAACACTTAGCGAACGTTCGCGATATATCACCACGCTGGAGTCTCTCGTGTTAGCTTTGTGTTCTAAACTATCTCCGTTTCAGCTTGTGCTCGCTCCTTCTTCATCAATTATTGTGGTGAGTAGGAAATATACAGAGCCTATTCAATCTTTTCCTACAAATACAAAGGCTTACAATTACGTAATAAAGCAATAAACCTGCTCACAACTTTCCATTCTCGATCACTCTTTCTTTTCTTTTTCCTTTTCCATTTCCCATCATTTATGGTGTATAAACACCGAAAACCAAAACCCCAAAATAGTCTCGTGTAAGTATTTCAATAAAGCCATTCCATTATCATCTCTTTCCTTTTCTTTTCTTTCCTATTCTTTTACTTTTTTCTTAATTCATCTGAACACCCCATAAGTTAGTTCCTTCGACGAAAAAATATTTTCACCACATTTGGAATGCTAACATATATAATATTTATAGCGAGAAGGTGGGGGGAGGGGCGAATTAGAATGTAAGTGAGGTTCAGTCATTACAGTGCACCTCAATAAAATATTTAACATCCCTATATTCCCAAGGGCGTTGCTGGGCCGTTTCGAATGAGGGGGAGGACAAAATTTGTTGACAAGTTGGCCACAAGGTTTTCCAGGCAATCACACACACACACACACACACACACACACACACACACACAGAAGTGAAAAACTTGTTATATTTAGCAACAAGGCTCGAAAATGGCGAAATTTCCTGAAGGAAAAGGTTTAAGGGGAGGGGGGGGGGGTGATAGTTGTCACACATCCACGTCTCCGTCTGGAGACAGCTTTTTAAACCGACTAGTATACACATACTTACCGCTTATAACACATTTCTCATTGTAATCATCACAACAGTTGTTATATGTCTCGCATTCGTTGTTACACTGACATGCCAAAGCGGGTTCGTAACCATTTTCACATCGCCCTTCACATGTTGAACCTGGATCTACACCTATCAGTATACGAATAGAAAAACACAAATGATGAATAAATATGATATAGGAATAACAAGTACATGTGTACATGTATCCTATTACAGCGGTAAAGCAAATGCATCTTTTCTTCATAATCTCCTCAGAGCCTGGACCAAGAGGAAAGTACGAATGGTATATTCTTTAAAAAATTATTTTAAAAATATCCAGTTGATAGTGTTCGTTTGACTATATTGTATAGAATAAACTGAATAGAAGATATTGAGAAGGGTTCATTGTGTAGATCATTAAAATAATTGTATACTGTCAGGTCCAAGCTTGCTGGAAATCATATACAGTGAAACGCACTACACACAGACAATGGTATATGGGACTACACTCAATGTGGCATGAAATTTTGGTCCTATTTTTTTTTCTTCAACTTTTCTTACCTATTCCATTCATACATGATGGCATATGAAGAGCAATCCTTTTTTTTTCATGGGACATTTCTACCGTGATATTCTTCTACAGTGACGTAAAAAGAATAAGAAAGTTGACGAAGTAATTTTATGTTTACTAGAAGTCAACCTTCTCTTCAAGTGGAAAGGAATGAGAAGTTAAATACATGCATGATCATGACGGCAAAGTGGACGTAGTTTAAAAACAGACTTAGATGATGCAGTGACGTATCCAGAAATTTATAAACGGGATGGGGGTAAGTATCTGGGCCAATTCAATATTTTATTTGATTTTTTTATCGGACTTTTAGGGAGGGGATGAGAAGGGATTGCAACATATTAACAAACAATATACAAGTAACTAGGCGTTACTTTGTAGAGTAACCTTTCTTATTTAAAAAAAAAATGCATACCAAGGGATCAATAAAATAGTTTTTTTGCTTTATTATTTTTAGTATTCGGAATAGATATAAATTACCAACACATTCCTCTATGTAATCATCACAACAGTTGTTATATGTCTCGCATTCGATGTTACACTGACATGCCAAAGCAGGTTCGTAACCATTTTCACATCGCCCTTCACATGTTGAACCTGGATCTACACCTGACAAAGACCACAAAGATGAACAAGCATGTAGCAACAACAATGATGAAAAACAAAATTAAAAACCACAACATAAGAAATATATACATAAGCATTAAAACGACATTTAACATTAAGAGAGCAAAACACGAAAAGAATTTAGAATTCCAAACTAACTCGTACACTTCTTGAACAAAGAATACTGGTGATATCAACAAGATGTGACAATTTGGGAAGGCGAGTTGGCTCAGTCGGTAAAGCGTCTGACTGTCGAACCAAAGATCGTGGGTTCGAATCCACCCCGGGCATGTCGGGTGAATGACTGAAGCCTGCGTTGTGTGTTAACGTGCCCCTCCCCCGTTTCATGGACGCAGGTTATGTTACAGTGGAAAAACACTTCGTCCCTCGTACAGGACGTTAACTGGAGGTCACCACCTATGCACGTTACCTATTAAGAACCCACTGCACTATTCGAAGACGAGTCGGGGGAAGGGTGTAGCGGTACACATCCCAATCAGTTACATCGGGAGGAGATACCTGAGGGTTACAGTGATTCAGTTCGCTTTTCCCTTCCCAGGCACCGGTGACGCCAAATACGTAATGGATGGGGCAGCTGAGGGGAGCTGTATTCATATGATATAATGTAAATGGATTGTCAGATATTGCTGTTGTGTTAGATGATACAATAACCAATCAATATTTCACCTATTTCACCTGTTATCATGACTATGGGTGGGAGATAAAGATGGGGGATGAAGATGGGGTCAGTATGGGGGCCTCCTTGTCAATGGATATAACCTGTATACTACAACAAGAACCATGAAGGACGCTGTTAGGTACGGATGATCGTAGGGGAGGGAGAGGGGGGGGGGGGGGAGGGGGGGGGCACATCGAGACATACTAGTAACCAAAAATAATATATGATGCTAACGATGGCGTTCCCTTACCATCTCCACAAAATTCATCGTAGTCATCGCAACAGTCACCATAGGTCACACATCCATCGTTACATTGACAAGGCTTGCTGGATGAGAACAAACCACATTGACCCTCACACGAATCTTCAGCTACTGGTGGCTCTTTTGAAGTAATGAATATAGAGAGATATAGAGACAGAGATAAATATAGTTTTTATGGCAATGTACCAGAATCATGATAATAATAATTTACTCAGGATAAAAATCTTTATCATATCCCCTTGTCTTCTGCCTCCTCCTCCTCCTCCTTATCGCTAAGTGGGAAGGAGGGAGCTGGAGAGGAAAATTCAGGGGCGGATCTACGATTGTCCAAGGGGGGGGGGTGCCTACACTCCATTTATTTAATTTAGAGAATGCTGCCGGCCCTCTCAGTAGTGGGGGTGGTGTAAGTAGGAGTGAAAAAAGGGGAAAGAGGGAAAATCCAAAATTTGATTCCTCGGAAATCGTTCGCCAAGAGAGAGAGAAAGAGAGAGAGAGAGAGAGAGAGAGAGAGAGAGAGAGGGGGGGGGGGTGGAGGGGGGAGATAATGAGATGTCATACCTGCACAGTGAATGAAGAAATCAATACAGCAATCTCCAAATAATTCACAGTTCTCTGTACACTGGCACATGTTATACAGATCATAGTGATCCAAACATCTTCCTTCACATGTATCTGTCCCTGTTACATGATGAATAAGCAACAAAAACAAAAAAAAAATAAATAAATAAAAATAACACGATAAAAACTACTTTCGAAAATTTCAAAGGCCTATTGTAATGCCCATAGAAATCAGGTTCGGATTACGTAATACGCCACTGTAATGTTCGCACATTTCTAAAGGTGATTGACAGGTCTATTGAAATTGCCTTCAGTTGATTTTTCGAAAGTAGTTTTTATCGTGTTAAATACACAACTGATATCTAATATCATAATATGCATCCAAAAAAGTGATTGTTATGATAATCAACTTTTTTAAATTAAAGGTGATTCAACGAAAGTTTCATTACATTCCTCTTTATGATAGTAATAAATTATAATAATTTGGTCTTATTTATCCAGGGTAACCATATCTGCGGGCCCTACAATTACTATCATCCCAGCATTACCAGATAGCCATTTACACCTGGGTCGAGAGGGACAAATGTGAGTAAAACACTTTGTCCAAGGATGTAAGCACCAGGCTAGATTGTAGCCTATCGAAGAACATGACACTCTTTTGTTTAAAAGGTCTCTGAGGTCAAAAAAAATAATTTGTATACAGTTAGAATGTATAAAATTAACCCCAAATAACTTTACCCGGCATTCTACAGGTTAGCGGTTAAGGAGTTTGAAGAGAATAAAGGACAGCGTGAACGAACGACGCGCGGAACTCAACTGGAGTTGAGTTCCGCGCGAGCAGTTTTCTATGCTTGTGCGTTTTTTTATGCGTGCACGTTCGGCGAACGCCAAGACGGGATAGTGGAATTATCGCGATCGCATTATCGCGTTGTCGTCTGCTATGTACAGCGCCGGGGCTGACAAACACTCGAAAATTGATTTGGGGGGGGGGGGGGGGGACTTACGGATAATATTCAACCCTAATGAAACAACAAATAAATAAAGGATACAACGCAAAATGTTTTTATCCAATTGGAAATTGATTTGGAGCGTAACTTATGGATAATCTACAACTCAGATAGAACAACAAATGAATGAAGTCATCAGGTCATACAACGAAGAATGTTTTTAAAGAATCAAAAATTGATTTTGGGCGTAACTTACGGGGATTCTATACCCCAAATTAAACAACAAATGAATGAAGTATACAAACCAAAAATGTTAACATCTAATAGAAAATTAGTTCAGCGCATAAATTACAAAGAATCTACAGACCAAATGAAACAACAAATAAATTAGAACTAAGACGCAAAATACATTTATCGAATCGAAAATTGATTTGGCGCTTAACTTAGGGATACAACTTAAATAAAACAAAATGAATGAAGTATACGACGCAAAATGTTTTTATCGAAATGAAAATTATAAGTTGGCGCGTAATTTATGAAGAATCTACAACCCAAATAAAAGATGAAATGGATGAAGTATACAACGTACATTTTTTTATATCGAATATAAAATTGGTTCGGCGCATAAATTGCCAAAGAATCTGCAGACCAAATGAAACAACAAATAATTAGAAATAAGACGCAAAATACGTATATCGAATCGAAAATTGAATTAGTGCTTAAGGGATAATATACAACCCAAATAATATATGAAATGAATGAAGTATACAACGCAAAATGTTTTTTTATCGATTGGAAATTGATTTGGCGCTTAACTTGGGGATAATATACAACCCAAATAAAATATGAAGTGAAGACAGTATACAACGCAAATTCATCTCAGTGATAATTCTTTTTTGTTGTTGTTGAAATTCAACATCCCGTGAAAAAAGAACGAAATAAAACACGAATTTGGAGAAATATCACGTCCAATTTTACACGAATACTGTAAAATCTTGGTTAGAGTTCCGTGTCATGTATTATAAATCTCATAAAGTTTTCTGAAAAGTTATAAAATACAATACATAGTGCCACATTAAGCTTTACAAACTTACCAGGAGTATACGTAAGGCTGAGGACAACTGGAAGAAAGAGTAAAAGACAAAAGGAGGAATTCATACTGCCCAATTTCTCCTACCTCCTTGTGATGGATCGATGTGATATAATCAAATAAGCTGTTTCGGACTTACTCCAGACCTAGATAAATCAAAACAAAGCACAGTACCTGAATGATCTGGTAGTTCAGTCTAAAAATTTATTTGTCATGGCATCATAGCAAAAGTTTCTAAACTTCCTTCAAAACTTTATTTAAAACTTATTTTGTGAAGCTCTTACAACAAATGGTTCTAAAGTTCCTTCATCGTGTTTTATTATTCGAATGAAGATTGATGCATTACAATGTCGATGTTATGTGGTCCATAGAGGTGTTGTGGTATAGTGGAGAAGTCTCCGGACTGTGAACTACAAGGTATACGGGATTGAATCCTATTGCAGCACCAAGGTTCCTTGGCAAGACATTAATCTACAATACATTGTCCCCACTCGACCCAGGTGTAGTAAGTGGGTACCTGGACCCTGTTTCATAAAACTTGTCATCGACAAGTTGCTATAACTGTTATAAGCTACCGAAATCCTTGCATCTGATTGGCTGAGAGCAAATCACCGAAAAGACACTTGATGAAACGCCCCCGCCCCCGATAGGATTTTATTCCTTGCATACACTGAGCATGCTGAGTGCTACGGTTGCTGGAGGTAAAGCCGGGGTAGTCCATTGGAAGCGCATATATAGAGACATAATCATAATGTGATATGCATTATACAAGAACGGATTATTATTATTGTTATTATACATATATGTAAGATTTTGTTTATCATGGCATGTTTAATCCTGACGTCTTACTTCTGATCAAGAGCATTGTCAAAAAAAAAAAAAAAAAAAAAAACCTTCCCACCGAACTCAGTCTCTCCTGTCCTCTCTCTCTCTCTCTCTCTCTCTCTATCTCTATCTCTCTTACTATCTATAATGGGTAAATATACAAACAGATAAACCACTCCTCATCACACATTCCAGTCGTTGAAATTGGACTTTGATTATGAAGTCAAAAACAAAACACAATTTACGCATTGTTCAATTTGATGGCTTCCAACAGACTACATATGGACTATGTCATTTTCTTGTATGAAACACAATGAAGGAAGTTTAGAAACATTTGTTGTAAGAGCTTAACAAAATAATTTAAATGATGTTTTAAATAAAGTTTTTGAAGGAAGTTTAGAAGCTTTTGCTATGATACCATGACAAATAAAGTATTCAAACAAAATATTGTTAATAAAAAGCATCGTTATTTAGTTATTGCAATAACGTCCTTCGTCATTGCCTTGTTTCCGTTCACGTTCTACATCAAAAAAAAAAAAAAAAAAAAAAAGATTTCGTATATGTCTGTTCCTTGACATTTCATCTTGATCACTGAACTCTCCATATTTCCAAATCACTCATGGATTGCATGACCGTCCAGGTGCCATTAAATTTTGTCTATTTTAGGGCCATTTTCATGCCTTTCTTTCTTCTTGCCTATCTCCTCTATTCCTAGATGCTACAGAATTCTAACAAATCGCTCTAGATAGTGCAAGACTTGTTCTTCACATGTGTTAACATGCCCTTCAAAATTCCATCTTCATACTCTAAATTCAAATCCAAAATGAGCAACATTAAGAAACGCTAAATTTCTTTCATATCAATTCATTTTTGTCTCAAATTTACACTGCGTCTTGGTCTTATCATTGTACACATCCCTGCCAAATTTCATGCATCAATAATCACGCATAGTATAATAAGCGCCCTCTGAAGTTTTCAAAATGGCCCTCTTCATGTGGCCGTATCTCCGTCATGCTTTGGTAAACCCTTACCCTTTTTTTTGGATTTAGATACTTCAAGATATATAACGATTATGAATAAAAATATATACCTTATCAATGACCGACTTAGCGAAAATTGCTCGTCAAAATCACGATATTTACGGAATTGCCGAAATAACTTCAACTTGCTCTAAATTTGCGAACGTTTAAACCTACGTCTTTGAAATTTGATGGGTATATGTGTATTTATGTATTTGACGACTGTCAGTCAAATTTGGTAAAAACAGCTGACGTCATCGCAAAGTTATTGCGAAAAAACCTCAATTTACCCTGCATTACATCATATTGAATAATATGCTTATTTTAAATGGCGTACTAATGGCAGTCAGCTCAAAATGACCGCCATGAAATTCCCTTTTCGGGGATACCAAACAAGGTATATAGTCTCACAGAAAATTTTCAGTAAATCGCCATTTAAATCAGGTCAGGATCCTGCACAGTTTCCGCCCATGCATTTCACGTATTGTCTATGGGGTAAGTTGGTTTCCCGACTTTGGCCCCCTGAACGATCTTTATTTTTCTTGAAATTTTGCAGGCACATTCTTTTAGGCAAAATGAAGAGATTCTCGAAGCCAGAGTTTTGACAATCAGTCAAGCGTTACATTTTAGACTCCATTTTGTCCTATAAATCTATCATGCATCACATGCTTCGAGAGGATTGTCATAAAAAATATGAGAGTGGTCTAAAAACTACGGCTATGAAATGTTATTCCTATGATACCAAATACGGCATATAAAGATACAAAAAAGGCCAAGTTAATAGCATGCAAAGAAAGTCATTTCAGTACATGCCAAGTTAGGACATTTTCTTCAGTACAATTATACACAAAGCCGATGTGCCGTGGTATACTATACGTCACATAGTGTGGAAGCCACGTCGCCGGAGCCTATGGAAAGGCATTTTATCCTTCTACCTCTCCCTATATAATTCTTTGTTTTCATCCTTCTGTCATCTTGTCTTTCTATCAATGCTTTACCCTATTGTCATTGTTCTATCATCTTTACTTTCTACCTTTCCTTATGTTATGTTTAATACCACACACCTGGGGGGGGGGGGGGCACTCTGTAGTGTGCGGTGGGTATGTGCCGCCCAGAAGACCCCCATTTTTACACTCAGATTTCCGTTCCAAAGCATACCATTTTTTTCTTGTTGAGAAGAAGAAGAGAGAAACCCGTTCCAAAGCACCACTGTTTTTATCATTCCGTCCTTCGATCCAGCCGTCATATGGCCCGCTCCGGCCCGTTTTGAAGAATATCATTAGTTTTTAGGTGAAAGTTGAAAGCGAGATTCATTCCAGGTGCTTAATTCCTCCGGGCTTTCCCCATTGCTTCCAATCCGGTTCCAATCCACCCAAGGAAAACCAGTTTTCATTCATGCTGAGCGCATGCATGCGAATTAACGCCGCTTATATGAATACACACACCATAGACTTGCCATGAAACACAGAGCTAATAGTCAATTTGACACTCCTAATAGCAAACCTAGAAAAGTTGCGTACACTGAAGTTTTTTAAAATTTTATTATTATTTGTGATCTTATGTGGTCCTAGAACAATTTCAGCTTTGTTGCTCAAAGGGCAACCTTGAGCAATTTTCATAATTTGCATAATTCCAAAATGGCGCCTGGTAGCCATATTGAAACCCAACTTTTGAACCACATGTCACATACTAGTGTATGATGCATGTATACAAGGGTTTCGAGGGACGTAGAATTCATTTCTAATGCAATTTTTGCAATTTAAGGTCATGTTTAGATCATAAAGGTCAAATAAAGGTCAAATTTGTTACATGTGTACATGACTGTGCATACGTTATAGATTTTTAAAAACTGTTACATATGTCTAATGTTTAAACGAAGGGGCTTTGGGCGTGTAGAACTAATCTCTGAGATCATCCATTCATTTATTAATCAGAAGGGGTCAATTCAAGGTCAAAGTTGAACTTGATATTATGGAAAGTACTTTGTTTAGATATGATTTGTCTTTGACGGGTATGTGGTGACGAATGCCTTGATGATGTTATGTTTTCAGTTTAAAACGAGTTCACAAACTGAAGCTCCGGTCAAACTTCAATCTTAACCCTGGGTCACAAAGGTCAAATTCAAATACAGCGTACCTGTCATTTTAGTTCATTGTCAAGGCTTAGAGGATAATATTTGTATGCAGAATTATGTCCGACCAAATTGTGGATAATAATGCAGAATCAATCTATGATGATACCATTCATTAAAAATTCCAGTTGATATTAGTCACAAAGGGATCAGTCCAAGGTCAAAGTTGAACTTTATAGTGGATACTGCATTAGTGTAATATGCCTATAAAGGTTTCGGGTCCGAATCTCGTGGTGGTGTATTTAGCTTTATAACTCATCTTCAGTCAGTTAAAGTTGAGTCAAACTCTGATGCATCTTGATCATAGGGTGAGAGGTCAAGTATGTTTTGTATATGGCACAAATAAATGGGAAAGATTAGTCTTCGACAAAATTATTTTGCATTTCTACTGGCCAAAAAAGAAAAGTGAGCTCAAATTTGCTCTCTTTGGTCGACCAATGGAACTAACAGGGGACTACCACGGTCATTTTTTGTCACACGTATATTGAAAATGATATACTCGAAACAATGTTCCAGGGTTTTAGTCCACACTTATTCACAGTGATGTATGTGGTGATGATGATCTGGTATAAGTGATGGATGTCACCATTTATACCATATCACCATTTACACCCTCAGTTGTACCCCAAATTTTCAATTGTAGGGATTTGCTAACATGGGATGTAAAGTATGGATTATGTTTAGTGTCGTCCAATATTTGTCCAGTTGAAAACTCAGAAGCATGCGTGGAGATGGGATCTAGCAGACCATCCTCTTCATGATACGCTCGTTACGAAGCCCCTTTTTTTTGTCTTGCCGGCGGCACATATCTACCACTTTTGGGGTCGAGTGCCCCCCCCCCCCCCCCCCGGACCACACAACCCCGATCATGCCGATGTGCCGCGCGTGGTTTACAATGCTTCATTGCGTGGAAGCCACGTGAACCGGAGCCTGTGCATGTGGAAAGCCATTTGGGTCAGGGCGTGCGCCATGGCGTGTGATTTCATCTGTCATGTAATCCTTCTGCTATCTTGTCTTTCTATCTTTCTTTTACCATATTTTCATCGTTCTATCATCTTCTATTTTTACCTTTCCTTGTGTTAGTCTTTGTGTTCAGCATTCCGATAATCTCTCATTTCACAGGATGCCCTTTTTGTCTCCCATCTTATCTTTATCTTTTCATATATGTTTTTAAAATTGTTTTCTGCTCTCTCATCTTATCTTATGTCATGTTTTACCATGCATATCTTTATTTTCCATGTGTCAACTTCTCAACAAAATAGAAGACACGGGCGTCATTGCATGCACAGCGTTCTGATACGATTGCAGTTCTAGTTTATCTATTCATTTCGTCTTCTTTATTTTATACTGTAGGGTTGGCCTGTTCAGTTATGCAAAACTGCTTTCCAAAGACGCCCTGCAATTTAAAGGCCACCGCACACCTTACGATTGGTCTGCGATCCGATTTGTGAAATAAATCGCTGTGGCATTAAATATTAGAATTTTAACAAATGAAATCTGCCCTATTCAGGTTCTGAAAAGTAATATGAATACTAAACATAGGGTTTTGGTGAGCTGTCAGATTTCTACAGGGAATAAGGGCAAAATTAGTTTCAAATCGTAGGCATGTCGTATGATTTTTGTGACGTCTCTACGACTCGGAGCCGATTTGGCCATTCCACCCACTAGAAAACTTGGGAAAGGCCGTATTATCGCTTTTACTATCTGTATGACTATTCAGACCCTTAATTAAAAATATTTTTCGTTTTTAAATGATTTGTCAAATGATATTACATTTTCTTCTGAAATAGGATCGCAGACCGATCGCAAGGTGTGCGGTGGCCTTAACAAATCATTCTACATGCAAATACATAACAATTAGGTAACATGGTAAATTACAAGAAATGGAGAGTGAATTAATGGTATTATAAAACGTACTTATTTGAATTGCAATGTTATAATTCAATTAAGTCAATGAGATTCAAAGCTTTGCATAGTTTTTTAAAACTTATAAAGGGATTACACGTCTAAGCATTACCAGGGTACGGGATACATTAAACAAACTGGCTCCATCGTATGCACAAGAATTTCTTTTATAATCTGTCCTTGGGCGGGGTGGTTGGAGGGGGAATTTTAAAGAATAACGTGTCCTATAATTTACAATTTGTTTGCATATCAATGATTCTAGATAAGTTTGTATTAGATTATTTTGTATTTTAAAAAACAAAAACACAATATTTATATTTTATACACAAATTCGTCCCATTTTCATTACTTTTATACTTTTATACTTTTACTATAGTCTCTTTGTTTGATTTGCTTGTTTCTTCTCAGGCCAAATTTCTATGAATGGTTAATCACCCTTTAAAGTATTGAAACAATTCTTGGAGTAAATGATTTTAGACTACCTTGCAATATCAAAAGACAAAATTATGTTAACGCACCCATTGTCCATCTGCATATATTTGACAAGACATAATAAAGGAGCTTGCTAAGTATCTGGGACGGTATTCAATTAAAAACGCGCATTAAGTAAGTAAATTACTAAGTATTTAACTCGGCTAAGTAAAATGGCTTAACTCGTATTCAGATCACATTGCTGAAACAATGTTAGTTCATTTAAAAGATCATGATTTTATTAGAAGAAAATCATCTGCCTTAATTTTTTTTTTTAATTCGTGTTGCCAGAAAATCCCCGAAATATGGTAAGATTTCAGGATATTTTGGCCCCTCAGCTGTGTCCCAATTTCAGCTAGGCAACCACAATGACGTCAAAGTGGTTACCTTGTCGCGCAATTATAGCAAAATGCGCGCAAGGTGTAATGCATTTTGTACAGTCTAGCGCGCAACACATCTGCAATACGCGAACCTGGGTAACCACTTTGACGTCATTGTGGTTACCTAGCTGAAATTGGGACACAGCTGAGGGGTCAAAATATCCTGAAGTCTTACCATATTTCGGGGATTTTTCTGGCAACACGAATTTTTAAAAAACTTAAGGCAGATGATTTTCTGCTAATAAAATCATGATCTTTTAAATGAACTAACATTGTTTCAGCATTGGGTACCCCCTTTAAGGTATTTTTCTTTAGTAACCCGACTTTGAGGCAAAATACTTACTGATATCCATTGTGACGTCACATGTCCTGTCCAAAATCATGCGCAATAAATGCGTCACAGTAGATGCGCGCTTACATGGTTTGCTTGTGCGCAGCTTATACTACTGCGCGTATGTATGAAAGCCACATACCTGCCAATCTGCTAGGGAGCTGTCTTAGACCTAGGGTAAAATACTTAGCCAAAAGATTCAACTGAATACCAAAATTGCTTAAGTATTTTATCTCAGCCGAAAACTAAGTAAACTACTCATATTTCACTCTTAAGTATTGAATTGAATACGGGCCCTGGTCTATGTGGCTGCCATGCTGAAATCTACAATTCCTTACACAGATACCTTGTAAGCTCTCTATTGTGTCTTGTCAAAAAAACAACAACAAAAAAACAAAAAACAAATGGACAATGGGTGTGTTTACATAATCTTGAGAATTATTATTTGACTTCTTTTAAGAAAGCAATACAATTTTCACAATTCTAATAACTTATTATTGATTTATCATTGAAATGATCATTTGACACCAAAGTGCACTCTAAGAAAATGACAATACTCAACATCGCTTTGTAAATTTGACCTGGGGAGCGTTTCATCAAGCGTTTTGTCAGTTATTTTTACCGACAACTGTTATAAGCTACTGAAATCCTCGCATCTGATTGGCTGAGAGCAAATTTGTCAGTAAAAATCACTGACAAAACGCTTGATGTAACGCTCCCCTGAATTGAATAAGAAACTTTTGAGATATCAGGGTTGGAATGGAACAAAATGGTTTTTCGCCACACTATTTTTAGCAGCAAAGCTTGGTCAAGGGGCACTTTGGTGTTTTTTTTAGGGGAGTGTTATATCTTCTTCCCGATAGAAATGTTTATATTTTTGTATTGTACAGCCATACCTCTTCCTTCTGACAAAATTTTCTCCATGGGTCTTTAAGGGGAAAAATTTCCCCAAATTTTTAGGGGCTGTGTGACAACCTAGTTTTTGTGTTTTGGTAATGTATAGTTATACAACTTTCTTCTGACAAAGTTTGGTGTATATGTTAGATAGGTTGAAATCGACCCGACTTGGGGGCCGTTTTAGTGTGGCCCTGGGGGCCAAACCCGGCGACTTCGTTTTGTGAATGACATGGATGTTCTATGTAACTTCAAGAGGTCAATTTCATATGTAAAAGTGCAGGGGTGACTATTTCGGGACAGGCTCCTGGCCTGAAAGACAATTAACAAATACGCACTAAATTTTCCATTCATTCATTCAAGACGTGTCAATGCCCGTATGCATTCTCTTCGATAATCTTGGAGTACAAATTGACTTTGGGCTTTTAAAGAGAGATAATATTGATAGCCATTATTCCAGTAGTAGATTGGATGAATACTGCCTATTGAGATTATCACGTAATGCTAATAAAAAGGTCTAGGTCCACGGACTGGAATGGGTAGGCTAGTTATGTCCTTTTCGTATTAGTTTGATCCCATAAGTCGTCAATTTACACGACTGTGTTTACATTAGTTGAAGACTCTGTCCTATGAAAGCAATGCAAAAAAGTATCAGGTCCAGATAATATACACCTATAGCATATTATTTGCAAACTTTTGAAAATTTTCATCAAAATACAATATTTCCACAGGGAGTATGTCCACAAATATCAATATTACAAAAGTTAAAATGACTGCTTGATCTCCCTCTGTTGTATGCATTTGACAGTTAAAGGTGCTTCTTCGGCTTCGACCTTTTTAATCGGGTCTTGAAGTATATATTCTATGTGAGATTCTAAATGCCCAGTCCCACTGAACCGATAAAAATAACGATGACTGTGTCTTTAATTCTTTTCCTATATGACGAAATATTCATCAAACGTTTAGGCCATATTTGTTTGAATAGTAGAAAAAACCTTTAGTGACATATCTCGCTCAAAAATAAAATGTGTGACATATTTTTATAATTGTCCACTAGTTGCTTATACAAAAACAAATATATATACAAAAAGAGACAAAATATTTCTTTTTAACATGGTAAAAAGATGATATCTTGTACTGAATCTTTGTTCTTTTTTTTTGTTGGTTTTTTGTTGGTTTTTTTTTTGTTGGTTTTTGTTTGTTTGTTTGTTTGTTGTTGTTGTTGTTGTTGTTGTTTTTTTTTTTGGGGGGGGGGGGTTAAATACATGTTTTCTGCATTTACTAGAGATTATCCAACCACTTTACTAAAGTTAAATAGTAGTGCCTATCTGCTATATGATGGTTATCGTTAACGGTTATTATATGCCTTCAAACCACCTGTGAAGCTTTCGGATCAAGAGCCCTTGAGAAGTGTTTTATAATCTAACGGCAGTATTCTTCCAAGTCATTCGGCTTGATCAGAAGAATGGTAAAGACATGTTGTTATTCCATGTATTCATGTGCATTAATTTGAATAGTGAGTAACCTGCACCATGCACGATAACCTCCATGCGTATCATTCGCACAATCAGATTACCTGCTGAGTCTTCAGTACTGTTGAGCAAAACAAATAATGTTCCAATTCTCTCCAGATTTCATTTTTGTAAAAATATTTCACTCAGGGTTTGCTTGTAAAATGATGGCCAAATCATCATTGTGGTCCAGAGCCCTTTCCTTTCATTGTAAACATGAGACATTGTAGGCCTGTGCATTTATATTCATCATGTATTTTGAAACAGGTGTTGAATAATCAAACAATATCCTGATTTATCGCCTAAGACCTAACAAATTAATTCCATCCAAAAGAAATGTATTATTATTCATTTATTTATTTATTTAGTTACACACTTATGTCGAACTATAAATGTGTCACTGTATAGTGTATACAAACATTTAAGCAATAGAACATTCTGTATCTTCAATACTCGGTCACCAAATTCAAACAACCTGTGTGGACTACAAACGAATAATACGGCTTGAACATGAAGAATATCAAAGTACTTGAGGCAACCGCAAGGTTTGAGGCTAGCAAAGGTCGGAGTCGGCTTAACAATTCCCCTACTTATGCATATGTGAGAGTACCATAAATATTAACAAATCATTAACAAATGAACTCTTCAGTAGGAATAGACCCTCCCCCCCAAAAAAAAAAAAAAAAACTCTATCGTAATAGTGGGACAGATTGCAAGAAAATGGCGTAGATATTATTTTCTTTTTTTGAGTGGGGGGGGGGGGGGGATAGGTTATACCCTGACCCCCTTAATATGCCTTCATTCTGTATCCTGATATAGGTCGACATTTCGCCCTAAATTACGTGATATGGCAGTTAATGTCATATCTGGGCACGTTCATTTACATGCGCAATTGATGTACATGCTGGGCGTACTTTGGCTCTGTGTAAACACATTAGTTCTCCCCATTGTTCAACAATACAATGTACACATCATAAAGATCAGCTGACTTCTGAACGCGTTTATAATCCTTAAGGTTTGGGAATTTGCTTTACATTTGTAAAGCAGAAAGAAACATCCTCAATTTGACTTGTGTAATAACAGTGACAATCAATTCCATTTATGTACGTGTAGTATGTATGGAAATTATCTTTAATCGTAGTGCAAAACCATGCGATATGGTATATCGTGAAGCATAAATGATTAAATTTGATTTTTTTTCTTAAGTTCATAGAAGAGACAAACCACAATACTACCATTTGCAGAAAACTACTGGGATTTGAAGTAATGAGGAAAGCCTTTTTCTAAAGCGTCTTGTTTATAAAAATAATCGACCAAACAGACAACAACAACAATCACCAAAAAAAAAAAAAGATAAATTCATACTTAGCAAAACAAGTGAAGGGAGGCCATAACCTCAATAATTCAGTTAAACTAATAACACGACTCATACAATTGTTATAATCATTATCATAAGGCAGAAAAACATTTGAAGCGGTATGTCCAGTATGATGTTAAAGAAAAGAGCAGCTGCAATAGTGTGAGGTGGTCTATTCTACATTTATAGAATATATATATATATATATATATATATATATATATATATATATATATATATATATGTACAATATATCTTATTTTCTATAATTAAGTATATTTTGATAATGAAATCAAATTGTTAGTATAATGAACTGTTAAAACTTTACAAACAGGAAAATGTTTACAAATTCGAAACTGGGAATTTCATATTTGGGCAAGAGACGACAGCCCCCTGAAAATTGTGCCCGTCAGCCTATCATGCCTATGGTTTTCCTAGTGTATTTTGAAAGGGCTTTTACTTCAATTTATCAACTGCAACGAGTCTTGGCAATGAACGTATAAAATTCAATATCATGAAGCGAATAACAAGAAGTATAAACGTTATCTGTATACTGTAAAATTAATGTAGAACACAGCTATACTAAAATCTTCTTCTGTAATCTCACACAACGATATTCAACTTGGTATTAAGACAGGGTCGATTTATTAGTTACAGACTCATTAAGTAATGTAATCATCCATTTTTCCTGTGAACTTTTACTTACCTAGACAAAATAATACAATTTAGGAGGAAGAGAAGAGTGAGAGCCTGGACCTCCAAAGTCTTATTTCCGCAGTCACCAACCAAATCTAACTGAATGCTCGCTTTTATACATGAATATATATATTTGCACAGTGCTTCTGTTGGGTAGAGGCCTACACACTGAATACTTGGTCATTCCAGGGAATTTTTTCAAATTGTGAAGTTAACCACAGAATTGGGGAAGACAAATTCCCTCTTAAATTAACAATGACGTCAAGGATATTATAATATAATCTTAACAGCAACGTTAAGCTCAGCGTCTCCCCCCCTCATAATTAGCTTGAAGTTTTATATTCCATTCGAATTTTCTCATGTTCTTTTAACTTTGAACTATTGCAAATAATTATTATGCCATTGGCCTGTGGTCACATGTTTGAAATGAAATGAATGGAATTAAATCACGAAGTCTTTAATCAAACTTTCTTCCTGGTTACACTGGCCTATTTTAACAACAGGAGTAGCTTGGGTCCAAGCATTGAGGGGACACTGGTGTCATGGGGGCATGGGAGGTATACACTGCAAAAACCACGGTGTTAATCAACACCATCTCAGTATCAATATTAACTGGGCTACACCAGAAAAGTTTGATATTTGGCTACATACACCAAATAAGTGTTAAAACAACTCCAGTTAGTGTTAAAACAATCAGATTTGATTCGAAACTGGTGTTGTTTTAACGCTTATCTGGTGTAGCCCAATATAGATAGCGGGATGGTGTTGAATTAACACCCGGATTTTTGCAGTTTACCGGCCTTACTTAGAGGATGAAACTACACACAGAAAACGCCAGGTTAAAACATTTCCTTGTAAATTATCTTCCTTGTAGAATCGCAATAATTCACTGCAGGAATTTGGTGATTTGATTAGAGAAGATGCGCTTGAAATAACCAGACAACGATGCAAAAATGAGCAGATTTGTATTGGCTACCGTCGAACAGGAGCTCTGGCAAAGTTTAGCACTTTTTGTGTTAAAATTTTACAAGGAGTTTTTTTTCAGTGTAGAGACAATTAGGCCATCAAGAGCATATGGGTTGGACGAGGTCATATCATCCTCTCTCTCTCTCTCTCTCTCTCTCTCTCTCTCTCTCGCTTTCTCTTTCCATCTCTCTCTTTCTTTCATGTCCCTCTTTTTCGACATGGGAAGGAAATAGGGCAAATGCCCATTGCTCCTTGTAGTCATCATTTAAAAGAAAGAAGAAAAAATGCCATAGTAACTGCCTTCTTTAGTGTGAGTAAAGGTAAACGTTTGTTATTTTTAGCAATCATTTTCGAAGTAAAACTACCATTACCAACTAGCATTACAATTAAGTATTCTATTTTGGTTATAAGAAAATGTGGCGAAGTAAATGGTTACCTAAAAATGAACGTGGGTGTGGGTGTGAGTACGAGAAACGGTTGGTATTTTGAGCTATCATTTCCGAAGTAAAAATACCCTTGTTCATGTCGGGGGCAAGAAAAGAACTGAATGATGTTAGTTTTAAGGGGAAATCGCTTTATTTTTACATATTCGTTATATGCACAAACCAATCACATCCTTTTGACACAATTTCAGGAAGTCGGCTCAGAGACACCACATAACCAGAGGAAGAAAACTGATGAATGAATTACTAAACAACACTTTACCCGGATGTAGAAGTTTGCTTTGTCATTTTGGTCATTACTTCTCCCACTGTGTCATTAATTTTGGTACCTTTCCTTCCCAATATCCTTTCTTTTTCACGTAGTTGTATTTCTCATCTTTTTTTTTAAAGTTTAAAACAACAAAAATGCTAAGTTTTTTGAAAAGGGTTTGCAAGGCTAAGAGCTTCTTCTTCTTCTATTTTATGATCAATGCGAATATACCTGTTTATGTAAACAATTTGGGTGGTGTATAATATCAACTATAAAGAAGCTTCCATCACAAATATCTAATCTTCAAGATATTAAAAAAAACCCGGGATTTATCAAGTTCTCACGTGACTTTAGACCTGGCTGAGATAGTGATAAGTCTTAAGCCATCTTTGGAACACCATATTAATTAGGCTATCCCTTACACTGGCATAAAGGACCAAGTAGACCATGCACTACACTGTCGTCAGAAATAGCTTGTTTCGTCATGTTCGCTATTGCACGGGCTCTACCGAGAGGGGGCGTGTAAGCATCGAGTGTCACAGTGTCTTTTAGACAACTGCTATTTGCAGCGAAAGCGAGAGAGAGAGAGAGAGATATATATATATATAGAGAGAGAGAGAGAGAGAGAGAGAGAGAGAGAGAGAGAGAGAGAGAGAGAGAGAGAGAGAGAGAGAGAGAGAGAGAGAGAGAGAGAGAGAGAGAGAGAGAGAGAGAGAGAGAGAGAGAGAGAGAGAGTAGACTAGACTAAAGGAATGCCGTAAAATGAATATCTCCACTTTAACCAGTTCACTTCTACATTTTATAGATATGCGTAATTTTGTTTTGTTATTAAGGGTTTCAGCGGTCTGGCGTGCAGTTGCTGAGCAAATTCCATCATTAATTTGTCGTGTATCCATAGGTTTTCATGGATGACCAAGATTATACTGAGTAAATTACTTTGTCCTTTTAAATGTGAAATGTGTAAAATAGATATGTATCTCAAAAAAGTACCTATTAAGTGTTACAAACATCACATTGGGGTGGAAGAAGTGTGGGCATTATGTTTCTCGGGAAGGGGGCGGGGGCATTTTTGCTAAACAACTTCCACTACAACATTGCGATGTTAGTAAAGTCACAATATTTAGACCGTAGTATAAATAGCTTTTCGATATCTTCTTGCCTATTGCCAACATGGTACAACAATCTACGTGAAGGTAACGTCATGTTGCTTATCAGTTCTACGAATATCAGATCCCAAATTCTTTTTAAACTTGGATGAAATCTCATGAAGGTTCATATTTGGTTTGTCCTTGCTTTATTTTTTTGCTCTGTTCCTATCTACCCTTTTTGACAATGGACATGATGGATATCTTTCCTTTCATAACTACGGCTGTCATTAACTGTTCATAATTATTTCTAGATAACTGATATAGTTGCACTGGAATATAAAGAAACTTTAGTTTAAATATGATTTGGCAGTCATTAAACCGCTTCCTTCATGACGTGAAAGTCATTTCATTGTTGATTTCTTCTTGACATCCACCAACCTCCTGCCTCTATCTTCATTTTATATCACAATGAACCTTCTATGAACATTTACCTTCCAGCAGCCATTATTAATCGCAGAATTAAGGAAATAGTCCTGAATGTAGCCGAATCGTCTAAACGAGAAAGATATTGGCAATGGAAGAAAAAGAATTGCTTGATGAAAACGGTAAGCCTTACCGTTATTGCTTATTAGAAAAATATATAAGCTCTCTTCATTCATGACTTATATACAATGTCACATATTTCATATTATTATTATCATTAATAATAATATCATTGTTATTGAGTATTTGGCGTCACCTTTTCCTGGGAGGGGAAAAGCGAACTGAATCATTGTAACCATGGCAACCCCCGGGTCTCGCTCCCCGATATAACTGGGGAGCGTTTCATGAAGCGTCTTGTTAGTGATTTTCACTGACTAATTTGCTCTCAGCCAATCAGTTGCAAGGATTTCAGTAGCTTATAACAGTTTTCAGTGAAAATCACTGACAAAAAGTTTCATGAAACGGTCCCCTGATTGGGATATTTGCTTTTCTTTTAGCCAGCCAAGCGCCAACCTTCCACTTTTATCTGCATTTTATCACAGTGAGCAATTACATGTTAAGTAAGCCATTAGCCATAGGATGGCTCGAAGGCAGGTAGGCCCTATTACTTCATGTCACTCATAAATTCAATAAATATGGCATTTAATTCATCTCGTAATACAAATTCTCACGATTCTTATTTCTTTTCTTCTTGCCTTTTTGATGGCTGCTCACACGACTCTATTTCAGCGGCACTGCGGTGGGTTTCCTTTTGTAATCAGCCGTATATAATTGCGTAGCTCCAAGCTGCAGTGTAAATTGCATAGTGTCGTATTTTGACTCACGAAAAAAATGTTTTTCAACATTTTGAAATTCCTTTTTTTGGTCAAGTGTTTGAACATCCTAATCTTTCACCCCTTCTTTCTTTGGCCTATAGATATTAGCAGGGGCGGCTAGAAAAAGAGACAGCCCTCACCTAAAATTGAAAAACAGCTGACTGGCTCTATGTATGAGAGGTGTCGCAGTCGAGTGGGTTAAACACTTGACTAGAGATACGAACTTCGTGGGTCAGATCCTAGGCACTGCGCTTATTTCAGCAAGTCATTTTTATCTAGTTTGCTCCTCTCCACCCAGGCATTTTATGGAGCGGATAGGAACGTCATTGCGGTTTGATTGGCACTGTGCGCGCGTCCATCGTGAAGCCAATTTTAATATTGTGTAATTAACCGACAGTTGATCATTGGATGTTATAAAACAAATTCAATGGAGAAAAAAACAACAACAAACAAACAAACCCCAAGATGAATACGACCGCGTTCAAGAGATATTGTGATAACGAGGCTTAAAGGGAAAGTCCACCCTGGTATCTATTTTATTTGAATAAAAGCAGAAAACTGAGAGAAACAGTTTACATGGTTTAGTAAAATGTTGAGCAAAATCCGATAACAAATAAGAAAGTTATGAATTTTTGAAGTTGTAGTCAATCATACACTCTGTGACGTATCTTGTGAGCTAGTCTCCCATTCGCTCAGTGCAGAAAATTTCATATATTTTCATTTTCTTAGTTTCTGATGAAGGAATAGATTTGTTTTATACAGGCGTTGTACAAAAACATATGAGCAATGCTTATGACTAAGGTGCATGTATGTTTGAATATTTTCTTTGGGGAAAATGAAAATTAATGATTTGGGGTACAGGGCAAATGGGAGAGGAGCTCGCAAGATACGTCACGGAGTTGCCAATTTGTGTTTGATTGATTACAACTTCAAAGAATCATAAATTTCTTATTTATTATATCGTATTTTGCTCAAACCTTCACTGATCGGTTTCTTTAATTTTTCTGCTTCTTTTAAAACCAACTTGGAATCATGGTGGAGTTTCTCTTTGAAGCTGAAATTTCAAGTAAGTGACCTGTATGACCTTCGATCCTTGACCTACTTATCCCAAAATGGTGTCAGTTTGTCTCATTATGTTGATGCATACTAATACCAAGAGAGAATTTCATAACTCAAATGGTTCTTGACTTGAGATATCGCGTTAACGAAAAAGCGGGACGGACTGACGGACGGACCGATGGATAACACAGACGGCTCCTCATGGGAAATAGCGTTCATTTTTTTTTCCAACAAGGATTCCTTTGTAAAATTTGATGCTTTAAACGATGGCACCGACTGATTTCATTAAAAATGTGCCTAAAGTGCCCAAATTTTCAGTTTTAGTGGCCCGCAATTGTTTTTATGCATTTCAGAGCAAACCTTGCGGCTAGAAACGTTCGTTTGGTGTTGAAAACCCATTATGAACAGTAAAATTAAATATGGGAATGGTTAAGACCCACCGAAGACCACAGGGGGCGCGGTATTTGTTCCAAAAGGGCCCAAAGGACCAGATACCCACTAGAGTCGAAAAGGTTGCTTTAAATGCTTTTCTCGAGGTAATAGGAGCTCAGTTAGTATAATGGCCCTGTCACACCTTGACGATTTAGCCAGCGTATGCCGAAGTATCAAAATATGTCTAAAACGCTGGCATACACTGAACTATCGATGTTTTTTTTTTTTTTTTAATTTTGGGCATATACATAGCGCATTCATATCGAGTCGGACGTATACATAACGTATTAGTAACTTATATAGAACGTTTCGATAACTTATAGATAACTTATACCAACGAATGCTTAGCGTGTTGCCGGCGTTCATAACTTACGCCCAACGATAGTCTAACTTATGCGTAGCGCGCGGTGGTAATAGTCAAAATTGACTGATTGCCATTTCACACGAATCAACAACAACAACAACAACAACAACGATTCAAATCGTAACCGGACTAGACATCGCAGTATCAACATCACCGTCGCAGTATCAACATCACCGTATCAGTATCAACATCACCGTATCAACATCACTGTCACTTTGAAGAACGCTGCCAATACGGTACAGCATTATACGGTAACTGTAAGTTAGAAACACGTTCAGTATTTAAAGTGGTCGTCCGGAACACGTCAAATGCGTCTACATACGTCAATATGCGTTGAAGATAAGTTAGATATAAGTTACACATAGGTTCAAAGCACGTTACTCATCGGTTAGTAATAAGTTTTGGGTAAGCTAGACATTATCTCGACGTATTTCGACTTATAAGTGAACGTGTGTCAACGATCGCACAATTTACCTACAACTTATGTCCAGCGTACGCGGGACGTATACGCTGACATACGTCAACAATTTTTGTGCATGCAAAATTTTTTTCGACGACCTCGCCGTACTACGACGTATACCAGCGTGGTTCAGCGTGCTCTTAACGTATGCAATACTTACCCATAACTTATTCGACGTACGCCAGCGTATTCGCCATTTTTTCTTACGTCCGCATACGCTGGCTAAGTCGTCAAGATGTGACAGCTACATAATGGCTATTTTGATATCAAAATACAATGATACATTGTGGGTATGATAATATGGTGACCAAATATGTGTCAGGTGCCCAAATTCTGATTTTAGATGGCCAAATGTAACATAAGTGATCATAGAGCATTAAACTATAGTGGTATTACATATTTTCTTTCTAGAAATATTTGAAAATGTGTTCTAAAAATAGTATTTATCGAATCAATCAATATCACATGATTTTGGGGGCACCTAAAAGGACACGGGAGACCCGAATCTCTTCATTACGGCCCCCTTGCAAATGCATTAAAAATCATATATTTCACTGCCTAACATATCCAAAACATATGCACATGACGTGCCGAACTTATTGGTGATAGTCATGTATAATAAATAATACACGACGGGCACCTACCGATTCCATTAAAAAGATGTCAGGACCATTTTCGTAAATAATGGCCCATCAAAAGGGCCATAGTC
The DNA here is from genome assembly GCA_025618425.1 of Heliocidaris tuberculata. NCBI lineage: Eukaryota > Metazoa > Echinodermata > Echinoidea > Camarodonta > Echinometridae > Heliocidaris > Heliocidaris tuberculata. Next base: position 8,607,265 of record CM046841.1, read on the forward strand.
GTTCTCAAGTAATGCAGTGATCTTTAACAATATTGTTCTCTAAAGTGATCTCAGTACAAAGAAGTTAGTACAAAGCATCATAGTTCGAAATTCTGGCAGCATTCCAGGAGAAAATGTTTGTGCTAAAATCAAAGTTTGAGGCGCCTTTCTGGCGAATATGCCAGGATTTGTAAACAGTCAAGTACATAGCTTTTTGTGTACTCCCATAAAGAAAAGGGGAAATAATTCAAAGTTGTTAGCTTTCCATTTTCACCCTCGTAGCCTATCATGCCTATCCAGGATTTTATTTTGGGAGGGGTGGTCGGATTACGCACGCAGTCCGTACGCCCTGGGGGAGGGGGGGGGGGGGGAGGTTTCGGGAGGGGAGGGAGTGGTTCCTTCTCCCTCGCGAAGCGCGGAAACTTTGTCATCTGTTCGAATTGAGCGTGAATATTTACACTTGTCGATACATATTATTGCTGTTTTCATACCCCGTTTAATTTTTTATATTGGGTATCAAAACAGCAATAATATGTATCAACAAGTGGAAATATTCACTCTCGATTCGAACAGATTAATAAGTACTGCTGGAACTCAGCCATAAGGGACTTTTTCACACTCGTACAAATAAGAATTGATAAATAACAAAACCAATACATCTAGAAAAATTTATACGAGCTATAAACGTATATTAAAATGATAGTGAAGTAAACAATTTTTAAAAGTTTTTTGAAACTGATATGGTAGAAAGCTAGTTGCGTCATCATTTTCTCCAGTTTTATTACATTCGATACTCTCACGTAAAAAAAATAATAAAACTTAGGTAAGTTCGTATAAAGGCAATTCATTTCACAAAACACATTTTCATTGAACATAAACAAATTCTCGATTATAATTGTAGTCTGAGGGGCGGTGGTTTTTATACAGGCCACCCGTAATCTCATAAAAGGGTAGGCCTACATCTACATCATCTGCATCTACAACATCACATTGTTGATTCTTGTCTGCAGTAAAAGAGCGACTTTTCACTAGCGTTAGGGCATTAATTTTGTCCTGCCTTTCTTTCCTCTCCTTTTCTCCCTCCTTCTTCCTTTCCTTTTGTTTCCCTTTCCTTTTTCCTTTTTCATCTTCTTTTTTCTTTTCGTTTTTTGCAGCTATTATTATCATTATTATTATTATTATTATTATTATTATCATTACTATTATTATTATTATTATTATTATTATTATTATTATTATTATTATTATTATCATTATTATTATTATTATTATCATTATTATTATTATTGTTATTATTATTATTATTATTATTGTTTATTATTATCATTATTATTATTATTATTATTATTATTATCATTATTATTATTATTATTATTATTATTATTATTTTGGAACGGGCGACTGCCCCCATCGACCCTTGACCTATTTTACATCATATGTTTACTCGTAGGATGGAATTCTCTAAAGATAAAGATGGATAGGCCCAAAACCAACTTATTTTGCCATTATAACGTGAATTATGTTGGAATGTATTTGATAATTATAAGGACACTTGATTAGCCAGTCCGTTAATTGTGCAGGATAAACATGACTGAGAAACAGAACCGAGGAGAAATACTATATGAAAATATGGAAAATAAAACATATGGGTCTCATTTTCATATTAGCTAGATGCAAATAAAATTGACTTAACAAAGGGTGTTGATGGTTCTAACGACAGAGTGATGGCACAGGTTTTTAATGAAGGTTATAATCATGAGATCATAGCATTTTTATCAGCGTCTTTATCGAGGCCTTTGTCTTTGGGGGGACCTAAAATCAACAACTCCGACCCCCACCCTCACCCAACAGCCATAAAAGACGAATACAGACCAGCGCCAAAATATATTAACTCTGAAATTCCTTTCATCTAACATAATATTACATAAAATATAGGTCATAAACCTTGAAGGCCTATTCTTAGAAAAATGCTTTTAGATAATTACGACTTGTATTATATTTTCTAAGAAAACTGTAGCGGAAAAATCTATTGCAATATTTGTGACTTGTGGCATGGTATTTACAGAATTGGCCTCATTATACCTGGCATATATGTGTAAACCCCTATCCGAAATATGCCGTCAGACCGTATGTATATTTAGGCCTACTCGGGAAACATGTTTGTGGTTATCATTATTGTTTCCTCTTATTACTCTGATACACAGAACTGCAAACCCTTATTTCCCTGAAGCAATTGCTAATGGTACTGACAGAATATAGATAAAACTATAAATATCTCTTACTCTATGTTCCGTATGCTGTACAATAGGATATTAAAATGAGCTCACACTCAATAAAGGTCCTTCTCACTCGCCAGAAACATGTTTTAGACTTTTATTTTAGCGTTCAGATCTTTCTTTAATCAAAAAATGAGTCAAGGTAGCTGTAATTAAAAAGAAGAGCGTAACTCTACCAAACATCAGGGGATTAACTATGAAGAAGAAAACAGTCCCCAGCTTTTTTCATTTTCCGTTTTTTACTGATTCAGAATGAAACTGTCTCCCTGTTTTGGTTTGAACATATGCCAAAGCCCCTACCGCACCCCCACCCCAAGGGAGCACATTCTGCGTATGCGATCAGACCACCGCTCCCAAAATTAAGTCCTAGTTTATACGAGGGTGTGAACAGAAAGCTTTAAACAATTTCCACTAAACATAATTCCTTGCCTTTTTCATCATAAGGCTTTATGGAAGTGGGAGTACACAAAAAGCTTCGTATGGGACTGTTTTACAAATCCTGTCGTTTTCGCTAGAAAGGTGTTTTCAAACTTTGATTTTAGCACTCAAAATTTCTCCTGGAATGCTGGAGTTCTGAAATATGGTCGTTTTTATGGAGACCTATTTAGAGAACAGCATTGTTAAAGATCACTGCATTATTCAAGCAAGACAATGGACCCTTTGATAGACCCTTATTTACGAAAAAGGGCCTAAAAATTTTTTAATGGAAAGTGCCCGCCGCGTATTATTTATCATACATGACTATCACCAATAACATCGGCACATCACGTAGCATATGTTTTGATATGTAAGTCAGTGAAATTTATGATTTTCAATGCATTTTCAATTTGGCCGTAATTAATAGATTCAGGAATTCCATGTCCTTTAAAGTGCCCCCAAAGGATGTAATCTTGATTGATTTGATAAATGTTATTTGTAGAACACATTTTCAAATATCTTTAGAAAGAGAACAAGTCATTCTACTATCATGACTATAGTTCTGTAGCTCTATAGTAGCTTATATTACATTTGGTCTCCTAAAATCAGAATTTGGGCACCTGACACATATTTGGCCACCATGTTATATCAATATCATACCCACCTATTTTACTAGGACAACCCTAAAACAAATGAATAAATAAACGTTAAGGAAACGAATTCATAGTCTTCGGCTTTGAGTCACACATTTGCGTTAAAGAAATTTCTTAACTTGTCTCTGGATTGCATTTACACTTTGGTACGTGCCGACATAACCAAAAACTGTATGCGATTTAATATCTCCATTATGCTCAAAGTAGTTGCCTCCTTTCAATGGAAGAAGTGTGCCCCTCTTTTCGATTCGGTATTATCATTTTCCTTTCAATGTACTTTTATTGGCTTTAGAATCAAACATGATAATATCCGGACAATAAGCCCGAGGGATGGTGAAAAGTAATGTTAACTTTCAAAACACATTAGCATTACAATTTGCGAGGATAGTTAGTCTGGAAATGATTTCTTCATTAGTCATTTGAATTTACCTTATTGATTTGAAATGTCTTGTGGACTTATAAAAAAGATGAGTATGAATCGTAAGGTCAGTTAATACCGATCCTTTTGACTAAGAGAATATTCAAGACAATTTTACTGGCGTAAGAAAAGAAATTCTACTGTATAGCTTGAGAAATAAAATGTCAATCATAGGTGGACATGTCACAAAGTAAAATCAATATCCATTAAGACTTCTGTAAGATATCGTCAAGAAATATAAGTATATTTCAATGTCAGCTTAAGTTGTTCAATTAAAACTGAAGTAAATGAATGATGAGATTGACAATAGGTGAATGAATAGCCGAGTTATTTAGTAAAGGCACAATACAGATGAATGGATATGTTGTGGAGGATTAGTAAGGGTGGTGAATCGAAAACTGGTATTGATCGGTAAAGGTCTGAAGAAAGTCAATAAATCAATAATCTCTCATATGATATTAAAACTTGTCTACGCAATTCCGGAGCGGTTAAGTCTCTTAACCTGAAAAACCTGAAAGCATTGATTTTTAAAGAAGAATTTGGGCAAATAAAAGGGACGGATGAACCAAAGGTAAGTTGAAAGGAATGAAGTATGGTGGTTCAATGGATCTCCACTTTATTTGAAAACATCAGTGCACCCTAAAAGCAAAGAAGCACGAGCGAGTTATTTTTCAAGCTGCACTTAAATCGACCGGCAGAAATATAAAAAAGAAATCAATATTTCTGACACTGATATCTGGTTTAAAACTAATTTCCTCCATTTCATTTCAATTTAACTGAGGGAAAAGAATGTTATGAGTCTACTTGTAGAATATCTATCTGTATGTATAAAAATACTGATTTATTTTCTTAAATTCAACTCTCGGAATAATGTGAATTTTCGTAGATTAGACATACGATATCAAGAGCTTTTGCAGTAGGAAAATACAAATTTAACCTTGCCAATTGGTGAATATTTGATTAAGAAAACGTGGATAATTGGATACTCCTATTCTGTATAATCGATTGAAATTAAACTTAGGCAATTTGTACGGTAATGGGATTTTTATAAAATCACTCTTTAAAAAATGTAAGTGCATTAATTTTAAAAAAATAGATTAACTGATTGCTCTAAAAAATATATTTCTAAGATCGGATTTTTTTACTTTCCCCACAGGAAATTCAGCTTTTTAATGTGTCATTATATCAAATTCAATGTAATTAAAAATAGTATTTATTAAAAATAATCGTGCGTCACACCATTGTGCACTAGGCCTATTTACAAGGATAGTGAATAACATATATTGTATATTATGCATTCAAATGGATAATTAACATGATAGGTAATAAAAAAATAACAGTGAGTACTTTTAAATGTATTGTTCATAGAAATGAAAACGAAAAGTATCATTAATTATGCACAGGAATATAGTACATTATAGCAATGGGTGGCAGTATACATTTTCTACAAATAGACATTAGCGTAATCAGAGTGCCAGCATTGTGATGGAGACAATAACTAAATAGTTGACCCGTACATTAAAATTGATAAGCTATTAATTCTTAATTTTATTTCAATGATTGCAGGAAAGAAAATTACAAACCGAGGAAGAGAAAAATAATGGTAGTCTAAAATGTAATACGCTTCATAAAGTATACAAACAAGTCATGTTATCAAGATTCACGCAAATTAATAAATAAAGAAATAAATTAGATATTGGGCATGTTGGGTGGAAGGATCATTACCTTGTGTGCATGTGGTAATTGATTTCACGACTAAATTTCATACAATGGTGTGATATAATATAAACCTATTATAAGTCAGCTAAGTGACCTGCAAAATTATCCATTTACAATACTGATTTTTGGCTACAGGAATGTGTACATTCATCAAGAAAAACATTTAAAAGAAATAGATGTAGCATGTGTTGGAGTAGAACTCCTCATATTATGATATAATGTACACACTTCAAAAGAGCTTTGGAAATTGTTCTCCTGGCTCTAGCACCGATAACAGTTTTCAGCGTTCATTGTATTTCAATATTTCAAGATATATTCCAAATATGTGCTTAATAACTATTTCTTGTTTAAAATAGTTTAAAATGAAGTATTAGAGATCTGGTTTAACACTCAGACCAATAAACGAATGAACCAAACAAGCATACATCCTATGATTTTATATTAAAATATCAAAAAATACACTCTGCCAACAAACAAAAAGCAAGAAAATCCCCCCCCCCCGAAAAAAAGAGAAAGAAAAAAAAAAAGCAGAACTAAACGTTCCCAGTTCCTTTGACACTGTCTCAAAAAAGGAAGAATGAAAAAGTAACTTTCAATAAAAGAAAGAGCGCGAGAGGAGGATAATTACTCTGAGACTCATGAAATACAGAAAAATATAGTATGGTATAGACTAGTCGCCGGCGTCACATTATATAGGTACTGGTAGAAAAAGGTTGAATAACTTTAAAGGCGTATAGCTTTATGGAAATGTTTGCAACATGGGAAATAAAGTAAATGAATACCGGATCTCTTTGTCTAAAAATTTGAATAAACCCTTACACTATAAACCATCTTACTTTTTTCTCTCGCATACGGCGAATTTTCTACTCTTATCCAGCCCCACACAGACACACGCATCCCCGACTCCAACACAACGTTTCATTAAAAAAAACAACAACATTATACATGTATATTGATATTGAATCTTGAAATGAGTATGACAGCGAGAACCTGACATCAAGTGTCCCATTATAAAAGCTCCATTATAAGCCCGTTACAGCGGTGAGAATCAGGCTGACTTTCGAGATTTGTGGGTTATGGTCGAGACCGTCACGCGCGATTATTACCTGATCAGTCAACACAAGTTTCTCATTACATATATTTCTTTCATTTAATGTGCTCCATCTCTTGAACGAATATCATCATGGAAGCCAGAAGATTGATACAACTTTTTGTGTGTTACTTAGAAATGGTCGGTGTCTTCATGTGCGCTGATGCACAAATATTCTCTGATACTGATGGTCCTCCAGATGGTATCAGTTGGATTTCTCTAGGATCTACTGAAGAAGGGACTATTGGTACTGTCAGTTGGAAGGAAATGAATGACTTCTCAACAAGCTTTCAAGAGGAGAGTGAGGGAAGAAATGTCACATCGACGATAGCGTTGTGGCTCTGGCAACCAATTATTTGGTCTTGGTGGGTGATATTTCAGATGATCGCGGCACTTCTGGGTATCGTTGGAAACCTTCTTGTTATCATCCTCTTGTTCCAACGACGCAATAAAAGTAAGTCGACGGACACACTTGTTGGAGCTTTGGCGACTGCCGATCTTTTCACTTCTATCTTCATGATCCCGCTTCCATCTGCTCTTCGTGTTCCGTCGATGACACTTGGCGAAATCTACTGCAGGATTGTCTACACTTCTATTTTGATGTGGGTGTCAGTAGTTGCATCCATATTGACGCTCACATTTATTCCTGTTGATCAGTACATTGCCGTAGTATACCCATTCCGTAGGAAGGAAATTCTCTCTCGTAAGAGAATCCTCGCGGTCGTTGTCTTAATCTGGCTCGGAAGCTTTATGCTAAACTCTGTGTTTTTGTTTATTACTACTGTTGACCCATTTCAGAAGAAATGCAGTACACATTACAAATCAAGGAAAGTGCAAATACTCATTGGTGTAGTTCATTACGTCGTCAAGTTTCTCGTACCGACATTGGTAACGCTAACTCTTCAAGTTCTAACAGCACGCTCGCTTCATCACCAATCACGACTTTACTTAGGTTCGGACAATCGCCTCTACAGATCAAACCCATCAACACGACATCTCATCGCCAAGAAACGCGTCCTTCAGACGGTATTCATTGTTGTTCTCACCTTCATCGTTTCCTGGGGACCGAACCAAATTCTGTTCCTTGCCTTTAACCTAAACCTCATCTCGGCATCCTATCTATATAGTCCTCTCAATCGTGCCGTCACTGTACTGGGTTTTTGCAACTCCTGCGCTAATCCAATCATCTACACAGTACGCTACCCAGAATTCCGTAAGGCCATGAGAGAGCTCTTTACTCCTGCTAAACAGACCGATGCACCACTGTTTGACGAAAGAGAATGCAAATCGGCATTTCAAACGCAAGTCAGCCCAGATGTTTTTTAGCTGCTATTCCTCTTAAAATATCCATGCCCTTTGTAGGTGACGGCTATAAATGACTTTTCGATAGACTTCATGAAATGACAGATAAATTACAGAAAAACCTTTTCATGAGTATCCTTTTGGGCCTGCCAGACTCCCTTCTTGGCATAATTCAACGCATAAAGAGCTCTAAGGCCATAAATTATATCAAGGTATTACTCAAGGGATTCAGATCCTCGCTCTTTTAAGATCTATTGGTAGCCTGTCAAATCAGGATTTTTTTCTTCAGAATCATAACTCTTGCATTTAAATATAAAAATGGCACATAGCAAACTTGTAGCATTTTTTTTTCTTTATAGAAAAATATCTTTATTAGGTATGTACATGATATGAATAACAGAATTAAAAAAACACACGATTATACAGGACAGTGGTAAAAACAAATTTACAGCAAAATGATATTTGGTTTAATCTGTTGTCAAATGAAATAAAGTTTTTTATTTTCTAACACAGAAGTAATGTTCCAGAGAACGGTAATACCTCGACATGCATTTAAAGGAATTGATTGAACCCAGTAGAAATCTTTGTTCATCGTGTAGATATCTCTTAGATCTTGGAAATCTTTCTACTTATGATATGGGCAAAGAGACATTAAATAGCTAAAAGATCCCATTCACAAATAATATACCAACCTAGTAGAAACCTTTGTTTATCGTGTAGAAATCTCTTGGTTCTGGAATAAACTAAGATAACGTTATAGAAGTACACAAATTAGAGCAATTGAAGCACATTTTGAATATCTATCTCCATCAGTCCTCAGTTATGCTTATTGTAAAACCATTTTCCATTTACTGGTTACTTAAGATCTGTTGTATCTTCTGTTTTTCATTGAAGAGTGTAAAGATAAAATATTTTGCGATAAGCACTGTATAAGAACTTAATAAGAGCTTCATATTATCATGATTTTCTATCTAAAGGATGACGAAGATTCCGTTGCACGTCATGTATTCCAAAATTTAAAATCATTGGTTGTTAAATACTTTTAAGTAATATGAAAGCAAATCCAGGAGTGGGGTAATCTTAAAAGATTACTCCACTCCTGGATTTGTTTTCATATTACCTCAGCTAAGCTTGTGGTACTGTCTCTTTCTATAGACATGATATTTCATCGTTTCATCATTTCAATGTGTTGTGGCTGACAAAAAAATCAAAGAGAAGTTAAAAAGGAGTGCTGGTATATATATATATTAGTTGTTTAGTATTATCTTGTGACATCTAGGAGCATATGTATTTCCCTTAGAAGAGTGAGACTAATCCCTATTTGCATATAGGAATGTACATGCAGGTTGAAGGACCAAAGGTGTGTTACAAGGGTGAGGAGAAGTGAATCGTCATTGACCTTGTTTCGATTCTTCAGCGGCGGACGTCGTTAAATCGTCCAGATGAAGAATTAGCAGACTGCATAATAATAATTGGATAACCATGTCACACTGATCATGCTGATATTTACTTTTAAAGCAAAATTACTTTGATAAGACGTATAATTTATTATGAAGTATCCACAAACACTTGCAGGTGCTTTACCGTTCGTCGTTGCCATTATGTTGCGTTTTAGGAAATATTTTATTCACGTTTGAGGGAGGAATTAGGGAATAAATAAAGCCCTCCACGCATTGTACGATACGACTAATAATAATAATAATAATAATGGTGGCTTCTTATTAAGCGCTAAGTCCATCACGCATGATGCTCATGGCGCTTTACAAAATGCACATATACAAAATAGAGTACAACAATATATACAACAGTTACTTATCATTAAACGAAGAGCATAATATAACATACTAAATCTGAATTATTGTTACTACGACAGCTTTATGAAATCAGAGATTAACTTGAGGAACAAAAGAAAATTAACATAAGATAAAGAACAAATAGAATTAAATTGATTATAATCTTAGTGCGATTAAAGAGGTTGACTTAAGGGAGCAAAATCAAGGTACAGGGAAAATACGGAGCAAATTGCAATTTAATGATTTGAATTACTTGCGATTAACTTAAGGCTTATTTAAGATTAACTGTAAAGATACAAGGGTAAATTAACGTAAGATACAGAACAAATTTCATTTCAATGAATCAGAATAACTAAGAGAACAGATATGTTTTGAGTAGTTGTTTAAATGAAGTAGTTGACGAAGCCTGGCGAAGAAGAAGGGGAAGATTGTTCCAGAGAGAGGGGCCTGCGTGGGAGAAGCTGTGGTCACCCCAAGCTTGTCGGGATCGGGGAACTTGAAGTAGCGAAGAGTCTGATGATCTAAGTCTGCGAGGGGGTTCATATGCCTGTATTGAGTTCTGTAGATAGAGAGGTGAGGAGACATGGACTGTGTGATAAACCAGCAACAGAACTTTGAAGGTGATTCGCTTTTCAATGGGTAGCCAGTGGAGGGACTGAAGAACGGGTGTTCTGTGACAGGCTTTCTTGGTGAGGGTTACCAGTCTAGCTGCAGAGTTCTGAAGACGTTGAAGTTTAGATAGCTGTTGTTGGGAAAGGCCAAGAAAGAGGGAGTTGCAGAAATCCAGACGAGAAGAGATAAGAGCGTGGACTAGTTGTTCAGTTGCATTTCGGGTCAGGTACTTGCGGACAAAGCTAAGGTTGCGGAGCTGGTATCTTATAGATCTTGATATATGAGAAACATTATCACTGAAGGACATATTGGTATCCAAGATAACACCAAGATTGCGAGCTTTGGGAGATGGGTAGATGCTGTTGTTGCCTACTTGGATGCAAAAGTCCTTCATATCTAGTTTGCTGAGCATTTGCTTTGAGCCCAAGACAATTACCTCTGACTTCTGATGATTGAGTTTCAGACCAGATGCATCCATCCATCCGTTAAAATGGCATTAAACTGGCAAAACTTGAACAGCGCCACCTTACAGTAACTGCCAAATTGAGATTATAATTTGAAAATTAATTGCATTTTATTTTGAATTTCGACAAACAGCTGTTTGGAAAATAGGCACATTTTATATTTCAAACCATTATTTTTTATGTTACACATTTGGAAAATTGCTTACAGATACATTCTAAGCTTCTACAAACTAAAATGGGGCATGATGGGAAAATGAGAGGCACAGACACTTATCAAATTCTGTTGAAAGATGGCGCCATTAGGAGCTCCAATTTACTGTCACTTTAATGTCTTTGATGCATGCCTCGAGTTGCTTTGCAGCCGATGACATTGTAGTGTAGGTTGGAGGAAAAGATACATACAGCTGCATATCATCTGCGTAACAGTGGTATTTGATGTTGTGCACCTTGATGATACTACCCACAGGCTGGAGATAGAGCGAAAATAAGAGGGGACCTCCAACTGATCCTTGTGGGACACCATAGGTAAGATGGCTTGCTTGAGACATGGCATCACTGATGCTCACACACTAACGGCGATTTGTCAGATAGGATGTAAACCAACGCAGGGCTGTTCCACTGACTCCCAAGGAACTAAGCTGTTCAAGCAGAATCCGGTGGTCCACTGTATCGAATGCTGATGACATGTCAAGTAGGACAAGAGCTGTGACATTACCCTTATCCATCTGTTGCAGTACATCATCCGTTAAATTGGTGAGAAGTGTTTCCACGCTGTGGTTGGGCCGGTATGCTGACTGATGGCTGTCAAGTAACACATTGTCATGTAGATATTCTGAAAGACGAAAGAATGCCACACGTTCCAAGACTTTGGAGAGATATGAAAGGTTGGATATGGGACGGTAGCTCTGAAGAGACTCTGCATCCATTTCTGGTTTCTTTAATGTCGGACACACAATTGCTCTCTTCAGGTCTTCAGGAACGTCTCCAGTATCAAGGCTAGTATTGATGATCTGGGTGATGGCTGGAACAATGGCAGACGTACATTTCTTGAGAAGAGATGTAGGGACTAGGAGCAGATTTAAAAAAATTTCAATAACACAGTTAAGAAATTTCATACTATAACAAATTTCCCATTTACAAATTAAGAATTCGAATAGAGAAAAATTTCATAGTTTTAAATTTTCATTTGTAACTTTAACGCATTTTTTTCTTTAAAATCTGGTTGCAGTCGAATCGTATGGTGGGCTTTATTCAAACGGATATAGAAAACAAAACCTTTCAAAAGAGGCCTGATTCATCATAAACCACCTCCGTGTCTACTTTCCTGTCATTTAATTGCCTTTTAAAGTTTTTAATTCGACAGGAAATTATTTTTTAAAATATCATTTTTGAGAACAAAAATAGATGTATTATTCAACTTCAAGTTGAATCGAATTTCAGAAACAGTAGAGTCTTCGTGATTGGGGGTTATTTTCAAAGCACGTAGCTGAAAGCAGAATTGAATGAAACCCAGGAATAATATACCCAGCCTTTCAATAGAATGAGAGCTTCTTCCTTTCTAGAGATAGGCCTTTAACCTTGATATATTGATTTAAGTAATGGATCGACAGCGAGTTGCTTTTTCTTAAAGGATTTATGCCCATGATCGTTACTTGACATTAAAGATTTACGGCTTCCCCTATTTCAGTAGCTCATATATAGACGTACTATTGAAACAGACTTCAGATCGTTTTTAGGACAGCAGATTTCGATTATATAGCGTACCCGTCGTTTCAGTCTATCATTATAAACCACTCTAAATATCATACTTCTTTGTACATTTACCAGAGCTGTCCTGTTTGCAGTTAGACATCATCAATATGGAAGATAAAATCTTGATATACATAGCTTGCCTAGTGTTGGTCATTAGTTCGATGTTCATTGAGGCACAAGCTTTCTCCTACAGTGATGGCAGTGGAGATGGTATAAATTGGATTCAGAGAGACTCGACAGAAATAGGAAATATCACCTGGATCAGAGAGGACAGCTATGAATTAACTCCTGACATCTCATCAAGTTACTTTAAAGATCAACCTTCAAATTGGCAGGAGGGGAGTGGGGGAAAGAATGTCACACTGGCTGTACCGTTGGGATGGCTCTGGCAACCAATTATTTGGTCTTGGTGGGTAATCTTGCAGATGATTGCAGCACTTCTGGGTGTCTTTGGAAATCTCCTCGTTATCACAATCCTATTCCAACGACGTAAGAAAAGTCGATCGACAGACACTCTGGTTGGAGCCTTGGCAGCTGCCGATCTTTTAACTTCTGTCTTTATGATTCCTCTTCCTTCTCCCGATCGCGTTCCGTTGACAATATTGGGTCAATTCTACTGCAAGGTAGTATACACCTCCTTGTTCATGTGGGTATCGGTGAATGCATCCATTGTGACACTTAGTTTTATCCCCATCGAAAGATTCATTGCTGTCGTATACCCATTCCGTTGTAAAGAGCTTCTCTCTCGCAAGAGAATCAAGATCGTCATAATCTTCACATGGTTTACAGGATTCATGTTAAACTCATTCTTGTTTTATATCACAACAGTGAACCCATTTGAAGAGCGCTGCAGTGTGGTTTACCCGAGAGGGATGCAACTTATCATGGGTGTCGTTCTCTACCTTATTGAGTTTCTCATCCCGGCGATATTGACACTAACTCTGCAAATTCTAACAGCACGTGCTCTACATCGCCAGTCTGGGCTGCAGCTCGGTGAGGACAAACGGATCGACAAATCGAACCCATCAACACGACATCTCATCGCAAAGAAACGCGTCTTGCAGACTTTGTTCATAGTTGTCTTGCTCTTCCTCATTTGCTGGGGGCCATCTAAAACCCTCTATCTTGCCTTTAATCTTGGGTTCATTCCGGATACCTACCCTTACAGCCCATTCAATCGAGCCCTCACTATTTTGGGATTTTGTAACTCCTGTGCCAATCCAATCATCTATGCGGTGCGCTACCCAGAATTTCGTAAGGCGGTGATGGAGCTCTTCAATCCTGCCAAAAGATCTGATGTACCACTGTTTGGAGATAGAGAAGGCAAATAACAATTTCCTTAACAGGAACTCCATTGGATAGGTTGGTAGTCTGTTTATATGACAAAAACACCACCAAAAAATTAACATGACTGATATCATCATGATTTGGCACATTTGTATCATATCAACGGGAACTAATAAACATTTGTATATTACTATAAAATATGATCATCTGACATCACACTTCCTATTAGAAATATTCATCTGCATGACAATAGCATGTATACTACCGAAATAATCAATTTCACGTCTCCAAATGTTACTATTGTTAGGCCTGTAGGGAGAAGGCAGCCCTTTAACCAATTTCGTTATCGATACTCTGCTTTAGCTTTTATTAAAGTGTCAACTTTAGAGCGCTATAAATTTTTTGATATTAAAGTAATGAATGTATTTTGAAGAACTTCATATTTATGAAAAGAATTATGTAAACAATCACATTTTTGGCCCAAAACTGTATTCAAATCATCACCTAACCCATCACATGTGCTATCATGTTGTAGAAGGTACATACGGGCAGTATTCTGAAAGGTTTGAAGTAATGAGTAAAAATAACTTTTGAAATATTAAGAAATACGTATTTTGAAGAAATTCATATTTTTCAAAAGAATTAAGTAAACAATCACATTTTGGGTCCAGAATTGTATTCAAATCATCACCTAACCCTTTACATATGCTATCATATTGCAGAAGATTTAATGCCCTTTAATGTGAAGATAGATACGTGGTAAGATGAGGTTCTATTCGAAAATTATCTTCAAATTTGTTCACTACGAATTACACATAGCGGCCTTATTGAAAGTCCAAAATGGCCGCTATGCAGGTGATTTGTGCAAATGCCTACATCAATTTTTGAATTTCCCATGTTCTAACGATTCTAAAAATTTATGGTTTTGTTAAAAAAATTTTGAACGTAAGTCCATTTTCTTACATAGTGAACCAGACTACAATTGAAGAAGGCCATTAATTTCTAATTCCTCCTCTTTTATTTGATGTGTATATTATGAAAAATAAATTGGTAAATGTTAACTAGTCTATTCAATCATTTGGAAATTAGATGTTCTTCGGGGTTCCTGCTCATTACGTATTCAGAGACTGATCCAGTCAAGCAGAGTTGGAAAGATCAATAAAGATCAATAAAAAAGAAAGAAAAATTGAGTAAATTCAACATATTTTCGAATACTACAAATTACCTACTAAGAGGAAATTTCAAACATGCATGAGTACTTTATCGTTCACTGATAAACTGTAAAGGACAAATGCCTATGCAAATGGTGTTTCATTATTAAAGGAGTTTTCGAATGTGTCAACGTGAACGCGGTCCTAGATCCTCCCAGCTACAATGGACTGTTTTGTGTTAACTGCATACAAAGTAGGTGAATCGAGGCAGCGCGCTTTGTGCAAGAACGGCTCACCCGTCCTCAAGCCGCACTTTGTGCAAGAACGGGTCACCCGTCCTCAAGCCAGTGGACGGGTGAGCCGTTCTTGCACAAAGCGCGATGCCTTGCTTCACCTACTTTGTATGCAGTTAACAAAAAGCAGTACATTATAGCTGGGAGGATCTAGGACGGCGTTCACGTTGACACATTCGAAAACTCCCTATTATTGAAGCTGTAAATCTTAATGATAAGCGTTATAGGATTTTTTTTTTTAAAGAGCGGGTACGCGCCTCTGGCTTTACCGATATTTCATATGAGTATGTTTATTGGATTTGGCCGAAAATAGAGGGGATGTTCATAAACCCGTATTGGTATATAATTCATGTCCTCTTTCGCTTATATATTGCGTCGAAGCTCATTTTGAATATCCCTGAGTTGGTCAAAACAAAGCTAGGGGTGCACGCCATCTCTATCCTGCTGTATTTTCCTGTTTCGGATCTCGTATTATAACACATCGGTGATATTCAGTTTAGGTGGAATTTTATTGATGGCTGTTTTTCTTGTAACCGTAGACATGATAGACAAGAAAGGTTCTATTTCTCCTTGCCTAAGATTTCGATTGTTTTTATCATCAAATATGCTGTAAATATCTGTAATTTATACCATATCATTCAAAATTCATTCAATTCATTCATGTAGGTTTAAATGTCTTAGTGATGTTTAGAAATTTCTGTATTACCGTAATCGTATAACTAAATTACTAAAGCATGCAAGCACGGTGGCTAATAGGCTCCCTTCGCACTCTAATGAATAGTCTCATCTAAGTTTTAATGTATACCTCTTTATATATAGAAACATATGTTGGATGTTATTTTATTAGGTAGTACATGTATTACGAATTTAAATGATACGAATTCTAAAGATTATTAGTTTTGTTCAGAAAGCTGCAATTTTCATTTGTTAATGCATTATATAGCCCTGTAAAATCCTTTTTGACTAAGGTAATTCGACCTTTCAACCAGGAAGTTGTAGTTTAACACAATATATTTTTACTTTTTGTATGAAACTATAAACGGTAAAGTTACAGCCAAGGGCCCTGTTTCATAAAACTTGTTATCAATAACAACTGCCTCATTTCTATGACAAAGTCGCTCTCAGCCAATCCGATTCAAGGATTTCAGTAGCTTATAACAGCTATTGTAACTTGTCATTGATAATAAGTTTTATGAAACGGGACCCTGGTGACAAAAGGGCATCGAGACTAATGAAAGGACCGTGAGTAGTCTTGTGAGGTTCTTTCAGTCTTGCGGGTCTTACAGCTAGTTTGTTGTCTACAAGATATGCATGGTGAAAATGAACAGTAAACATCGGTCACGTGGGTTATGGTCCCGAAGAACTATTTTCTACTTTCGCCTCATATGGAATTTATGTAAATTACGGTCGTTACGTGTGTAGGGTTAATGTGGCCTTGGGAAGTACAGTGATATAATTCTGAGTATATTGATATGTTTTAGATATGTTTCAGTATACATTTAAATGTTTCTGAGTGCACTGATATCTTTCTGAGTATATCAATATGTTTCTGAATAAATTGATCTGTTTCGGAGTACATCAATATGTTTTGGAGTATGGCATGTTTCAGCTTATATTGATATGTTTCAGAGTATGTTTCGGAGTATATTGGTATTGTTTCGGACTTGACATATTTCGCAGTGAAGTGGTACGTTTCGGAGTATATTGATATGTCTCATATAATGTATACATTAAATTGTTTTAGAACAATTTAGCGTCAATGAGTGTCTTTACAAAACTTTCTTTGTAACTACATACTTTATCCTACCTACATGTATGAAGTAGCATACTATGAAGGAGAAATTAAAATGCAAACTTGATGGCCTCCTATTTTCTTAGGCGTGGACAATGAGTTCGTCAATTATCTCCAACGTGATATTCTTCAATGACTTAAAAAGTGTGATAAAAGAAATTTTCAACGTAATATCTAATTCGTTTTTAAGGAAAAGACATGATCAATTTATAATTGATACTCCAATCTACAACAATTTAAATCGATTTTAGGTTGAAATATTGTTTATGTTTTCTATCTCCCCAACCGTGAACTGTACACAAAACTCCAATCAAATAGATAACCCTTTTTGAAAGTTTTCTTGTATTTTGTCTTAGAAATGAAACGTTCATGATTTTTAAATAAGATTTCCTGGGAACACACCGATTATATTGGTATGGATTGCATAAAAGTAGATATGACGTCGGTTTCTAGAACCCTTAGGTGTTTCATATCTATGAGCATCAAAAAGATAAACTTTCCGACTGACATTATTGACTTGTTAAATATGCACACAAGATGCCGCAGTGTTTGGACCTAAATCACTTATGTAGCCAGACATGTTGGACGGGGGGACACATACAAATCACAGAGTCACATACCAACAAACAGGGGTATGGTTAGGATTAAGGTCAGGTCTTGACCTGTTTTGATTAGATGAACAGGGGGCATGGCCCCCTTGTGCCCCCTGGCTACGCCTGACCCAAATACAATGAGTTATCTGCCCTTGGAATAGGAAATAGCTGAACGGTAATTAAAATGTCAGGCCGTCAATCCCTCCACTTCCGTACCTGGTGACGTATTTTCATTTTCATGCTTTGTGAGATAAGTTGTCGACCAACAGAACGAGCTGTCTCAAATTGTCATTAAGTTGACAAGCAATTACTATATTAATTTGGTAATATGCAGTGACGTATCTAGACCATGAATTAACAGGAGAACGAAATGTATGTGTGTGTTGTGTGTACATGTTTGTGTAATTTGAGGCACCCACCACCAGTATACAAATGATGCACCGGTTCGAGTGGGTTGTGGGAAATTTGCGCAAGGTAGCTTTGGTCATGATTTTAACACACGAGGCGCAGCCGAGTGTGTTTTAGACACAAAATTACGGCGTGCAAACAATTCTACCGACACACGTAAAACACCTGTGCATCATCTGTTTTATAGAATGGGCGTTAAAGAAACAAAAGAAATACAAGTTACAGACGCATGAAAGTAAGTTACCAGACGCATGATTTTTTTTTTTTTTTACCGGACGCATGAAAAGAGAAAAAAAAACCTTATACGAGGCACTGCTTCATGCTTGAACTGGTAAATCACTTTCATGCATCATAAATAGATTTTATAAATTTAATTAATCCCAAAGAGAACTGAAAATCTGGCTATTTTACGTTAAATTTCAGAATTTCAGTTATCTATAAGTGCTAGAGTCTTGACCATAAGTTAACTAGACCTACTGTCAACTTTCTGGTGGAGGATAGTTCCTACAACTCGCAGTTACCTTTCAATTTGACGTCATAGAAATGAATATGTATATAGCTTGCGAAGCCAATGTACGTAGTCTTGGTTCAAGTTGGAACACCAATAGGTCAGAGGTAGGTCAGAGGAGTGTCTGACGGCTTGTTAGAGCAGTCAATAATAGTATGATCGAAGTGGGGAGGGGGAGGTGGAGGGAGAGGTGGGGGGGGGGGGGCATGCACAGCCGACGTCCGAACCCATTTGGGTTGGATTTTTGCTTCATTCATGAGCAGGGGCATCGGATGGGGGGGGGGGGGCAATGAAGGTTATAGTACCCTTCATGATTTTTTTAACGCCTCTCAATTACCAGCTTATCCACGTTTAATGAAGCAGACAGGGGCGGCGGAGCGTCTTTCAAAATGTGTGGGGGGGGGGCACCAGCAAAAGGGGCACCTACAAGGCAGAATTTTGTGACACTGGTATTACCCGACAGTCTGATTAACATGATTAATACATTATCAAGTATCATCTTCTTCCTTTTTATTGTGGTTCTGGATACTGTTTCAGCTTCCCTAATTAGCAGTTGTGTGTGTTGTGTGCATGCGAGCAAATCGAGCGTGCAAAAATTTTCAGACTTTTTTCTAACTCTGAAGTCCTTGGTTTGTGCATTATTTACAGCTATATATTGAAAATTATCAACAAATCAATTTGGGGGGGATGTCGAATGATCTTTTAATTCGTTTTTCTTTATCAACATACTTTATGGGATATGCTTGTCATTGCTTGATTTTATTATGTATTATTAGACCTAGCGAGCTTACAGCGAGCGAGTTTGGGGAAATTTTTGGAAAATATTGCCCTTACTTGGTGTAAATTCTGGGCACATTTGAGAGAGCGGAATGAGAAATCTTTCGCTTGGGAGGGGGGGGGGGGGGGCATTAAGCCCTTCTTGCCTCCAGCTCCACTGCCTTACATTGTAGTTGTAGTAATATGGGTACCTGTTACTAAAGCCGCACCGATTCTTTGAAGCCTATAGATATAGCTCTTTTTGTAAGAAACAGTGGGAAATATAGGCATCATGGGGCATTTATCAGAAGAGGAACGGGCGCTTATCAGGGGTGGAAAGGGGCACTTATAAGAGGTGAAAAGGTGGACTTATGAGAAGAGGAAAAGGGCACATATTAGATAGGAAAAGGGCCACTTATCAGATGGGGAACGAGCACGTATTAGAAAAGAAAGGGGCACTTTTAGTAGTAAAAAGGGCACTTATAAGGGAGAAAGGGGGCATTTTTCAGAAATAAAAAGGGTACCCTAGATACACATCCGTCTTTACATTTATTTGTTAGCATGATTGATTTTCATTTGTATTACATTTTTATTCGCCAGGACCGATCTGTAAGTAATACAGATCTCTTGTTTTCTGATATGTGATTCTTGTAATGTAGAATAAATATATTTTAATGAAAACATCAATCAAAAAAGAAGCTTCAAGTCTCTTTGTTGTTTTAATGGAATCTGCAATCTTCGGTACTGAACGGTTATAATTATGTACTCATTCATCCTTTTTAAAGATTGTTTACTAAATACACAAATACAATGATTAGGCCTCTTGATATGCAATACAGTTTCGTTATTAAATGACGTGTGCAAACTTTTGAAAATGTTGTCAAATTTGTCATGTTGACAGTAACAACATTCTCTGATTTACACTTCAATTAGTCATATGTTGACTCGGGGCAAGGCGCCTCAACAATCCCCCCCCCCCCCCCCATCCCCCTTTCTTTACTCTAATCTCTTATTAAGGCTATAATTTTAAGCATATTGGAGAGAAGTGTAAAGAAGTATTGACAAGTTTGTTTTTAAGACATAGATGTCTGAGCGCTTTTTGGACGCTGGCGAGAAGAAAAAATTACGAATCTCCCTCCAAGCAGTGCCCCCCCCCCTTTACAAAATTCTGGCTACGCCACTGGGGCAAATACTACATAATTGTAACATAATATGGAAGAACTAATCTTAGATTTGAATTATGTTTATCTACCAAGTAAAATCACTAAAAATCAAGCTGCAATTAAAGATGTGTCATTTTTGGCCATGGTACTCGAATTTCCCGAAAGATCAAAATCACAAGATCGTCATAAAAATACATTGAGCCAAAACTATTTATTATGAATCTCCCCCTCCCCCCCCCCTCTCTCTCTCTCTCTCTCTGTCTCTTTCATTCGCCCTTCTCTCTCTCTCTCTCCCTCCATCTTTTCTTCATTTATCTCCTTAAGTGTTCTTTTATTTAACCTCAAACTATCACGTTCTAACAGGCCATAATTATTCTACTTCAGAAGCAGTGAACGCGCTAGTACGAGGGGGAGCATCAGCAGCAATAATATATTTTCAAAGGTGAAAAACTACTTTTATTGAAGAAAGTCACATCACAGAACGGAAAACAAAATATTTCAAAATATATTGATCAAAACACCCTTGAAATCAAATTCTGATACTTTCACTCGTTATCAACTGCATACACAATGACAGATTAAGTCAGGTGTTGCAGCAGGGGCTACAACTCATTTATTCATTACATGTATTAATTTTTGTCAAATAATGTTTCATCTCGCGGTGAAGATCATACATGGGCTCAGGCGTAGCGCCCTCATAGTAAAAAAAAAAAATCATTATAATTGTCTAATTAAAAAAAAAAAAAAAAAAAAAGAAAAGATCTTCCTTTCTGGAACGAGAAGTGCTTCATCCATATTTCATAATATAAAAAAGATATCTTTGTGAACAGGTGATTGAGGAATAAAAGTTGGTTATGACGTATCTCTTTTTAAAAAAAATCTCTCTCCGTATAAAGAGGGGTAACAGTTTCGAAGTGCGCCTTCAGCAAACTTAGGGTAACTTCTGTTTTGTTCATTAGAGAAACTTGACTAAAACTTGGCAGCAATCATTCTCAGGGGATGGGAATATAAAGTTGTTCCAATAGAGGCCCGGCATGTCCCCAAGGACAGCTTGAGAGCAGTGCCCTGAAGACCCCTTTTCTTCATAGTTTTGCCTTGAAAGAAATTCTAACACACTTAGCGGGAATCATTTTAAGGGGAAGTTTAAATAGGGAGGGGGGTTGTGACTCAAAGAGGTATTGTGAAGCATCTCCCCACCAACAGCCCCCCCCCCCCCTAGAAACTGTCCACGGCCCCAAATTACACATTTCGGTGAGAGCCAGGGCCACTGTGCCCCTTTCTTTCTTTCTTTCTTTCTTTTTTTTTTCACGTAGAAAAGGCCTTATAGCTTCTACATGAACCAAAATGTCAGGAAATATTATTTACAAAAAAACATCCCGCACAATTGCAAAGGTTTTGAATGGGAACAAAATTAAAGAAATATGTGTAACCTACACAGCTATAGAAATATCATAGAATCAACGTTGATAATTAAATTGCATTTTGGTACAGCCTAGTTATGACACAGTGTGGAACTGTGGACAACGAAGTTTTGTTTAAGAGTAAAGAATGAAAACGATAAATGACGTGATAGAAACTGGCAACATTCAAGAAACTTCACAGTAAGGAACAATACCACTAGCTCGAAGGGCATTTTAGAAATATATTGAAGATTCTTTTAAATGTCATATCTTAAGCTTCGCACCCAACCATTGTAATAAGACATAATGCAGATAATACAGTAATGTACGTTAAGACATGAACTGGTATTTAATTAAGAAACTTCATTGACACTGACATCAATATTTTGTTTTACAATATAAAGCATTAGTATGAAGAAAAATAACAATCATATGGAAATGAAATGGAAACAAATAGAGAAAATATAGCAAATCGTAATAGGACTACTCAGATTTGACATCTGACAAATTATATAACAGTAAATTTGGATATCATATTGATATAAATAATGAAATAGAAAATCATAATGTCACTACTCATATTCAATATGTGACAAATTATATAACATTGTATCAGACTGGATAACATATTGATATAAAGAATGCAATAGAAATATAGGACTAACATGAGACAAATCATATAATATATCAAATTGGAATATTATATCAATATAAACAATGTTTTGGGTCAAAACAATATAATCAGCGAATCAAAATGCACCACGGGTATATATGATGGATTTGAAATATCTTACAGAACAATTGATTGCATTTTCATTGTCCAATTTCATGATATTACAAATTTCTCTTCCTTATTAAAATCTTTGAATGCTTCATATATTTCAGTCATTTCCGTTGTAAAAAATGTATTTTTGCGGTACTAAATCTCGTACATTCCGTTATAATGTGAAATTCATCTCCAACTTTTCCCATATTACATTCCTTACAAATTCGTAGATGAGAGGGGATTTTTTTTTTTTTGTAGACGCCTATGTCTTCCGGTTTCTATAGGTTGTCTGAGCTAATTCTAAGTCGACATAATGCGTAGTTTGTCATTTTTAACATGTGCCAAGTATTTTTCTGTGTTCATATCCTGCTTGAAAAATCTAAATGTTCTAAGTTTATAGTAATAGTTGTAAAACATTTTTGTATGTACTTGTTCATTTATGTTCTTCTTTCTTTTCTCTCTTCTTTCCATTTTTTTACTTTCTATGCGCTTAGAAACATGGTATTAAGCGCTTTATAAATGTTGTATATTATTATTATTATTATTATTCTCATTACCATGTATACAATCACTACATAAATCCATCTTGAACTGACAATCATATAAATTCATCATTTTCATTTCTATTTCTTCTCCAACAATTTTGTCACTGTCTGTAATATTTTCTAATTCTACACATTTATTATTGTCATCTATGTATACATATGATTTACATTCTCTGAGCAGCTGGTACACGTTCCCTAGCCAACATACAGATTTTTTCGTTACCATATTTGTTTTGTTTTGTTTTCTTCAAAAGCGTGATATAGTAGTGAATCGTTATCTATACTTCCCATTTGTGAATAATATTTTGCTAAATTTCTGCAGATATGTGTGTGATCAGAGGGTATGCTCCTACTGCGGCTAAAACCGCCAGTTTACTGCTTTTCTTATTGACAACTGATATATTTCTTAACCATTGCGAATGAAGATTTTCTATGTTATTCTTAAAATATATTTTAGAGTTCCCCTCTGTAGTTTTTCCTAGCTTTTCAAAATCAACAACAAAAGCTCCCCACCACTCTGATCCATATAAGAGTATCGGTTTTAATAAAGAATCAAAATAGATGGTTAGCTATTTTGATATTAGGAAGGCAATATCTAAAGGATTTGAATAATCTGAATATAACCCTTCTTGATTTATCCGCTAAATTCACTAATGTGTCAATGAATTAATTTGGACAAGATAGGATTGCAAACAAATACAGATTGCATGTAAAAAGAGTTGAAACACCAATTTCAGATATGGGTAAACTGTGTTGTATTTCATGCATCTAAACCATTATCATTTTCAATATAGAAATTACCGCTTTCTAAAACATAGCTAAATTCGCGCAATTTCCTGCGTTTACAGCTGAAATTAGTCAAAGGAATCTTTATGTTGATTTTAGATACATGAAATATTAAAAGTTTATCTCGGAAATACCTTCCTCCATATTTTGTTTAAATTTGTAAGCGCGAGTCCTATAGCAATTTATTTCATATCGAAAAAGAGGTCAGCACTCAATCTCTTTTAAATTATTTCATAATGTAGACCTAATTTCCACAATTAAAAGCCATCTGTTAACTCCGATTCCCGGAGGGTATCGAAATACATTTTACCTTGCACTTTATGCCTACATTCACTGTACTCTATCGTCAGAGTTTGAAATATTCGAGAGAAGCAAATGATTAGACTTGCCAGTAATTTAAAGTAATCACGAATCACTGGAAATATTTATTTTTTTCAAGTTTGTATATTTTTTGGCACCAGCAGTTTAAAACAGTTTAAAACAGTCTTATCTCCTGCGATATCACAGTAGAATAATCGGAAATAAGGGGATTTGGACCTCATGAAAAGTAAATGCTATATACGGGTATTATTCAGCGTGCAAAAACAGATCATAGTTCAGTTGACATGGTCGACAAACATTCTAACATTAGGCCAACCCTTTAAAATTAGAACATAAGTATAACACCCAATATCACGTGGTGGAATGATGGGGTCGAAATTAATTATGGTTCTCGAGCTCTGCCGATGCAAAAAATACATAGGTTGTTGTCTTTTCAAAAATATTTCCTGAAAATAGAGAAATAGCAGTTTTTTTTTATCTTCTCTATTTGAAATAAACCACTCTATTTAGTCATCAATCGTGCTGGCGTTGTCTAAAAAATGCCCCCCCCCCCCTTTCTCTGATAAGTGCCTTTTTTAATACTAAAAGTGCCCCTTTCTTTTCTAATACGTGCCTGTTCCCCTTCTGATAAGTGGCCCTTTCCCAATCTAATATCATTATGTGCCCTTTTCCTCTTCTCATATGTGCACCTTTTCACCTCTGATAAGCGCCCTTTTCTCTTCTGATAAATGCCCCATTTTACCGATATTTTCCACTGTTTCTTACAAAAGAGCCGTATCAGTAGCTTGAAAGAATTAGTGCGGCTTTAGTAACAGGTACCCATTATTACTACAACTACAATGTAAGACAGTGGAGCTTGAGGCAAGAAGGGCATAATGCCTACCCACCTCCCAGGAGGATTTCTCATTCCGCTTGCTCAAATGTGCCCATAATTTACACCAAGTAAGGGCAATATTTTCCGAAAATTTCCCCCAAACTCGCTCGCTATGCTCGCTAGGTCTTATAAATACATAATGAAATCAAGGAATGACAAGCTTATCCCATAAAGTGTGTTGATATCGATGTAACGACAGGGTTAATGTACGAATCAAAAAAAGATAATTCGACATCCCCCCCCCCAAAAAAAATTGATTTGCTGTTCTCATTTTCAATATATAGCCGTAAATAATGCACAAACGACTTCAGCGTTAGAAAAAAGTCTGATATCGATGTAATCCTAAAGAAAAACGACAGGGTTAATGTACGAATCAAAAAAAGATCATTCGACATCTCCCCCCCCCCAAAGAAAAAAAAAATTGATTTGCTTTTGTCATTTTCAATATATAGCTGTAAATAATGTACAAACGACTTCAGCGTTAGAAAAAAGTCTGAAAATCTTTGCACGCTCGATTCGCTCGCATGCACATGGATCATTAGACCATCACAATCACACATAACTGCTAATTAGGGAAGCTGAAACAGTATCCAGAACCACAATAAAAAGGAAGAAGATGATACTTGATAATGTATTAATCATGTTAATCAGACTGTCGGGTAATACCAATGTCACAAAATTCTCCCTTGTAGGTGCCCCTTTTGCTGGTGTCCCCCCCCCCCCCACATTTTGAAAGACGCTCCGCCGCCCCTGTCTGCTTCATGTAACGTGGATAAGCTGGTAATTGAGAGGCGTTAAAAAAATCATGAAGGGTACTATAACCTTCATGAATGAAGCAAAAATCCAACCCAAATGGGTTTGGACGTCGGCTCTGCATCCCCCCCCCCCCATCTCTCCCTCCACCTCCGCCTCCCCACTTAGATCATACTATTATTGACTGCTCTAACAAGCCGTCAGACACTCCTCTGACCTACCTCTGACCTATTGGTGTTCCAACTTGAACCAAGACTACATACATTGCCTTCGCAAGTTTATACATATTCATTTCTATGACGTCAAATTGAAAGGTAACTGCGAGTTGTAGGAACTATCCTCTACCCAACTTTCTTTATTTCTTTTTTGAATCTACACTAGTCAACAACTAGTTAAAGTTAGATCTAATCTAGTATCTAGGCTATATTTACATTTATCAATTAATTTAATCATTTAATTTATATAATTCATGCAAAGATTGAGAACTGCCAGTCATGCCACAACAAATATACCATCAGAATTCGAAGTGACATCTGAATTTTGTGTCAATTGTTGTAATTTTCTGTCTGTAAACAGTCAAATATCGCGGCTCTCTCGCACTTGCCATAGAATAGTGCATATCTCGGCTAGAATTCACGCATCCAGTAAAAACAATTCAACGGTTCTCACTGGCTCTCAACCAATCAAATTGCAGGGATTTCTTGACCCATTCTATGATAAAATAAGTTACATTACTCCATACTCGGCCTGCGTAAGTGTGTGAGTGCGTGTGGGCGTGTGTGGGTGGGTGGGTGTGTGTGTGTGTTCAAAATAAAAAAAAAAACACATTAATACCACCTTGAGTACATAAAGCAGGGGTCAACAACAACAATAATAAATATCAGTGTAGTTGGGGGATTCAATTTTGAAAAGGGACGGATAGGGTGCACAGTTAAACTTGATTTTTTTTAGGTCCGATGCTCCTGTTCTTATTCATTCGAATGTGTAACTGTTGTTTTATCGAAAAAAAAAACTGCACCTTTTAATCTTTTTAACAGAATAAGCAGCCATGTAAATGCTGTCAATCATCAAGGTCATTATCTTCTCCTCATTGTGGGAGATCCCTGGACTAGGTATTAAAGGGATTCGGTAACTTTGTGGAGGCTTGATTTAATAAACTGCTGAATTTTGATATCTGTCTTGTATAATGATGTGACTGAATACTCCCATTTAAGAAAGCGTATGGCCATACACTTTAGTCTAACACTGATTGAAGTGCCCCCCCCCCCCCGGGCTTCATTTTTACACCATATTACATACACTGATAGCATATAAGGCCAGGCAGCTCAGATTTTATCAAGCCTCTACAAAGTTACCAAATCATTTTAATACCCACGTTTGTCCCTCTCGAACCAGACGTATAATATGAAACGTGGCAAAAAGGAATTGCAGGGCCCATAGGAGCAGCACTATATAGGATATAAAGGCGTTAATATCAATTCGACTTGAACTCAGACAATAGGTTTCACTATACATTTGACAAGTATTTCAAAATAACATCCCCAGGTATGACACCCGATCAAACTTACAATACTTGTAAAATGCTTTGATAAGAACACTGCACCATTAAACCTTCCTCCACACTGTCATTAGCATTAATGGCACAACACCAACGCTGATATATCTTTTAAAATGTTGATTCGCAATTATGGCAAGTATATCAACCGTATACCAACCAGTGTACACGCAATTCCGTTTGATGCACCTCAAAAGAAGCAAACAATTTACGTTATCATAACGGTTCAGCACCAACTTCTTCTTATACGAGATTTTTGCAGGAACGCAATATGGTAAGAATTCGTTCATATTGCTATTAACTTGTTAAATGAAAAATTCAATATATTTTATCCGTATTTAAAGAATGTTTCTTTATATGCTCTGAGAAAAACAAAGATTTTCAACTCTCTTAGTTACAGTTATCGATGTGAAATATTTTCTAATGGTACAGCCAAACTAACTTCTGAGAAAAAGAAAGATGTTCAACTCTCCGATTTTGCAATATCGATTTGAAATAAATCTCGGGCCTACAATGCTATTGTTTACTCTGCTAGCAAGATCACTATTACGAGACATCATTAAGTAACAAAAGAAAAATAATGACTTTGAAGACATACTCTGTTTCCATGTACATTGTGTCATCATTCGCATACACCAGACTTGTTGGAATTACAAATTGACGTACATGTATTTAAAAATGTCGCACTTATAGAAACTTTGTCTCCCACATTGGACTTCCTGTAAGAGACTACTCTCTAAAATGTAAAAGAGTGAAAAAGCACTCAAAAAAGAGTGAGCTTTCACTCTCGCAAGGAGTTAAATGAGGGACAACCCTTTTTCGAGTGAAAGAGTGGTTACTTTTTCACTCAGGAAAGAGTGAAACACCAATCCTTTAAAGAGTGAAAATTTTATCACTCATGTTGACAGACTGGAGATAATTCACTCCTTTCTGAGTGAAATCATCAAACTCTGTCTCAAGAGTATTGAGTATCGACATCCACTAACCTTCAGTTACTGCACACCACCAGGCTTACCAGCAATCACTCATCCGTCGATGGCAGATCGATCAGCTCTGAAGATTTGCATGTTGCTGCGCTGCTGTGTAGCATCTTTAATTTTTTTCTAAGCCACAGGGGAGCGCAGCACCTAATTATTGATCAGCATAGGCTGCAGAGTAAATGCCATATGAAACAACGTCGAGATCCATTGGGTCATGATGGGGTCTGATACAGTGTGATGGCTAGTTTGAAGCACACAATCCTATCACTTTGGGGACGTACTACACTATCCATATAACAAATCATTGACATAACAGTAAACTAACACTTTCATTAAAACAACATGATCCCTACTGAATTATCAAATATAACCACTGATTCTCGGCAAGACAACTTTATCAAGAAATAATCTATCAAAATGAGTCATTTCAAAACCACTATATTATTTAAATATGCGAATTATGCTGATTTCCTGCCTGAAGCCCAACCAGTACCGATACGTTGTAATCTCTATTAGTTTGCACGTTGTAACAGATGTGCTGTCACTTAGGTCTGATTCGTTAGAGTATTAACCACTTTTTTTCAAGAGCGGTGCCTGTAGTTTTGTTCACAGCAAAGAAATGACACTGACAATGAATTTCAAGCGGCTTGTTATTGGTTGCCTTGCATCACTCGTTGCTCACGAGCGAAAATAATTCAGTCTGCATACGATGTTGAGCGGAAAACATGCTCGCTCTGTTAGTGAGTGAAACGGCTGATGAAGGAATATTGGCATACTCACTCAAAAGGGAGTGCTTTACCACTCAATTTGGGGTGAAAGTTCATCCACTCTTAATGTCGAGTGGCAAATTCACTCCTTACATTTAGAGAGTAGGAATGATGAATTTTCCTTATGGTGCTTTCATTTTAAAGGCACTGATTAACTTTGCCCAGGATTGAAAAAAAAAAATCACTGTTCCAGCTAATGCTGTAATCATAATTGTAAACCTTTAGCTCAGACAGGAATCGCCTGAGTTTTATAAGCTGATCGGTCGTTTATATATCAAGATATTTACGATTGAACAGTGATGTCGGGATAGAGTACCACCGAACCCTAAAGAACTCTTACGGTTGGCATACCTCGTTCTATCACAGAATACCGTACGGGCTGGAAACCCGCTCTGAAATCGCCAAGCGCTGGTGCTTGGTTTTTGTGACTGCAGCGCAGCGGAGAAGCCGAGCGACTTGCGCTAGCGATTGATCGCGATTTTCTCTTTTTTAGGATAGTAAACGGGTTCCATTTTCTCTCATACTTTCACATATCCTTAATTATATATGTAGTTAGAGGACTGCACACAATTCACTGGCATTTGAGCTGATTTTACAATTTTTCACAAAGTTAATCAATCACTTTAAGTGAGTGGAGAGTGCGCGCATTTACGTAAGACCTGTCGGTCTTATGGTGTCTAATTACCATTGAGAACCCACAAATATGTGTCTTTAAAAATGAGTGGATCTGAAATCATTATCCATCATATTTTAAGTTAACCAGCTTCTATCGTGTGGTAGAACATAATTACATGGAATCCAAAACCATACAGCTATTTAACCTCTGACGGGTGTTATCAATTACCGAGAATGGAGTACAGTTCAAAAAACGACAGGTCTTACGTTTACACAAATGGATGCAAAGTTTATCATGTTTATCAGTGGTACACAATAAGAAATTATGGTGCACTTTAGGGTGCAAATTTGGGCGGAGCACCCGTATATCTACTCGGGTGGAATCTTGCACTCCTACGGGTGCGCTTTGCAGAAACCGGGGTTCAAATTGTTTAAGGTTGAATTCTGCACCCTTCGATCAGAAGTATTAGTCTTACATGAATACCCACACCAGCATTGTTTACACTTATGTCATTATATCTCATGAAGTAAGACCAAATATTCAAAAACATAGAAGTGAAATAAATTAGGGGGAAAAAATTCCATTTACATCAGCTTGTGTCGTAAATTTGCTTACATTAAAAATCTCCGTAATGACTTGTTTCAAGAGAATAATCACTCTTGCAGGCCCACTATGAACACGATGACAAAAGAGAGCGGACAAAATATACAGCTCCTCATTGTACCCTCCACAATTGCTCTGGTAGACAAAAGAACATCCTTTCATTGCTATTATGTAAAATACGTAGAACAAGTGAATATGCATGTGACACCTGTTCTACATATCACGAAAGACACCCAAACCGTCATTTCAGCTCCTGATGACCAATGGCGTAGAAATTATCTCAGAAGGCATCAAAACCAGTTTGACTTCCAGATATAATAGTTGTCTACAATGCGTGCCTATCGTGACCCGAACTTTTTATGGTTCTTATTTATTTTTTTCCCATTTGTCTACAGAAAATCGTTAAAAGAGTAATACACGTGATATCGATAGGCTGCCTGTTGCTGATTAGCTTGCCAACATGGACTGACGGACAACCTTCCACTGAAATCTTCCTGCCCAACGTACATGATCATGATGACGTCCCAGAAAGATTGACAGAAACTCTTACGACGGAGGAAGTAGGAACTATCAGCTGGATAACAGTGTATTCTGACGAATCAAGATCGAACTACCCATTAGACCAATCTGCATTTAAATCACAAGGGGAAAGTGAGAGAAGTAATACTACACTGATATCTTCAGTGTGGCATTGGCAACCCATTAAGTGGTCCTGTTGGGTGAGTTTGCAGATGATAGTGGCACTCCTGGGCATTGCTGGAAATCTTCTTGTTATTGTTGTCCTGTTCAAGCGACGTATGAAGTGTAGATCGACAGACACTCTCGTTGGAGCTTTGGCAACTGCCGATCTTTTAACTTCTATCTTCATGATTCCTCTTCCTTCTCCTGAGCATGTTCCGTCAACGATTTTGGGTCAGTTCTACTGTAAGGTGGTATACACCGCGATGTTCATGTGGGTATCGGTAACTGTTTCTACTATGACCCTCACATTCATTCCCATCGAACGGTACATCGCCGTTGCATATCCATTACGTTCCAATGAGTTACTCTCTCGTAAGAGAATCTTGACAATTATTGTCTGCACATGGATAGCAGGTTTCATTGTGAATACATTCTCGTTTTGGACTGCATCGGTCGACCTATCTAAAGAGCAATGTAGTACGGTTCACCCGCGTAAAATGCAATTAGTTGTTGGTATTGTTATTTTCTTCATTGAGTTTCTCATCCCGGCAATCCTCACACTGATCCTCCAGATTCTCACTGCACGTAATCTTCACCGCCAGTCTCGGCTTCAGCTCGGTGAGGACAAACGGCTCGACGGATCGAACCCATCAACACGGCATCTCATCGCGAAGAAACGCGTCTTACAGACGTTATTTATCGTTGTTTTGCTTTTTCTCATTTGCTGGGGCCCACCTCAATTCTTATATCTTGCCTTCAATCTCGGGCTCCTGCCGTCCACCTATCTATATAGTCCTCTCAATCACGCCGTTACCGTATTGGGTTTGTGTAACTCCTGTGCCAATCCAATCATCTATGCAGTACGCTACCCAGAATTCCGTAAGACCATGAGGAAGCTCCTTTCTCCTACTGAAAGGCTCGACGCCAAATTCTCTGAAAGAGAGGAATCCAATCGCTATCAAAATAAAGGGACCCACATTATGGTGGTTTAGCTGACAGTCATTGGAATGCACGGAGGTGTTTGTGTGCATGCCACTCTATTTTGGAAAGATACTTCTCGGTGTCTTCTTAGACATGTTGAGAGCTTAAGTCATTTTCTCATTACTGCAGTGGCATAATAATAATTATAAATGTTACTACTAAATCTGTATATGATTGTATATAATATATCAAAAATTAAGAGAAACCTCATAAATTGTAGATTTTGTTCTCATAAAATTTAGCACAGAGATGTTAAGCATAGGCTATGAAGTAGACCTTAATATTGAAGGGAAAGTGAAGGGGCATGAAGAGATGAACATGATCAGTGTAGTCATCGGACGCGAAACCGTTTAACGCAGAGGCGTATTGATTATGTAACTTTGAGAGAGGAAAGTGCAGTGCGAGAAACACGTACGGGTCAGTGATTTTCTTAGTTGCGTTTTAGTCGTTTTGTTGATTCCTGTAAGCATGATAAGAGCGCCGATGGGTTCTAGCTTTGCCCTGCTCAGCGCGCGCGCGCCCTCTCTCTTTTTTTTCGCAAGAATTGCATCCTCCCCTGGTGTACTACCTCCCTGCTCTCACACACTGTTTCACACAATGCCTCCCTTGTTTCTGTTAGCTGTGCAAGCTGATAAGCATAGCTCTTCCTCCCGTGGAAAAAAAAGAAGAAATGGTTGGAAGAGTGAAATAGGGGAAGAGGGAGAAGAAGAAGAAAAACATAAGACCTGAGCAAAATCTCGGAGGTCCATTAGTTACATGTACAGCTGCAGTTTAATTATTTCAACTGTAAAATAAATAACGTGGCAAATTGCAACTATTGTTTGGGAAATGTTTTCATCTGTTACTGGTAAATGACCTCTGAAGAAGATGCCGAAAATCGAGACAAGAGATTTACATCACAATTAAGTTAATTTTCTCCTCATGTTTCTCTTCTTTTATAAGGAATCAATTACAATAGCACATGTATGCGTCCTGAATAATATGCATGCACCACTGGTGCTTCGTTTCGGGTGACTTATGTTACCAGTGTAAAACAATACTAGAAGAAAATTTCGAAAATGTGTCATCTCGATCAGAGCATTGTAATAAGAATTAATTATGTTCATCCTGTTGAGACGAAATAGCTCCAGAAACCATCAAACAAAGTGTCCGGCGAAAACAATGAGGAGTCCACTGAAATTAGTCTCCAGTGTCTGTTTATGTGAGCTAGCTCGGTACGTATCACGACTGCTGTATTGGATGGGGCCCGGACATATACTTCTGCGCAATACGAGCGAACATCTGTATTTAAAGGGTACCAATCACCAAAAATAATTTTTGCTCTGTATGGTAGAGGTTCCATGTCGTTATATTAATTTCAAAATATGGGCTTCTAATATCAATTCTATAAAGAGATATTGCAATTTTAATTACACTCTCTTTAAGCGTAAAGGCGACTCGTATGTAGACTACTTGACGCACCCGTACTCGCCAAGATAAAGGCTCGCGCGGAACCAAACTCGGAGTTCGGTTCCGCGCGAGCATTTTCATGTTATCCTCTATTTCCTTCATACTCATTGACTGTTGACCTTTAGAATACCAGACAAAGTTCTTTGAGGTTGATTTTATACTTTCTAGGTGTACACAAATAATTTTTTCAGGTGATTGGTACACTTTAAGTTTAACTAGTCACTCTCAGTCATTTTTCTGAAAGATGTGCAACCGTTAGTATGATATATTTTGCTAAATTAACAAAAAACAGCTCGGTTTAAGTATAAAATGGACTCGGCAGGAATATTCCTCAAGGGACCTACTCCTGACGTACTGCATTTTCATGGTGTCCATTTTTCGTACAGAGCGGGGTTTTTTCCGAAAGATTAAGGCAAGCGCTTAGAGGCAAGTTTTCGACGAAACTTGTCGCTCATAGAGTTTGCGTGCATTCACGATTCACTGCGCGAGCCCCGGATGGGCGGAAGTTGACCCCTGACTCATTTGCGTATCCTATATTACGTTTTATCGTTATCACGGTTTTGCGTTCGATGACTACACTGATGATGAAATCAAACAGAGCAAAAAATGTATGCCCTTCTCAAAAATTTGAATTGAAAACAAATGTGAAATATACATACAAATCAATCGACAACGCCTGCATTATGAATAATGTTCTTGTCAAATAAAAAAAATAAAAAAATAAAAAATGTTATGCCTAATAAGTAGGAAATGTTGCAAATGAAAAAGAGATAAAAGAACCCCCCCCCCCCCCCCCCCCGCACAGGAATTTGGTGTTTGCCCCCGAAAATCGATGATATTGCTGAAATATACATCGCATTTGGTTAAGATATTTTGCCCTCTTCGCCAAGCTCTAAATACAAGACTGGCTCTTTTTTCTTTCTTAATTTTTGAAATTTCAGATGAACTTTCATTATTTTTTCAAATTAATAAAAAGAAATGATAATAATAGAACAGTTCTTCTATAGGGCGATATACCTATGAAAAAGATACCAATGCGCTTAGGACAGCTGAGAAAGAAGGAAAACAAAACAAGTAGGAAAGCTGCAGAAAAATGTCTTGAGTACAAATATTAACGAGATGTATACATGTGAACAAACATGAAGTCGTCTATCTCGTAATCTGTTAAATGAACTCGGGAAAATGATGATTAAGACTACGATAATGATGACAATGATGATCATAATAATGATGATGATAGATAACGATGATGATGACGACGATAATTATCATAATGATGATGATGACGATAATGATGAATCGAATATTATTATGGCGCATTAGTGTCACAACCTTATGAGATATCCTTCATAATCATGTTTTATAATCATTTTGAAGTAATAAAACTGTACAAACTTTAAGCTTAATTTTGAGATAAATAAATGATGTGGAAACAACGTTGTGACGCTATATTGACGCAACCTTGATATGGCGTCTTTCATATTCAAAGTGCTGATTATGACTATTTAGTACTATAACTGTACCAACTTTCAACTTGATGGACCATGCCGTTTTAGATATGAAAATGCCGTCGGAATAACGTTTTGACGCACTGCTGGCGCAACGCTAATGCAACGTCATTCATATTATTACAATTTAAATTTCTTATAAAGGGCCATCATTGTACAAAACATTCAAAACTTTCACTCTGCCGCTTTCAAAATATTAATAAACCTAAGTCTATGCACTGCAGTGTTATAAGTGACTCTAAAAAAGGAAAAGAATGAGTAACCTCACAAATATTTTTTCACTTTTACCAGAAGTCAACCTTCTGTTTAAGCGTTTGTCACAACCGGTCGTGCACCTATATATCTTTGTGTGGCCTAGGACGGATCCTTGCGTCGGACTCACGGGTCTGCACGTTTTTTTCCAAGCACGTAGGAGCACGTAAAGCCCACCGCACACTATACGATCGGTCTAAGATCCGATTTTGAAAGAAAATGTAATAGCATTAGATATAAACAGTTAAACACATAAAATAAGTTTAATTGAGGTTCCAAATAGTTACATAGATAGTAAAATCAAAATTACGACCCTTTTACGAGCCTTCTTGTCGGAGGAAAGGCCAAATCGGCTCCTAATCGTAGTGACGTCAGAGCAGTCCTGCGATTGTCTACGATTTGAAACTGATTTGGCCCTTATTCGGGATAGGCTGACATCGCATCACTTTCCTATGTTTTAAGTATTCATATTATTGTTCAGAACCTGAATCAGGTAGTTTTTATTTGTTAAAATGTCTATATTCAATGATATTGCGTTTTATTTCCAAAATCGGATCGTAGCCGATCGTAAGGTGTGCGGTGGCCTTAAGACACGCAAGGAGGCTGTAGGACATGTCAAACAATCTCTGCGTGTGGCTACGTGTTTTGAAGAACGCAGGTGACACGTGCAGCCATCGTACGTCTTGCACGGGCTTCTTGCGAACATCGTAGGGGCTTCTTGCGGAGGTCTCACGAAGCCCGTGGCGCCGTACACTACCATACGGAGCCGTGACATATCACGCGTCAGTTGCACGGTACCTGTACGGGGGTTGTACTTTTACTTGTACAAGAGTTCTTGCAGGTAAGAGGGGGTATGTTTATGAGAAGGGTGCAAGATGCCCACTAGGAAATACAGAGATGTGCACGGCCGGTTGTGACCCATGGCAAGGACGAACGAATCGCTGGAGTTGGCCAAAAGCCGACCGCAGCTGCGGAAAACAAGGGTCTGCACGTTTTTTTCGAAGTACGTAGGAACACGTATGACACGTAAGGCCATAGCAAACTTAATTTATTTGCAAAACCCCCTTTGAATTTGCAAGAGAAATCGACCAGACAAATCCCCCTTTGAATGTTTTTCAGAGAAATAAGGTTTTTCAGAGAGAAATAAGGTGTGATTGTTACCGCCCATTGGGATAACATGTATAACATAAAATACTACTACTACTACTACTACTAAAAAAAACCCAACAAAACAACCAGTGTAGATTCCAAACCAATGGCTTGATTTTAGACCATGATAAGCGCAACTGGTTTGACAGGCATTTCTAATTACGATCAACACGTTTGACAACCAATCAAAATTCTACCTTACTTTACTGGAAAATGCTTTCAAAAGAACATTAGGCCTATTGCAATACCGTTTACCTCTGATTAACAATATACCATTGGCGTCATACATCCATTGCGTAGACCGAAACTAATATTGTCAACATAACAATCTTGCTTCTCTGTAGGCCTATATTATAGGTATGATATAGGCCTCACTAACCACACACTGTAAAAAAAAAAAAAATTGCCATGTTTTCACGGCAAATTTCCTGGCAGTCCGGATTGCGGGAATGCCCGTTTTTCTACTTTTTTTTAAACCGGAAATCAGCATATATTTACAATCGCCCGACATAAATTACAGTCTTTTTTCTGTAAAACAACAGCAAGTTTGTTGGGCGATTGTAAATATATGCTGATTTCCGGTAAACCAACAAACTTGCTGTTGTTTTACAAGAAAAATACTGTAAAATTGAAATTACGGCAATAACTTGTAATTTCAAGGGCCCCAAAACCTGTAGTTTTACAGTTATTTTTTACAGTGCAGTGTATACAAGTACTTTCCGTTTATCAGAAGCAGCAATTGGTGTTAACCCTTGATAGCGATTCGTTACTTCATATCGACAGCATCCGTAAATTCTTACAGAAGTTCATTTCAGTGAGGGAATATAGTAAGGAGTAAATATCGCTATTATTATGATTAGTTATTAGTTTGAACATTTCTATTCTATTCATTGAATGTAGTTGACATATTACAACAATAATTAGTCGTAAATACCAGGCATTCTATTGCAAAAAGTAAAAAGACATAAACATACCAATGCCTTTATAAATCATATATATATTTCGTGAATAGATATTTCGATGGAAATTGCCATTCTTGATTTGTTTTAAGGCACTAAACAACGTAATCAATTTGTAAATTAAATGTAGTCTTGTTTCATATCTTGTACATGTCGTATAAATAAATTGAAGTGTGAGTCGGTACCAGTTCCTCAAATTATGCACATTAACCTACTGAGAAAAATGACAATATTAAGAGGCCCAGTACGCCTATGTATTTTCCCAGATTACATAATCTGTCACCGCAGTTACTTCGTAGGAACAATAACATACTGTTTTATGTTGTCATTTCTGGTTATACAAAATCACAGAAACCCCCCCAAACACATCCATTTATATCATATACTGTATGCAATGGTGAGGTTGATTGCTGAGTATAAGCCTACAAGACATCTACGTTCAACTCATTCTTCTTTATTAGTTGTCCCGAAAAAACACGAAGTTCCTGGGGAGATGGAGTCTTTTCTCACGAAGAAGAAGAAAATAATAGAGAAACAATCGCTATGACTCGAATAACCAAATCAATGCAAAATTTAATATACATGTGCTTTGTAGGAACAGAGAGTGTGTGAGAGAGAAAGAGAGAGTATGTAAAAGAGAGAGGGATAATGAGAGAGAGAGAGAGAGAGTACGTGAAAGAGAGTGAGGGATAGTGAGAGATAGAGAGAGAGAGAGAGAGAGAGTAAGAGAGTTATTAATTGATAAGTGAGAAGAAAACAGCAGGAGATAGTAAAGTAGTAGTAGAACATTAGAAAGGAAGTAATCTTACATCACCTTTTTAATACCGAAAACCGTTCGGGGCCGTTTTTTGTGGTCGCAAAAACTCTTTTCCCCCGCCGCGTTCGCCCTCGCCGTTGCGCGGGTTCGGTTTCATAATTCCACGGCCCGTGTCTCCCGTATTCCGCGTGCCACGCCGACCCCGTCGTCGCCGCCGACGTCCCTAAACGTGATTTGGGAAGATTTGGGGGGGGGGGGGGGGACGGGCAGGCCGAAGGAATGGCTGCTTTCCGCATGGATCCCTTGCACGACGGCGGTGTCGTCAGTCGTGCACCCTCCCTCATATGGCCCGTCACAGGCACGGCATGGCAGGTGACGAACAATGTTGTTCACGATGAGTATCAACTTGCATTGTTCGACCCGTGCTAGACGACTCGCGTTAGCCATCTTGCTTATCTTACTCTTACCGGGGGGAACCCCCGTAAGAAAATAATTATGGCATGGGTATGTCAATTCAATTGTTTGATCGTACACTTTGTGATCAGTACACCATAGGAGCAGCACCCACGTACCCAGATCGAAATTCCCTTAGAAACCATTAGGATAAAACCAGTAGAACCTTATACTGGTTTCTACTGCTCCATTTTCTACTGGTTTTAATATGGAAAGTGAATAGATTCCAGTAGAAAACCAGAAAGAAATTCTACTGGTTTTAATATGTAAAGTGAATAGATTCCAGTAGAAAACCAGAAAGAAATTCTACTGGTTTTAATATGTAAAGTGAATAGATTCCAGTAGAAAACCAGAAAGAAATTCTACTGGTTTTAATATGTAAAGTGAATAGATTCCAGTAGAAAACCAGAAAGAAATTCTCCTGGTTTCAATATGTAAAGTGAATAGATTCCAGTAGAAAACCAGAAAGAAATTCTACTGGTTTCAATATGTAAAGTGAATAGATTCCAGTGGAAAACCAGAAGGAAATTCAACTGGTTTCAATATGGAAAGTGAATAGATTCCAGTAGAAAACCAGAAAGAAATTCTACTGGTTTCAATATGGAAATAGATTCCAGTAGAAAACCAGAAAGAAATTCTACTGGTTTTAATATGTAAAGTGAATAGATTCCAGTAGAAAACCAGAAAGAAATTTTACTGGTTTCAATATGTAAAGTGAATAGATTCCAGTAGAAAACCAGAAAGAAATTCTCCTGGTTTCAATATGTAAAGTGAATAGATTCCAGTAGAAAACCACAAAGAAATTCTACTGGTTTCAATATGTAAAGTGAATAGATTCCAGTGGAAAACCAGAAGGAAATTCAACTGGTTTCAATATGGAAAGTGAATAGATTCCAGTAGAAAACCAGAAAGAAATTCTACTGGTTTCAATATGGAAATAGATTCCAGTAGAAAACCAGAAATAAAATTCTAGTGGTTTCAATATGGAAAGTGAATAGATTCCAGTAGAAAACCAGAAGGAAATTCAACTGGTTTCAATATGGAAAGTGAATAGATTCCAGTAGAAAACCAGAAAGAAATTCTACTGGTTTCAATATGTAAAGTGAATAGATTCCAGTAGAAAACCAGAAAGAAATTCTACTGGTTTCAATATGGAAAGTGAATAGATTCCATTAAAAAAACCAGAAGGAAATTTTACTGGTTTTAACATGGAAAGTAATGAATACTTCCAG
Organism: Heliocidaris tuberculata; assembly: GCA_025618425.1. Lineage (NCBI taxonomy): Eukaryota > Metazoa > Echinodermata > Echinoidea > Camarodonta > Echinometridae > Heliocidaris > Heliocidaris tuberculata. The sequence goes on from CM046841.1 coordinate 8,647,078, forward strand.
TAAAAAACCAGAAGGAAATTCTACTGGTTTCAATATCGGAAGTAGTGAATACTTCCGGTAAAAAAACCAGAAGGAAATTCTACTGGTTTCAATATGGAAAGTAGTGAATACTTCCAGTAAAAAACTAGAAGGAAATTCTACTGGTTTCAATATGGAAAGTGAATAAATTTCCAGTAGAAACCCTGCAGAAGGAATTTCCTTCAAGTCCAATTACTTAGACCAGTGGAAACCAGTATAACCAGTTGAACTAGTTGACCTTGGTATATTAGTTACAAGTTATTAAAATCTTGTACTAATAACTACCAGTGGCAATAGCGACAAAGTTACTCTGGTGTGTCTGCAATACTTCCAATGTGCAATGGAAAGTTGGAGACTTTGCATATTTTGAAGTGTGAGGGCATTGTCCATATACTTGTATTGAATGAACATATTTTAGTTCCTGGTTAGTGTTTCCTTAATTACTGTTTAATTACCTGTAATTGATACCAGTGAATGAATTGTTCCAGTAATCGTTTGTTGACCCATCTTTGTATTTGGTGAACGTTTTGCACTACACTAAATGATCAACAATGAAGAAATGTACTGCAAATTTAAATAAATAATATGAAAACATGAATACACAAGCACCCAGTATTTATTATGCAAATTAACTGGTTTCTATTGGTCTCAACTGGTATTCTACTGGTTTCCAACTGGAGCCAGTAGACAACTGGGGAAAAAAGTTAATTGCGCATGGTATTGAACTGGACCAAGGGTATAAGGGAAAAATTGCCGTTTCCATTAACAGATGGCATTGGAAAAACATAATGGAAAGACCAAGTTGGAAAACTGGCACAAAGTTTGTGGCAATCGGAGATACTAGTTTCAACTGGTATCTTTTCCACTAAGAAAATGCGCCAATTGGTGATACAGTGGTTTCAACTAGTATATTTTCTACTAGTTTTAACTGGGTTTCTAGAACCAGTTAGACTCTTTGTTATTTATTTTGAATACATACTGTATAGACTCTGCTGGTTTTTGATGGCTTTTACTGGTCTTCATTCCAGTTGAATCTAATGGTTTCTATTGGATTGACTCTGTATTTTGACACTCTTTTTCAAACCAGTAGAGTCTCCTGGTTCTAACTGGTTTCTACAGGCAATACAGCTCTTTTACAAACCAGTAGACTATTCTGGTTTCTATCGATTTTTTACGGATTGACTCTAATTTTATACCCTTCATATCAACCACATAGACTCTGCTGGTTTTTAATGGTTTTTACTGGTCTTCAATCCAGTTGAATCTAATGGTTTCTATTGGTTTGACTCTGAAATTTTGACACCCTTCTTCAAACCAGTAGAGTCTACTGGTTCTAATTGGTTTCTACTGGTAATACAGCCCTTTTTAAAACCAGTAGACTACTCTGGGTTCTTTTGGTATCTTACGGATTTACTTTGATTTTATACCCTTAATATCAACCACATAGACTCTGCTGGATTTTGATGGTTTTTACTGGTCTTCAGTCCAGTTGAATCTAATGGTTTCTATTGGTTTGACTCTATATTTTGACACTCTTCTTCAAACCAGTAGAGTCTACTGGTTCTAATTGGTTTCTACTGGTAATACAGCCCTTTTTAAAACCAGTAGACTATTCTGGTTTCTATCGATTTTTTTACGGATTGACTATAATTTTATACCCTTCATATCAACCACATAGACTCTGCTGGTTTTTAATGGTTTTTACTGGTCTTCAATCCAGTTGAATCTAATGGTTTCTATTGGTTTGACTCTGAAATTTTGACACCCTTCTTCAAACCAGTAGAGTCTACTGGTTCTAATTGGTTTCTACTGGTAATACAGCCCTTTTTAAAACCAGTAGACTACTCTGGGTTCTATTGGTATCTTACGGATTTACTTTGATTTTATACCCATAATATCAACCACACAGACTCTGCTGGATTTTGATGGCTTTTACTGGTCTTCAGTCCAGTTGAATCTAATGGTTTCTATTGGATTGACTCTGTATTTTGACACTCTTCTTTTAACCAGTAGAGTCTCCTGGTTCTAACTGGTTTCTACAGGCAATACAGCTCTTTTACAAACCAGTAGACTATTCTGGTTTCTATCGATTTTTTACGGATTGACTCTAATTTTATACCCTTCATATCAACCAAATAGATTCTGCTGGTTTTTGATGATTTTTACTGGTCTTCAATCCAGTTGAATTTAATGGTTTCTATTGGTTTGACTATGAAATTTTGACACCCTTCTTTAAATCAGTATAGAGACTACTGGTTCTATAATTGGTTTCTACTGGTCATACAGCCCTTTTTAAAACCAGTAGACTACTCTGGTTTCTATTGGTTTCTTATGGTTTGAATCTGATTTTATACCCTTAATATAGTATAGTCTCAGCTGGTTTTTGATGGTTTATACTGGTCTTATCCAATTGAATATAATGGTTTCTATTGGTTTCTATCGATTTGACACTGTATTTTCGTACCGTTCTTCTGACTAGTTGACTCTACTGTATTTTAATGGTTTATACTGGTCTTTACACCAGTGAGATGTAATGGATTCTATGGGAATTCTGCTGGAATCTGTTCAAGTTCCCGTGGAAACCATTAGAATCCTAAAACCAGCAGACACCAGTAAAATGTCCTCACTGGTTTCTACTGGTTTCTATTGGAATTTCGACCTGGGATACTGCGATGCAATGCGACGCGATCGACAATATGCATATCGCATCCATGCAATTTGTACTGTACTGTACACACATAGTTGACTATGCCGATCGAGCTTACAAATACTACGTACATTCTAAGGTTGATTTTGGACGTGAGTGATATTATTTAGAACTAAAAAACTGCTAGAAACTGTATTTATGGACTTCCTTTGACCCATTTTCTCTGTATTTAGTCAACAACTGATGGAATTCTTCTCTTTTTAGACTCCATCACGGCGGCGCTGCACTCAGTGTAAGCTGAGCAGTATCAGCGCTGCAGCCTTGGCTGCGTGATATGAACTCCGGGGGAGGAGATCGCGGAGAGACCAGGGGTAAATGACTAACTGAGCAGCTTATTTGGAGATGTCCAAGGTTGACTTTGGACATGAGTGACATTTATGAGAACAAAAAAAGTTGCAGTATAGTATTTGTGGACTTTGTTTGTCCCTATTTTCTCCGTAATTAGTTAAAAACTGATGCCATTCTTCTCTACAATATAAAGCCGGTACTCTGTCACGGCAACGCCAGCACTCTGAGGCTGAGCTGTTGTAAGGGTTGGCTGGCTGAACTCCAGGGGAGGAGTCCGGCAGTAAATGCTTTACAGAGCTGCTTATTTCAAGATTGGAAACAGTTTACTTATCATCTTTTTTTATAATTATTATTACTGCAGTTAAAATTTGATTATAAATTCATCTTACCGTATGAGAAGATTCTACATATATCGGTTGAAGAATTAATCGAGTATATTCATATGCTGAAGGCATGGACGTAGATAGCGGGGGCGGGTGGCTGAATTCAATATAAGTTTAATAAACCAAAATTTGAAACTAATTTTTCACTACATTTTTTTGCGCTCGAATCCCGTGGATTTTCCACGGGCGCCGCTAGTCTATATATTAATACTCAAAACCGTAAAAGGCCGTTTTTTGTGGAAGCAAAAACTCTTTCCCCCCGCCGTGTCCGCCCTCGCCGTGGCGCGGGATCGGTGGCATAATTCCACAGGTCGTGTAACCCGTAGTCCGCGTGCCACGTCGACCCCGTCGTCGCCGTCGACGTCCATAAACGTGATTTGGGGGATTGGGGAGGACGGGCAGGCCGAAGGAACGGCTGCTTTCCGTGTGGATACCTCGCACGACGGCGGTGTCGTCAGCCGTGCAACCTCCCTTACGGCCCATCACAGGCACAGCATGGCAAGTGACGACTCCCATTACGGCCCATCACAGGCACAGCATGGCAAGTGACGAACAACGTTGTGCACGAGGAGTATCAACTTGCATTGTGCGACCGTGTTAGACGACTCGCGTTAGCCATCTTGCTAAACTTGCTCTTACCGGGGGGAACCCCCGTAAGAAAATAACGATGGCATGGGGGTTGTCCCACAGTGTCCCAGCCTCGATAGAGCTCCGTGGTATGTGTACGTATGTATTTCATTGTTTCATAGTACACTTTGTGATAAGTACACCATAGGAGTAGCACCCACGTACTGCGATGCAATTTCAATGCAATGCATATGCGATCGACGCGACAATGCATATTATGCATGCAATTTGTATGTACTGTACACACATGCACTCAACATGAGTTGACTACGGTTTCCCGAGCTTACAAATACATTCTAAGGTTGATTTTGGACGTGAGTGACATTCTTTAGATCTAACAAATTGTTGGAAACTGTATTTATGGACTTCCTTTGTCCTATTTTATCTGCATGAAATTCTTCTCTTTGTCGTTTGTCGTGTTCGGTCACGGCAGCGCCCGCTCTCTGAGGCTGGGATGGCTGCATGGCTGAACTCGAGGGGAGGAGTCCGGCAGTAAATACTGAGCTGCTTATTCCAAGATTGGAAGCAGTTGACTATCTTCTGTTTTTTAATGCTACAGTTAGAATTTGATGATAAATTCACCGTATATCTGAGTAGATTCTACATCAATTTGAATTCTAAAACGGCAGTAAATTCCTCACCGGGTTGCTTATTTCAAGACTGGAAACAGTTTAGGTCGAATATCGTCATTTTTTTAAATTTGATGATATTTAATTCATCATAGTTCATACCGTATATTAGAGTAGATTCTACATCCATTTTATTACTCTAAAAAAATAATTCCGGAATCTGCTCAGTGAGAGCAGAGTCTATTTAAAAAGTATGTGTGTTTTGAAACCAGACGGATTTTTCTGTCTATGTAGATCTGTAGACTATCATGACTATATAGACCTAAAGGGGCTTTCACACCGGGCTTGCGTAGAGTTGCATAGTGCGGCGTATCGCCTACACTGAGCTTATGCTGGCCTACGTGGCAATACGCAGAGGGACAAAAAGGGGTACGCGAGATGGACCCCAAAAATTAACATGTCTAATTTGTTCGCATACTTTCGTCGTAGACCACTGCATGCAGAAAGTACGCAGTTTTTACGCAAGTATAAAACACTACGCTACTGTACGCCATGCCTACGCTATAGTACGCTATCATACACCAGTCTGACGAAAAATCCTTTGAGGCTGGCATAGTGTTGCGTACTTTTGCTTATTGTGGGTTCAGCATAAGCAAACTTACGTACCCTTTACGCCAGACCTACGTATACGTACGCAACCCTACGCCTGTTATACGCAATCCTACGCGTAGGTACGCCAATTGCATATGTTGTAGGTACGCGGTACCTCTGCACAGGGTACGCAACAATACCCCAGCCTACGCCGATCCTGCGCGTAATAAAGGGGCTTTCACACCAGCCCTGCGTAGAGTTGCGTAGTGTGGCGTACGGACGATGCCGAGCTTACTCTGCCCCAAGCAGTGCCTCCGTTAGCCTACGTGGAAATACGCCGAGGGACCAAAGGGGTACGCGAGATGGACGCAAAAAATTAAACATGTTTAAAGAGCACTGGACGCGTCACGCAGAAAGTACGCAGTTTTACGCAAGTCTATATACGCAACACTACCGTAGAGTTACGTAAGGACGTAGTGTTGTGTACTTTTGCTTAGTGTGGGTTCAGCATAAGCAAACCTACGTACCCTTTACGCCAGACCTATACGTATTCGAACGCAACCATACGCATGTTATACGTAATCCTACGCGGAGGTACACCAATTGCATATGCCATAGGTACGCGGTGCCTATGCACAGGGTACGCAACCATACGCCACCGTACGGCAGCCTATGCAAAACATACGCAGGGACTACGCCGGTCCTGCACGTAATTTTGGCGTACTCGGTACGCCGCACAACGCAACTCTACGCAGGCCCGGTGTGAAAGAGGCTCAAGACTATAGATCAAGCTTAATTCGTTAATAATAGTGCTGATGAAAGTTGGCCACAATATTCACTCTTTCAGTTTCAGGGGCAAACATGTGCTAGGGGCGTTAACGGTTAATCCTTTGAAGAATTAATAGAGTATGCTGGAGTCATGGGCATAGATAGCGGGGTGGGGGTGGGGGGGGGGGGTGTGCAGTGGTTGATGGGGGATATGATTAACTTCATTATAGAAAAATTTGAATGAAATCACTGGAGTCATGTTCATAGATAGCTGGGGGGGGGGGGGGGATGGGCGTAAGTGAAAAAAAATAAATTGGCCAGCCCTCCATGAATTTTTTTTCGCCAGCCCTCCAAAAGTCCCTCAGCGGGGTGGCGGGGGTGGGGGGGGGGGGGGGGGGTGTAAGTGAAAAAAAAAATTCGCCAGCCCTCCAAGAATTTTTTTTGTTTCTCCAGCCCTCCAAAAGTCGCTCATTGGGGGGGGGGGGGGTTACCAGATTTTATGGGTTCCAGTTTTCCCTCATTATTCTCACAAGCAACAACAAAAAAAATCAGCATTTTGGGCTGTCTTTTTTTCCCCCACGGGAGGGGGCCAGGCCCCCCCCCCCTGGATCCGCCACTGATGGGGCATATGTGAGTGCATCAATTTTATTTTATTGTACAAAAAATGTAATCACTGGATTCATGGGCGTAAAAAGCGGAGGGGGGGGGGTGGGCATTCATTAACAGTTTATGTTCATTGTAGAAAAAATGAAATAACCCCCAAAGAAAGTGGAACCTTTCTATACGCCACTGGCTGGAGTGAAGGGAGGGGAGGGGGCATGATAAGGGGATAGAGCCTGCACTCACCATCCATAATTGTCCACAGGTTATTATTAAGTGGTGGATTCACAATTTTATCTGGGGTTTCAAATATTGCAGGGGTACGTGAGTAAATTGGATTATGACTTTTGCAAATCATGTTTCATTACAAAAATATGTAATGGATGGCACGGTAGAATTTCATATGTTTAGGCATCAGGCACCTTCGCTCACGTTTCTCCTTAGGTGATATTGTGAGAACGGGGTGGGAAAGGACAGGTAAAAAATTTGCTTTAATAAACACACAAACAAAACAATCTTCATGGAAGTTAAAAGGCATTAGCTCAAATAAAATAAGATTAATTTCACAGTATTATATGGCCAGAGATTTTCACGTGGAAACAAGTTTTGAAATAATTATATTGTTATTTCCTACATAAAAACAGTAGATATGCAGTCTCTCTCATCAGCAAAAGTGTATTATACATAATCACCACTATAAGACATAAAAATGATAAATTATTTTAGCCCAAAACCAAATAAAAAACAAACAAACATACTTTTACCTTTCAAAAAAAGCATGTGACATATTCTATAGTAAGAATGACATGTTGTAATCTTAAACTTATTTTTCTCTTAATATTTCATGTATTATTCACTTGAACTAATAAAACAATACTAAAAGAATCTAAGATAAATACAAGAGAAACTAAAAATTAACTTAGATGAAAAACAAAAATTACAAAATATTTCTTTTAGAAACCATTACCCATAGAACCATAATTATTAAGCATTTGTCTTATTAATTAAAAAAATACATGATATTCATGTACACATATTAACCTATCATTTGAAAACATATAGTTTGAATATGATTATTTGGTAACAAAAACATTGTAATATGTTTATCCCATTCAATATAATTTTAATAAGCCACAATTTAAAACAGTAATAATTTCAACATTGTTCCAAAGAAGATGTGTTCGCAAAAATCAATCCGTACTTCCCTGGCTAGCACCCGTGGAATTTTTCCACGGGTACTGCTGCTAGTAATTCATAATAACCAACTATAACTTAATATTACTGATGAGTGCGGTAAACAGGTAGGTTTTTACGCGGTTTGTAAATTGGTCAACGGTGGCTTGCTCCTTAACAACCTCAGGTATGTTATTCCAAGTTCGGCTGCAGCTACATGTACTTAGAATGAGCGAGCTCCATATGATATTGTAATGGCTAGAAGGGACTTGGATTCGGAACATTTTTGAATTTTGAACTTGATTCTTCCTTGAACAGGAAGCTTATGTAGATTCCGTAGGATAGGATATTCACTTCGGAGAGTGCGTGTGACTAGCCTTACAGTTGAATTTTGGAGTCGTTGACATACAATCATTTATAAAAAAAAAAAAAAACGTTATTGGACACAAGAAACACTAACGATATCTGCTAATTAAACATTTCTCCTGTCAGGTCGTCAATTTAGTAGCTTTTTAAGCTAATAAGGAGATCTTAGATTGATGCAAAAAATATCATGAATATTGGCATAACTTAAAATTAGACCAAGATGACAGCTTACTGATATGGCTTTAATTTGGATCCATGCATTCTTTGTCAATGTTTGTCAGTGTTGGCTGATTCTCGTTGAGTGTATGAAAAAGCGACATTTGATATTTGTTTCATGTCTTGGAGGGGATAAGTGTACCAATACACTCGCTGTCAATTAACCGTGCACTTGGCTTCACACAAATTAACCCAAGAATTCGCATTGATTTGACCTCGCTTTTCTGTTGAGTGAACACGATGTTTCGGTGAAACCGCTGGGGAAGTGTCGAAGCAAAACTGCTATAACTTTGGCATATGACCATGAATCTGAATGATCTTAATGGTTTTGAAAATGGGAATCAGCAGATTAACTAGTCATCATATTTTTTTTTTCAAAATCGATGGAAAAACGGGGACAAACGTACAAGAAACATTACATTAAAAATACAAAATAAAAGTCCAAAATATGCATTAAAATTACACATTTCTAATCGGAAAACAAAAGAGATATTGGAGTATGTCATTAATCAGATATTAAAGATACTTTGTGTGAAATATCATTTTCTAAAAACCATGCATCCGAAAATGTCTGTAAAAAATCAAATACAATGCATTTTCGTACCTTGAATCCGAACGCTGATCTACCGAGTCGCTTTCCGTGGCGATGACGTCATTCTCAATAATACAGTCCCACATTATGCTAATTCTTGTTGGGTTTGAAACATAAAACGGCTTTTACGTGATTTCGTGGGGGAAAATGTAATCTTTGGAAGATTTGAATAATCTTCCAAATGCCTCAGAAATTCATAGCAAATATATATTTACGGAAATAAACCTGAAATAAACTAATTATCGACCTCATGGCTTTACCGTTTACCATCGACACAGCACTAACATGTCTTTCTTTGGCAGTTTTCTCCAGGTACCACCGTCTGCCGACACTTATCTGCGCTGCAGTGCCTCGAACAGGTGATCGTGTTATGTAGTAGTGCGCATGCGCGCAGTCTGATGTTTAGCCATGACGTCATATTTTTTTTCAGGTTACTGTTCCTACACGTTTTCAGTTTGTGAAAATAACCCAATATATTTTCCATTATATCTCCGAAAGTAAGGCTTCGACACGGCGAAAATTTCGTCACGAGGTCCGTAAAAGTCTCAAGAATATGTATGTACTTGATAATGAATATTGAGCGAAACGTCAGGATTTGTCTGTAAATAATCTGAGGGTAGTTTTGAAGGACAACAAAACATGAAAGGTTTGATAAAATGAAAAGTAATTCATCATTTTATTTTTTATTTCATGTGCACATTGATATGACTCTTTCAAATCATTCCTGAAATTCTGAGCGAAATCCGCCCACAAACAATGGAGAAACGAGAGGGGGAAATTTTGGTAAAAAGGTGAACTTCTGAACGTGAGTGCTTCGTTGACCGTTACAGATTCAAAACGATTTCGGTCTGAACGGCGAGTTAATTGATCTCCTCCTCTCCGACTGCACATGTTCATTATGCAGCATTGCTTTTATCAAGACAACATATTCAGTTTACCCATTACGTTTGATTTGGTGCAAAGACCATCCTGAAACTTGAGGTGTTTACAGTGATTGATATCAGAGAAGGCAGTAGTTTAAATAGCATTCAATGTTGTTAATAACGGTAAGTTGAAGAAATCAGTCTATTGTTGAAAACACAAATTTTCAGTTTATATCGTGAGTCCAGGATCACATGAACATTATAAATGAATAGAATAACCATTGTTTATCAGGAACAGCTATCTCCTCCTTAAGTGTTTTCTTGATATTGGGTGAGCACGGTCAGTCGGGCACATGCTCTTCAAGTGTTGCAGCAATAAAACAAAATCCTTGTTGATCGAACATGAAACGTTTGTTGCATTTTTGATGGCTAGATCATTCCTGTAAAATCTCACATCGGTAGTAAAACTCATTTTTTTTTTTTTTTTTGTTGTCTCTACCACGTGTGACCTGCGAAATACCGCCATGGAAGCGCCGGAAGTAGTATTGGTAGTGTGCCTAGTTTTGGGCGATATGGCGACATGTTCCGCAGGACTAACTTCAATTCCAAAACTCAATGTTGATGATGCTGCCGATAGTACTAGCTCGATGTCAAGTAGCTCAATGGACACTGAGGCTATCACCTGGATGAGACTTGACTGTTGCGATTGGAATCAGGAAATATCAACTCAATATCCTACTGATCAAAATTTGTCAAGTCCACATGAGGAGAGCGTGAAAAACGATACTGAGTTGACTAATGCAGTATGGCTCTGGAAACCAATGATCTGGTCCTGGTGGTTGATCTTACAGCTGATCACTGCACTCGTGGGCATTGTTGGAAATCTTTTAGTTATCATACTGCTATTCCAGCGACGTAAGAATAGCCGGGCTACAGATAAACTTATTGGAGCGTTGGCGACCGCCGATCTCTTCACGTCAGTCTTCATGCTCCCCCGTCCTACTGCCGAGCGCATTCCATTAACGATACTTGGCAAAGTCTACTGCAGGTTAATCTTCAGCGCGTTTTTTATGTGGACATCGATAGTTTCATCCGTTATGACACTGACATTAATTCCTGTAGAACGATACATCGCTGTCGCCTACCCATTTCATTTCAAGGAGCTCCTCTCTCGCAAGAGAATATTGGCTGTCATTGCCCTCACATGGCTCATAGGCATTATCCTTAATTCCCCATTTTTTCTTATCAATTTTCTCGACCCATCGCGAAAGAATTGTATCTTGGAATTTCCATCAAGGAAAATGCAAAATGTATTTGGCGTGGTTATCTTCGTCTTTGAGTTTTTCATCCCAACGATCGCGACCATTACTCTACAGACGCTAACAGCACGATCGTTGCACCGTCAGTCTCGCCTTTACCTTGGTGCAGATAAACACCTCGGCCGAGCGAACCCATCCGCGCGACATATCATCGCTAAGAAGCGTGTCCTTCAGACATTGCTCTTAGTTGTCATCCTCTTCATAGTCTGTTGGGGGCCGGTACAGATTGCATACCTTGCCTTTGACTTACACCTCATCCCGGAATCCTTCCCGGGTAGTACTCCTCAACGCGTTGGCCTCATACTAGGTTTCTGTAATTCATGTGCTAATCCATTTATCTACGCAGCTCGCTACCCAGAATTTCGCGAGGCCATGAGGGAGCTCTTCAATCTTAGACGGACCGACGCCCCGTTGTTTGGTGACAGAGCAGCTAAGTCACCACTTCCACCGGAAAGAGGAGCAAATGCAGTTTAGCTTTTTTTTTTTTTTTTTTTTAAACTCATGGTGATTCAGACTCTCAAGAAATCTACACGAGGGCATTGTAAACTGCCTGTTGAAACTTGCGGACATTACATCGACATATTGCACAATCCAAATATAATTTCTACAGGCAATTGAAAAAACCCCAACAACCTTAGAGTTGATCTCTTGAACGTCTTTGCGATAATGTATTGTGAAAACATGAAATGAACCATTTATAAACCGTTAAATTTCGGAATATGGAAGAAATTTTGCCTTTGTTTGTTCTTTTCGCATAATGATTCAAGACTGTTCATTAACCGTTCATAATAACAGGCTTGAATCATGCAAAAATAACAAAAGAAAACAGATAAATGTAGTTACGTTTATGTTCGGTTTATACGCGGATCGATTTTTTTTTTCTTCAAATATTTTTTGGTGTCAGGAAAATGATTGCAAAGTTAATGTAATGGACATAGCTTTATTAAAAGAGTTTTGAAAGTATCAAAAGGCATGATAGGTTGTCGTATCTAAAGCAGTGGCAATATAAAATGCTTGTCAAATATAACACTGTTGGAGATCCAGTTTGCTTTGTCCGATCTCGATAAGATTTCAAATTAAAACCCGTTCATGAAATTTGTAGAAATCTGTGAATAGGTCACGACACTGGAAATCTTTTAGTTTGATGAGGTACTAGAGGACTTTTAATCATCGAGTTTTTAATATCCAAACCTTATGACAGGTATAACGTTGACATTGTTAAATGTGCTGTATCATAGCGCTTATATGAGGCAATGTTACTTTAATAGTCATATTGTTTGGTCTATTCAGATTTGTATATCCTTTTTTGACCTACACTAACGAATGAGCAGGACGGATAGGAGATTCCTGAATCTACACCATCCCAACCAACGTTTGGGAAACCGCGTTCATATCGACTGCACAACCCTACTGACATCGTGCGGGTCCTCCGCTTTGAGTCTAGAGAATATAGCTATTTATCTTCATAAACATCTTCTCTCCACACCTGTTTTTTTACCCCCCCCCCCCTCTCTCTCTCTCTCCCTTCAGAGATATGGTAGTGATCGTATTTTCTAATGCTGTACAATTTGTCAACAAGCGCTGAAGGACAAGCTTTCACTGATCGTCCTTCACGGGGTACCAGATTGTTTGATGTAGTTGGAAGCAGAAACTATTAACTGGATGACAATTTATTCCCAATTTCCCATAATTGTATTTAAAAATGCTCGATATCAAATGCCCCTCCATGTCATTCTTCATTGAATTTGCCATATGAGAGAGAAAGAAGCAATAACAAATTGCGGATTAGGCCCTGAAAGCCAATCGTCTGCATGGTCTGGTCTTTGTGGATGATCTTTCAGATGGTCGCTGCAGGATTAGGGATCATCATTTTGTTCCAGAGACTGATGATGATGGAAACCCGTACTACAGAATACAGAAATACATGTATAGGGATTGCAGACCTTCTTACTTCTATCTTAATAATCCCCCTACAATATCATGTAACCAACGACCACGTTGGTTACTCAATATATTGGACAGACGGGTATGTGCCGCTTTGACGACCCCCTTTTTCAACGGCCGATCGCCATTCTCAAGATACCCGAATTTCCATAAAATGCCGTTCTCACACCCTTCTCACGCGTTCTCAAGATACCCGGCCGGAACAAAAGCACTCGTCTCTCTCCGTCCCCCCCCCCCCCCCCGGCGTTCCCCGTTCCTAGTCCTAGCCATAGGCCCTAGCCTCGTGGGGTGACCCCGGGGGGGGGGGCACTCAATATATTGGACAGACGGGTATGTGCCGCTTTGACGACCCCCTTTTTCAACGGCCTATCGCTGTTCTCAAGATACCCGAATTTCCATAAACTGCCGTTCTCACACCGTTCTCACACCCTTCTCACGCGTTCTCAAGATACCCGGCCAGAACAAAAGCGCTCAACTCTCTCCGTTTCCCCCGGCGCGCCCCGTTCCCTAGCTCTCGCGTACGTACGTCCATTCACTTGCGTGTGCAATTGCATATATGCATGCACTATAGAATCCCCACACTAAGTGCCGTAGTTCATTAGACCATTTTTTTTCGCTTAGCTGGGTATAGATCCACAGTTCCAAAGACCCTATGTTTTTCGCTTCTAGTCAGTTCCATAGACCCCCGTTTCGAGGGTGGCTGCGGCACACCGCCTTCTGAAGAAAAAAAATTGAGTGCGGGAGTGAGGGGGGGGGGGGGGGTGACATCTACTGCAAGTTTTTTGTTGTTTTTTATTCTAGAAGTCCTGTATCCTTTACGTTGCAAAAGTATTTTCTCTGGCAAGCGAGTATTCATATGGTAGCTGCTTTTATCTGGCTTATCGAATTCTTGCTAGACTATGTCAAAATATTGCAAAATGCAAAATGAACAGTGCAAACAATACCATGAATACTTGTAACAATTGGCGTATGGGTTATTGCCTTCACTGAGGCTCGATTAGCACAGGTACTGACGCAATCGAAATGGCGCTTCGTGTGAGCTGGGCTTGGCAGTTAACCCATACCGTACCTCAGTTATTAAGAGTATTGTGTGCACTCTTCATTTTGCAAATCACTTTTTAAAAGTCCTCAGCAAATGACGCCTCGTGTGAGCTGAACCGTATGGAAAGCCATCGACGCCATAATTCGTATCAGATACGTACCGGATACGTATGCTCTAGTTGAGCATACGTATGCAAACGGACCAATCACAGAGCTTCATTTAAGCATACGTATGTTGATTAAACTTGCATACGTATGCAAGTTAGTGTAGCATACGTATGCTTAAATGAAGCTCTGTGATTGGTCCGTTTGCATACATATGCTCAACTAGAGCATACATATCCGGTACGTAACTTAATAGAGCATACATATCCGGTACGTAACTTAATAGAGCATACATATCCGGTACGTATCCGATACGAATTATGGCGTCGATGGCCTTCCATAGAACTGGACCTTACCCTCACCCTTTAGCCTCTCACTGCGCATCTGAAATCGCACCTCTACTGCCTTTACCTTGGCAAAAAAACCCAAAACAAAACAAAACAAAACAAAAACAAAAACAAAACAAAAACAAAACAAAAACAAAACAAATACAAAACAAAACAAAACAAAACAGAAAGAAAAAAAACCCGGTACCGACCGAGCTAACAATAAATTGTGGACTGAATCTGTGTCTTGTATTTCCTATTAATTTAATACTGTGCGTAATATATAAGTTAAGGTACAGGTAGGTGCCAGTAATCCCAGTATCATATGTCGATCGTTTCGATAATTTGACGTTGTTCCAATGTTGCGTAGCATGTTGTGACAAAGGTTTTTTTAAATAAATGTCTTAAAATTAAATCAAAATGCAGCTTGTCAGATTTCCTTATGACTCTCCTCTCTTGTTTAAAGCTGCTCGGACGTCATGTATAGATGGCGCTACACGCAACACTTGCCAAAATCCCACAGGACAGCGCCATGACAGTTTACCGTCTCGACGAAGTTTTTTCGGGAGGCTCGCTCACGATCGATGTGCCATACATGAACACACATCATAAGCTCAGGGAAAGTCCCTGTGCATATTATGCGTATGCATACCGCTAGCGAGCTATCTAGGCGCTACCGGCGCGGCCGGCCTGTAAATAGGGGTCTAAAGTGCTTTTTTGGGGGGTGCTAATTTGACACTTTATCAGAAAATAATTGTGTCTTGAGAAAAGCCTAACCCAGCTACCTGCTGGTAGTCATTGGGTGGTGCGGGATAAAGACCACCCAGTTGGCTAGTTACTCAGGTTTCTCGAGGATCTGGTGTGTCGTTGTGGCTGCAGAGAAATGGTGTGGGGAAAGCTGGAAGAAGAATTTTTTATTGACTTTTTAAAGGTCAATCATTTTATGCCTCATCAAACCTTCTGTACAATAATAATATCAACAATAAGAATAAAACTACACAAGTACTTATACATTACAGTTATACGTAATGGAATAAAAATAAATAAATAAAAAGAAAGTATATATGACATTGAAAAAAATTCGAATTTATGGGGTTACTCTATGATTATAATTCAAGTTAGATGTATATATGCACGAAAAACTATATATAAAGGTGGGTTTTCACGGGGCACACGAACGGTTCGCGAAGGAAGAAATATATTACATTCTATATCCTCTGTTCTTTCCTTAAGTATTTCTTTGTTTTTTCTTTAATCTTTCCTCTTGTTATTTATTACGTATTTATTTTCTTTTAAAATTTTATTTGATTTTATTTTCTTCCTTATGTATTTCATTGTGTTTCTTTTCATAACTATCTTCCTCTCTTTCTTTATGTATTTCTTTGTTTTTCCTTCAATCTATCCTCTCCTCTTTCCCCATGTATTTCTATTTTTCTTTTAATCTATTATCTGTTCTTTCCTTAGGTATTTCTTTGTTTTTCCTTTTTTTTTCTATCCTCTTTTTTTTCTATCCTCTCCTCTTTCCTTATGCATTGCTTTGATTTTCCTTTAATATATCCCCTTCTCATTCGTTATGTATTTCTTTGTTTTTCTTTTAATCTATCCTCTTCTCCTTCCTTATGTATTTCTTTGTTTTTCCTTCTTTCTATCCTCTTCTCTTTCCTTAATATGCATTGCTTTGTTTTTTCTCTAATCTATCCTTTTCTCCTTCCTTATGCATTTCTTTGTTTTTCCTTTAATTTATCCTCTTCTCCTTCCTTATGTATTTCTTTGTTTTTTCTTTTTTCTATCCTCTTCTCTTTCCTTATTTATTGCTTTTTTTTTTTTCTCTCTAATCTATCCTCTTCTCTTTCTTCACGTATTTGTTTTTCCCCTGTTCTATCATCTTCCCTTAATACCTGGTTGTGTACCAGTACAGGGAGGTACTTGGCAAGCATTGGTTGTATCCTGTTCGTGGCGTTGCTTGTGGCCGTGAATGTGCGCTGACGACATAAACTCTTTCACCAGAGCTCTTCTAGGATTTTTTTTTGCGAAAATGGCTAAACAGTTGTGTAGAATAAATATGCGCGTACGGTGCAGGGTGTTCTTTTCGACCTAGTCAATGATAAAGAAAATGTCGGTTTTGAGACTGATGTTACAAAGTAAAGTACTCTGTGAGTTACAGGGCTTGTGATTTTATGGTCCTAGAGTCTGTTTATTGGGACTTATATGGCACTGACTTCAGGGGATTTTCAGGGTCTTTTTATAGGCATTTCAGACAAGTTGGTCTGTTTGGTACAGTCGCTTTAATGTACATGATGTATGGAATACAAAAAATAAAGTCACTTGGCATGTACGTAATTTGTATAACATGATTTTAAGTCTCATGCCTACAAGCTGATTAATTTGTGAAGAAAAATTGAGTTGTAGTTCTGATAAAAGAAACAAAGTTACCATTTTAAAGTGAATCATTATGAACAAGTGTCCACTTAGAGATTTGAGTTTATATTTTGGAATGATTTAAGCCACTAAATACAAAGAGTGAGTTCAGCTCTAGCTCTTGGAATTGAGCTCTATGATCAGGTGATGATTTTTGTTCATAGCATTAATGAAGATGTTTATGAAAGTATGATGCAATCGCATTGACAACTGTTAGACCAGTATAAATGTTTGAATGATACAAATGCATATTTATGTACTTGTGGGTTATGGCTTCCAAGTTACAATTTTGGAAGCTCGGTTCGAGCGTAGAACAGATTGATTATTTGATATACGAAAGTGGTATTTATAGCTGCATTTAATAGCTTAAAGATAAAACATACATTAGCACATACAGTGAAATATGAAATGTTTACAGTTGATTGTTATGATTGGAATTATGATTCCATTTCAAAGTCAATGGTTTCAAATCTGAGGATTTATTTGATAGGGACTTGCAAGTGATATTAGGCAAGTACAAGTTATTTGAGTTGCATTACAGGCGCACAGAAAGAAGAAAATCAAAGAAGCTTTAAGGGGCAATCCAACCCTTGTAAAAAGCTGATTTGTGTGAAAGGAAAAAAAATAAGGATAGTGAAAGTTTGAAAGAAATAAAATTTGACAAAAAATAAGAAGGTTATAAATGTTTGAAAAATGAGATCACTACATCTATGCGAATCTCAAATTGGCAATTTGGTGAATCGATTGTGAAGTATTGAAGGTCAACCCTCCCATAGTAGTACACCAAAATATTATTAAATTATGGTTTTCTCCTAAGCGCATTTTCCCTCGGGGCAGTACTTAAAAATATATTGAAGATATCATATACAGGTCCTCCCAGAAGAAAAAGATCCTACTGAGTTATACATTATGAAAAATTGACATTTTAGTCATTTTTTTGTGTTGGAGCGAATGGGAAAGTTGACCGCCGCTACATCACAGTGACCGTACCGATACCGCCAATGTGAAATTCCCATATGTTTAGTGATTACAATTTTTTTTTAAATAGTAATTTTCTTATTGCTTGTCCGATTTCGTTCAAACTTTCATCATCCTGTTTCTCTTATTTTACTGCTTTCACACAAATTAGATTATTACAAAGGTTGGATTGCCTTTAATTCTGCAATGCTTAATAACTTAATGTATTTTCTATGCATCTGTTTTCTCATTAGATATTGAATTACATGTAACTATACCTGTACCTGTACATATCTGTCTCACATTACATCAATGAGATATTAAAGACAGTTCGAATAATCCAATTAAAAAGCTTGGAACTTTCTCTGTCAGCGAGACAGGGATCATTTTCCCTACAATGAAAAAAAATCACGAACTGTTTATTGCGTACATTGATCTTTTTACATGAGCTTACAGTTGGTTTACTTAAAAAAAAATAAGGACCACTATTCATAACTATTCATAAGGACCGCTATTCATAACGCGTGTTAAATGAATAGCGGTTTTCTATGAATAGCGGGCCTTATGAATAGCGAGTGGACCCCGAAATTCTGATAATTGACAAAGGCCATGATAGAGAAGAATGTTACTGTCTAGTATTTAATGTAGCCTATCTCTAGTATTTAATAATCCAGTTCCAAAGCCTGGTACTCTAAATTATTCATGGTCAGCGAGCCAGGAATCATTTTCCCTAAATATCACACAATGAAAGAAATTCATCAACTGTTTATTGCCTACATTAAGCTATTTACATAAGCTTTCAGTTGGTCTACTTAAAGAAGAAGGATTTTTTTTTTTTTTTTGGGGGGGGGGGTGACGCATTATTGACAATATCAAGCTATTTACATGAGCCTATATTTTGTTAACTTAAAAAAAAGAAGGAAAATCTGTACATTTTTTTTGAATGTGTGACCACATAATCCTTTTTTGGTCGTAGCTTACTATATCACAATACATAAATACACCATTTTATCGCTGGCTTTTCCAAGCTGTTTTAGTCTTATAGACATGAAATTTTGATTATTGACAAACCGGGCCATGATAGAGAGGAATGTTACTGTCTAGTATTAAATGTAGCCTATCTCCATGATTGAATCCCATTATGTGTACTTGGGCAATTCCATGCTTAGTAACGTTACATTTTAAAGGAAATTTTGCCTTTCGGGCCTTATAAAATGAAAACTTGTGCACGTTCAATCTCTGTAATTACACCAAGGGTAATTCTCGCGTAGACCTTTAACTTGTGTGAAAATGGAATAATTTAGGCTTTGCTTAGACCTACGGCGGCGACTCAAATTTCGGTTAGTAAGGTTACTAAAAAGGACATGAAAAATTAGAGGTCATGAGCAAAGTTAGGTGAAATGATGTTTCTTCACTTACCCCCCCCCCCCCCCCCACGTTTTCATATTTGTTTCGGTGGGGAAAAAAAAAATCATATGACCCTTTCATTTTACCTTGGAAAATCATGAAATAATGGGATTTGAACACATTTTTTGACTGATATTTTCTGTTCTTTAAACATTTGAAAATATAGTTTATAATGTAATTCATGGATTTAGTGCATTTCCATCAGAAATACAATTTCAAAGTAAGCTAAAAAAAAATTTTATAGATAAATTCTTGTGTAGTCCCACTTATGTCAATGAATACATAGTTTCAGATTCTCTGTGAAAGAGGCAGGCAAGGGTCACATTATTCCCAAATGATTCCCAAATTAAATCCAGTCATAACATCCACTTTCAACCATCTTGGGCATAAACATGGAAGTAATACTGATAATAAAATTGTTTGTCATGTGTCTCTAGTTGTGGAATTGCCCATTTCATGAAAAGAATATATGGCTCTATACAAAACTTTCTACTCCCTTGACATTACCCTATCCGTTTTATCGTTTTGAATGCACCTATTATAATAAAGGATTTTGATTAAGTGTATACGCATACTAGTTTTGTGAAAATCAAGTTTAAGGCCCTATTATCATGATTATCAGATGACGCGGTAAACCGCTTCAAAATCAAGGCAAATAAACGACAAAAGGGTAGTTTGCTTTACATTTTCTTCATCTTCGAACACGAGCACGTGGATAAAGAAGTACGAGTAAGAGATTTTGTTACCCCAATCATTTTGACATAAAAATGGTAAGTAATTTAATTTCTGAAGCGGTGTTTTGAGGCTGTTTGTCAATTAACCGTTTCCTCTAGTATGATCAAGGCATAATAATGACTGTTTTCCCACGCGCATGGCCTCGCTTCACGAACTCCAATGCCTCATAGGCTGCCTCGAAGTCAAACGTCTTCTGAATCACCGGCTGGATCTGTTAGAAAAGAAAAAAAAATGATTTATTACTTGCTCATCACACTGAAAAAAGGATAGTATTAGTCATCTTAAATACAGTAGGGGTATATCCCGTTGTGTAGATGCTAATACAAATTATCAAATGTACCCTACAAAGAAATAAGACAAATCTTAATTATATAAAAAAAGAAAACGTTGAAAATATTCTTTTTATTTTATGTTTTCTGGAAATGCTGTCATAATTCAGATGAAAACATGTCACGTGTAGAGGTCACACAGTCCAAAATATACCTGGATCTTTGTCATTTGAGACACTGTAATTTCACAATATATTCCTTCATTGTTTGAAATTAATCCCATTTATCACATAATTTGATAACGAATCTTTAAAATAAACAATTGCACTACAATAAAACGAACAGATTCAATTAGAATGAGATAGCCTACAGCTACAGCTGAGCAACATAAATATCGAATTAGAAGAGCTCTGATTAGATTAAAAGAAAGAGACAGCCATATTCCCACTACCATCGTGTATATATCACATTGCAAAATGTAACATGCATATAAATAGTGAAGGATACAGGGCGGCATTGCGGGACGGTGGGTGAGAACCATTTTTGTGCCTCTAAGGAGAATTATGCCGCCGTCCCTGAATGTTGATGCTATAACATTATTGACAATAGAAAGGTAGATACCTGTCATGAGCCAAGTGATTCCAGGTATGGAATATGACTTGACACCGATCTTAATTAACCGTCAAAATATGTTATGACTCATTCAAGGAAGCTGCCTGTCCACAAATTCAGAGAGGGGTAACTTGACAGTTGTAAATGACAGCCACCCTGCTCCCCCCTCCCGAATTCAAGCTCGTGATGCAGAATTTTAGTCATAAGAAAATAAGCACATTGACAATTACGTTCAGACCTTATAGGTCTGCGGGTACAATTTCACAGCGGCAGAACTATCTAATGCTTAGAACAATGACCCAGGTGTGGTACTTTGATACGATTTGAAGGAGTCTTGAGAGGAAGTGATAATAAAACACTTGTTAAAGGAGAATGAAACCCTGGGGAAATATCCATTTTAATGAAAAGAGAGGATACCCTGCCGGAAAGAACAGTGTCCCACAGTATGTTCATAGTGTGTTCACAGTGTGTTCACATGGTCGACTCTGTGAAGATGTGATTCACAATGTTAAAACGCTCGAATTTGACAGTGTGAAGATGATTTCACACTGTGGACACCTCTACAGTGTGGTTTACCACAGAGTGTTCACATTGTATGAATATCTACTTGCTCACAATGTGAAGATGTGATTCACAATGTTAAAACGCTCGAATTTAACAGTGTAAAGATGATTTCACACTGTGGACACCTCTACAGTGTGGTTTACCACAGAGTGTTCACATTGTATGAATATCTACTTGCTCACAATGTGAAGATGTGATTCACAATGTTAAAACGCTCAAATTTAACAGTGTGGGGATGATTTCACACTGTGTTTCACACTGTGAACACATTGTGGGACACTGTGTTCTTTTCGGCAGGGTAGAGAGAGGCAATAAAAAAAGTTCCATCAAAATCGATTACGAAATGAAAAAGTTGCGAAAGTTTGAAAAGTCTCAATTTACTTTCTATGGCGATCCTCAAATTGGCAATGTTGCTTCAAAATGGCAGGTTTAGAAGTACAACTCTCTATACGTTTTGTACACAAAATTTCATATTTGCTCCATTATCAGTTCTCTAAAGATCCTGCTTGCCTTTTTGTGAACTCAACATGTGTTGTGTCAAATACATTTTCCCATGATATATCTTGAGCCAAGAAGGGGACAAGTTGCACATTGAGAGATAATGGCAAAAATATGAAATTTTGTGTACAAAAGATAAGGAGAGTTGTACTACTAAACCTGTCACTTTGAAGCAACGTTGCCAATTTGAGGAAAGTAAATTGAGACTTTCAAACTTTCATAACTTTTTCATTTCGTAACCGATTTTGATGGAATTTGTTAAAAAATTGCTTCTCTCTATCCTCTCTTTTCATTTAAATTGATTTTTCCCCAGGGTTTCATTCTCCTTTAAGAAGGATCCGGTCCTCCTTTAAAATCAAAATGCCTGAGGTGTTCGTTGTTTGTTTTTTTTGGGGGGGAAAGGTGGGAGCATTTTTACTTCACTGGCACGTTAAACTAATTTCTAAGAGCCAAAAATCACAGCACAGCTAGAAACTGTTCGATTCAGGATGATGAGCATTATTGTACGAGACAATAAATGCTAACAAGTTATAAAGGACGTTACCTTTAAATGCTCATGTAGATGAGGTAAAAAGGTCGCGTTTGTGTGTGCCTGTTTATGTCTGTATATGTGTGTGTGTGTGTGTGGGGGGGGGGGTCTTATAAGATGACTTCTGACTAATGATAGACAATATCCTACCTTCCCGAGGTCAACCAGCTTCCCCACTTCTTCTAGGGCGCCCCCATTTGGTCGGTTGAAAGAGATCATCGTCTTGCGGTTGTAGTAGAAATCCTGAAAATGCCATATTCGAAATATAAATATGTTATTGATAGATATAGAGCGTCTTCTAATAAAGGGTACCCACCCTTCAGTGATATATTTCATTCTTACATCACAAGCCATATCATTTCAATCTGAAGTCCTATGCATACTTGTGATAATCCGACACAATTAATGTGTCGAAAATACACATTTGTAATAATCCGGTCCACTGATTGGAGAAAAGATCATGAATAAAGACATATTATATTACCTTTCATTATCGATAACGCTTTAAAAAAAAAGTCTTTGGAAGTATCACATGAACTTCAAATATTCAGATATTTTTTTGTGGACTTCGAATATTCCAGGTTGTGCCTGATCTTGTAAAATAAAAGTCACGTTCACACGATGGGAGCTAAACTTTAAGTTTCGCTTGTAGTTTCAAAACTTTAAGTTAACTTGTAGTTATCTTGTAGTTTCAGACCGTATGAAAGGACTCGTAGTTTCGAAACTTTAAGTTTATTTGTAGTTCTAGAACCAAAAGCGAGCTCGTGGTTAACGCTGAAACCACGAGCAGTGGGTGGTCCTTCGTCGCATTTTCGGACAATGTAAACGGAATAAACTTTAAGTTTCGCAAGATTGTGGTTAACGATGACCTCGCTTTCATGTTAAACTTCCAGGTCATACCCTTCGATACCCTTCATACCGTATGAACACAGGATCTGTATGTGTACTGTCGGTAGTATCTTCTTCCGGTGTTAACAACGACGATCGCTCGGCTTGTATAGTTTCAGAACAACGAGCATCGTCGTTTTGGGCCCGTGTGAACCCTCGCCGTGGTTAGCGAGTCGTTGTTTCGTCAACTTAAAGTTTCGCTAACTTAAAGTTTCGAAGCCAGAAGTCCCGTATGAACGTAGCTAAAGTAACGTATCAGAAGAGTTAAAAAAAAAAAAAAATTAACTGAATGATTGAGCGCCCTAGTTGTTCTAGCGGACTCAGGTTCAAAAAAGAGTCACGTCCTTCGGATGATGACGTTAAAGGTTGGTCCCATTCGTAAATCATAATCTGATTGATACACGTCTGCAAAAACCCAATTACACACACACACATGACAGTAGGGCTATAAAAGCCCTAGTAGTAGTATGATTGCAGAGCACTCAGGAAGAAAAGATTAATACTGATGATGCTACCCTGGATAAATGAGGCAATATCATCATCATCATCATAAATGTCATTATTATTATCATCATCATTATTATTGTCCTTATTATTATTATCATTTTTATTATCATTTTATTTTTATTGTTATTATCATTACCGTTATTTTCACCATTATCATTATTATTATTATTATTATTATTATTATTATTATTACCATCATTATTATTATTATTATTATTACTTCTACTACTTCTACTACTACTACTACTACTACTGCTGCTGCTGCTGCTGCTGCTGCTACTACTGCTAGTAGTAGTAGTTTTATTATCATCATTATTACTGTTATCATGAATATCTTTGACTAGTCGTAGTTGCTTGTAATGCTCTTTTTGCAGTTGCTTGTAAGTTAGAAGAAACTTAAACGCCATAATATGGCAGAAAGGTTCATTATGATTGAGCACAATTGAATTTCTTCAGTTACATGTACATAAAGATGCTGGGCCTCTTCGGATAAAAGATGCAGAGCTTAATCGCAACTTCAAAATCACACACTAAATTCATGAATTTAAATTGTTAAAAGTCAAATAGCATTTTTTCTTATGAAAGTGACCAATGGAAAAATAACAACAGAAAATATATTAAGGACAAACTCTTGCCTGAAACATCCATCGAAGTTTGAGGGCAGCGTTTACTATCGTGCCAAGCACCATGCCATGTTTCTTGAAGTTGGTGATGAAAGGAACAACAATAGTAACCAACTGACCACCTTTCTTTAAAGCCGATTGGCATGTCTCAATAATTCTAGGGTCTATAGTCACAAAGATAACGTCGAACCTATTAAGAAGAATGAAGAAAAGAAAGACTAAATTAACTAATCATGATTGTGAAAATTGAAGATTCTTAATTGCAAAGCTTACAGCTTCTGAATTATCATACTCCTGTTCCAAGATGATGCAGGTTTCTTTCCTTCTTTTTTTTCTGTCTTCCTATTCCTCATATTTTGACCCTCTTCTGTCCTTCTATTTCTTCAGTGCTGTAATAATGACCTATTGGAATGTAGTTGAAGTTAGACTGCTATCTCTTCAATGCTGTAATAATGACCTATTGGAATGTAGTTGAAGTTAGGTTTTCAAATTAGAATTAATTCAGTATCAGGTCTAGATGGGGTGATGTGTAGCCAAGCCCCTGGGAACGATTTTGTTACTGGGGGTGCTGTGAGCAGATTTTTTTTTCTTTTTTCTTTCTTTTTTTTTTTTTGTTGTTGTTGTATGCAGTTGTTGCTAGATAAGCAACAAAAAAAAGAAAAAAAGAAAAAAAGAAAAAAAGAAAAGAAAAAAAAAAGCAAAAAAAGAAGAAAAAGGTCCGCACCGTTTTGGGGTCTCTTTTTAACTCCAAAAATCTATGACAAGCAAAAAAAAAAAAAAAAAAAAAAAAATGTCCTCAGTGTTTTGGGGTCTCTTTTTAACTCAAAAAATCTTTGACAAGGAAAAAAAAAGGTCCTCACCGTTTTGGGGTCTCTTTTTAACTCAAAATTCATTTTTGAGATACAATTCACAAAACACATACATCAAAATTACTAAACATTTTCTTCAATGAACAGAAATTTAATAAGATGAGAAAATAGCATCTAACATGGCAAGAGACTATAACACAAGCATGCATGATCAGTGTTTATGTATTAAATGCTATCGTTGTGTAGGACCATGACAAAGCTTATGTTAGTAAAAAGAAGATCAGGGTATAAATTATTTCCCTGTTAAAACAAAGCAGCACAACTAATTGACATGACTTTGAATGAACACCCATCCCCAATTTCCATGAATTGATGCATTGGGAAAACAAATGGATTGTTACATGTTTTGTACTATAAATAAAATTGTACTTACTCTCTTAGGTAAGGATGTGAAATTAACAGTACTAGTACGTTAGTAAGTGTTTTTCCTTGAGGATGGGAAAAGGTGTGTGATGACCTGAAATGATGATGGCACCAGTTCTACTTCTCTTCAAGTTAAAGTTCAAGTTCAAGTTCAAAGTAAACTGTCAACCTCATGTAAATGATTTTCTTGAAATGTTTATGGCAATTGGTATGTACCCTCTAATTCGTAGTCCAACGCGTGTTGCCAATGACTCAACTACTCTGATTGACAATATATACACCAATAACCTTGAAACTTGTTCATCTGGTACAATTTTAACAGACATAAGTGATCATTTCCCAATTTTCTGCATTCACTCTCAAAGTCCTCAAATTGTAAAAGAACCGGGTAATAGATTGAAAAGGCAATTTAGTGAAAAAAATATCAGTACTTTTCTTACGAACATTGGTAACACGCGTTGGATTTTGAATGAAAACGATCCTAATTTAATTTATGATTGTTTTCTTAAACAATACCAGCATGTATTTGAAACATGTTTTCCAATGAAATGTCAACCAAAGAAGGTAAAAAGAATTGATAAACCATGGTTTAATGATGAATTACGACAACTGAACAAAAAGAAAAGCTTATATTACAAAAAATATTTGAATAATCCAACTGCGTATAGACTCGCTGCATACAAGAATTGCGGAAATAAATTAACAAATAGAATTAAATATGTAAAACATAAGTATTTTAAACAAAGTTTTGCAAATGCTGAAGGTGATACTAAACAAACATGGAAAATTATAAATGGTCTTTTAGGCACAAAGTCTAAGAAAAATGACATTCCAAATACTTTACAATGTAATAATGAAAAAATTGATAATGATGCAAATATCTGTGATTTTTTTTAATGAGTACTTTATTAATATAGGTCCAAAATTGATATCAACTCTTGATGTGCCTGTTGGTGATTTTAAACAGTATCTAAAGAAAAACGAATCTACTGCTTTTTTTACTCCAATTACTCCAGGAGAAATAATAAACATTGTAGATAAATTAAAGAGTAATAAATGTAGTGGTTTCGACAGTGTAGATATCAAGATAGTTAAAAGAGTTATTCATATAATTTGTTATCCATTATGTGCAATATTCAATTCTTCATTAGTAACTGGGATCGTACCAGATCAACTCAAGATAGCTCAAATTATTCCGATTTTTAAAGGTGGTTCTAAAGCTGAAATATCTAATTATAGACCTATATCATTACTTCCAGTATTCTCTAAAATATTAGAAAGGGCTGTGTATAACCGATTATCTTCTTTTTTGCATAAACATAATATTTTGGTTAACTCTCAATTCGGTTTTCGAACAGGGCACTCCACATCCTCTGCTTTAGCTGATTTTACATGCCGAGTTGCTCACGTTTTTGATAAATCTGAAGTCATGATGGGATTGTTTTTAGACCTAAGCAAGGCCTTTGATACCTTAGATCATGAAATTATACTTGCAAAATTATTTAATTACGGAATACGTGGTGTGTTATTAAATTGGTTCAAGAGCTATTTAACAAACAGGAAACAATTTGTCAAAATTAAAGGTAATACTTCGTCTATACAGACAGCTTTATGTGGAGTGCCACAAGGCTCTATATTGGGTCCACTTTTATTTATTCTCTCTATAAATGACATGTGCAATATATCGGACAAATTGAAATATATTTTATTTGCAGACGACACCAGTGTGTTTATGTCACATAAAAATGTTCAAATTTTGCAACAGGAATTTAGTAATGAAGTAAACAAATTACTACATTGGCTTTCTTTGAACAAATTAATATTGAATGTTAATAAAATTAACTATATGGTATTTACAAACATAAAGATCAACCGTAATGAGATGAAACTTCAGGTAAATAATTACAACTTCCAACGCATATCAGTAAATAAATTCCTTGGAATAGAAATTGATTCCAAACTTTCATGGAATGAACATACTGGTGCTGTCTGCAACAAGATTTCAAAAAATATTGGTATAGTAAACAAACTTAGATTTCTCCCCAAATGTGTTTTAAGAACTTTGTATAATACGTTGATTCTACCTCATTTATGTTACTGTGCGGAAGTTTGGGCAATGACAAGTCAAACCAATCTAAACAGAATACTTAGAATACAAAAGAAAGCCATCCGATTAATATCAAATTCCCATTACAGAGCTCATACGAAACCTTTATTTTACAAACTGAAATATCTTAATGTATTTGATATAATTATGTAAGTATCATATTGCGGTCTTTATGTACTTGTGTCATAATGAATTATTGCCATGTGCACTACTTAAGTATTTTAAATTGAATTCGAGTTTCCATAAATATGAAACCAGAAATGCATCTAATTACCACTTACCACAAATTAAAACAACTATAATGAAAAGATCAATTTCCTTTGATGGTCCAAAAATGTGAAATTCCATTCCCATTGCTATTAGAAATTGTCGAAGTCTTCAAACTTTTAAGAAAAAGTATAAAATGTATTTAATTGAATTTTACAACGTGCAATAATTTACCAGGCTCTCTACTTTTTTTTTTCTTTTCTTTCCGCCAAAATGTTTTGTTTAAATTTCATGCCTCCAACAGTACAACAGTTAATTTTCATATTCATTTATATACATCAGGGATTGGCTCTCGCATAAGAACTTTATTCCTTTTTAGCTCTTCCCTTCGCTCTCATTATGTTTTGTTTGGATGTATGTTCCTTTGTATGTCTATTATTGTATTTATAAATGTAAGTATGTAAATGTTATGTATTTTTTAATGATGAGTGTAAATAAAATGAACTTGAACTTGAACTTAAAGGTCATGTAAAGTTTTGGTAAGCCCTCAAAAACTGTTCGTCAGATTTCTTCAATTTCTTCAAATGAATAGCAAGATACTAGCAATACTAAGACACTGTGCAGATTTCGCCTCCTTAAGTTTAATATTAAACAAATAAGAGGCAAAAACTAATTTATGTGCCGGGACAGGCACGTAAAATCCCAACAAAGGCAGCATGTGCTATACACTGTACACACACGTGTAAAACCAATGATGAGTAGCTACACACAGTGCACACACGCAGTCTCTTTGCGAAGCCCCAAGATTGCTGTACGGGGAGCCGTCGGGGTGGAATGGCCCTAGCATAATGGCAGTGATCAAGCATTCCTTACATATATTTACACTGAAATTTACCAGAAATCATAGATGGAATACCAAATGATCTCTTACAGACATCTTTTGATACAAGGAGAACAACATGATACTATATTTAACATGTTTCTTTCCAATTTCCTTTTTTGCTACCAATACTCTACATGAGCTTTAAAATATCTCTGACAAGCAAAAAAAGAAGAAGAAAAAACACAATAAAAACTATTCTCGAAAAATCAACTCAAGGCAATTTCAATAGCCCTGTCTATCACCTTTAGAAATGTGCGAATATTACAATGGCGTATTACGTAATCCGAACCTGATTTCTACGGGCAGTACAATAGGCCTTTGAAAATGCCCTTGAGTTTATTTCTCGAAAGTAGTTTTTATCGTGTTAAAAAAAGGTAATTAGCGTTTTGGGGTCTCTTTTTAACTAAAAAAATATCTGATAAGCAAAAAAAAAAGAAAAAAAGGTCATCAGCATTTTGCTGGCTACAACACCCCCAGCACCCCCAGCATCTTCAGCCTTCTGCACCCCAACTCCCAGGGGCCTGTGTGTAGCCCAAGTATTCAGAATGACATTCGTGTCATTCTCGCATTCGATTTCGATTTTAATAATCTCTTAGAAATTGGTGAATTCAAGTTCGGTGTTGAAAGCTGGTGTTGGTGTTGAGGCAAAACTAGCACCAGCCACAACACCGAACCTGAAATGAAGCTGGTGCTGGGATTGACTTCACTAGGTGTTGAGCTATCAATAATGTGATTGGTATCATTTTTATAAACCCGAATTCGGTGTTGGGGCTAGAATCAGCAGCCCAATTCACGCTCTCAACACCAACACCAACACCAACACTGAACTTGAAATCACCCAATGTACGTAGAAGTCTCACCAAAAAAATTCATCCTAACGAGAGACGACTTTCTTTTTTGGAAAAAGAATTAAGTGGTAATTAATATGAAATCTGTATCGACAGACATTACAGAATCCAAATTTATGGGCACAGTGCCTGGTTCTGTGATACGAAGATAATAGTGTTTCCTTTTCATTACTTTGTAATTATATTCATTACAAAAAACATTACATTTTCCCCAGTTGACTTCTTTTTCCCAGATTAATGATAAACTTTTTAAATATTTGCCCTCATAGCTCATGCCATATGAAATATAACAATACCTGCTAATGAGATGTTTCATTTCGTACAAGAGAAGTCACTACATGCCTTAATGTATCTTTCCTAATAGAAATTTCTTCTCTGAAGCTAAACCAAAATAGGGTTTGAAAAGAAAGTATTTTTCATTCACCTGCCAACAATCCCCATTAAACAAATTTAGCCGGAATTTAATTTTCAATTAAAATTGAAGACATAACTCCACAAAATAAAGTAAATATACACCAGGTTCAATGAAAAGGTAATACTTTTCATCTATTTTTTCGGTATAATCTTCGAGAAATGTTCCTCGGTTTAGTCTACCATAGCAGTTTTTTAACAATGAGTGAATAATGTCTACTCTTATCTCGACTGTCATGTGCATACAGCCAATATCTATTTGCACAAAGAAATAAGGGAGGGGGGGGGGGGGGAGAGAAACCATAAAATTCCTGATCGATAAATTACTCACTTCGGCCGCTTGGCTAGTGCGTCCTCACAGTTTTCTTTCGTGTAGTCGATGACGTCGTCAGCGCCCAAACGCTCCACCAGTCCAATTCCAGTCGTACTGCAAGTTGTCGTCACGTGACCACCCCAAGCTTTAATAAGCTGAATGGCGAATGACCCTATTCCTCCAGTACCAGCAAGAATAAGCACTCTTTCAGATAAGCACAGTGGGGGAAAAAGAAGGAAAATACAAACGTAGGAAAGAAGTAATACGGAACAAGGAGAATAGAATTGCCTACAGGGGGGGGGGGGGCATTTTTAAGGGGGTGGGAAAAGTTTCATGTGGACGAAATGTGAGGGGTGGTCTGCTTATCTTTTCTCATTTTCCTTCCTTTATGTCTTTCCCTAATTCTCACTTTATTATTATTTTTTAAAAAGAAAAACAACACAAAAACCACACACTCATGTTTTATCCACGATACATTTAATCACATGAAAGGTAAAGCCCTGTCATATGATGCAAATGAAAGTGTTCTAATGGGAGATTAAGCGCACCTCGATGGCCAGACACCTGCACTAGACAATGCCTTTTCAACTCCTTTGGGGTGTCTTTCTTTGTTCCCTGTTACATAATACTGTTTTTTTACCTGTGTAGTCCTTCTGTTATCATACATTGACCTTGTAATTTAGCCTATAATTAAGTTGAATAGGACCTACTCTTTTTCTTGTTCACACTGATTAACCTATGCAATTTGTTTTACAAAGAACTTACATACTCTTTCCTTGCTCACATGAATAAACTTGATCGTCCTTTTTCAGACTCGGTTTCGTCATCAAAATGGAACTTAAAACTGCTCTGTAATTTGCTTTCGCGACTATTGGTGAACTGTAATATCAGTATGATGAGATTGCTGAGAGTTTATTCTTTCTATATATCAGTATAAAAATTGTTAGGGAATAGGTAATCTAAGGCCCATGAGATTGCAGTGATTTTACGAGGGTGAGCGGTACCAATTTAAAAAAAAATCATACGGGAAGGCGAAGAATTAGGAAGAAACAGAAGCTGTGCGAAAAAAACTGGTCTAGAAAAACTGTTAAAAACTCATCTTCTACTGTGTTTTAAGCTTCCAGATTTTGATATAAGGTACAGAAAAGAACAATCTTTCAGAAAAAACAAAAATCCCAAAATAAAATTTTCCAACCCAAATTTCCATTTCAGCTGTTTACACAAAATCACGGGGTTGCGACTTTTTGGTGGTTTTGTGGTGCCGGGTCACATATGATCATCAAGACTAAGAATAATCACATGATTATTATAACAAATGCCTCAGCAATATGAATTTGACTATGCCAGAGTTGAACGTATGGTTTGGCAGTTTGCCATAGTTTGAGGAAATGATCGCAATACATTTTTATACTCGCATCCTCCGTGCACAATAATTGCTTGCCTGATTATCCAATAAACTTAATTACCCACGTCGATAAAATCGGCAGGGTTATGTAAAGGTTTCCATATGTTTGTATGTTTGTTTGTTTGTTTGTGTACAAGATAACTAGAGAACGGGTGAACGGATTTGCACCAAATTTTCAGGGATTGTTTGGATAGTGACAGGAAAGAATCGATTAGATTTTGGTGATGATTGGTTGATCCCTGCAAATTCTGTGTGACCTTCTAGTTTTGACTCTATAGTATAGTATATGTAAAGATCACCGTTTCGCACGTATCAGATTTAAGGAGCCGATACCGATATCCCAACAAAGCGCATCGATAGCTTAACACTGGTTATGGCGTCAGCACCATTATCAACGAAGCAAGAAAAAAATGTTTTTAACTACTGAATTATTAGTCTAGAATATCGTAAAATTGCCCGAGTAGTCCGGTGATTCTAAAAGCAATCCTTATTTGATCTAGAGACCGGTAAGAAACTTCAAAGAAATTGATAGTATTGATAGGAACAGTAAGTTTAGATTTAATTTCTCTCGAGTT
Organism: Heliocidaris tuberculata; assembly: GCA_025618425.1. Classification (NCBI taxonomy): domain Eukaryota; kingdom Metazoa; phylum Echinodermata; class Echinoidea; order Camarodonta; family Echinometridae; genus Heliocidaris; species Heliocidaris tuberculata. Next base: position 8,679,562 of record CM046841.1, read on the forward strand.
TCTCACTTGCAGCAGAAAATGCTGCGGTAGCTAATGCAGCTAGACGCCGGATCGGACGGCCCAGCGCGTACATGGCAAACGGCCAAATTTCGGGCATCGGCTCAGATTAGCCGTGAAGTTTCATTACTTTTGCATTGTGATTGTTGATTTAGAACTCATCCTAGTTAATAATGTGGATTCTCTGGGTCTTTTATTTACTACGGAATATCGAACATCATATTTATCAAATCTATCTGGAAAAAAACTAGGTAGGATTTTTTATTCACTCATTCCGCCCCTTTAAAAAGCAAAGGTAGATCTAGTTCCTTTCCGTGTGCTCTAGATCGAACGTTGGACTAAATGTTGGCCTAGATTTAATTTCAGACCTATATGAACATACTACCTCATAACACCTGTAAAATTACACTTCGAATGATGCCTACTGACTTTATTTCTCACGGCTAATCCCCCAAATTTCCCGTATCTAGCATACAAGTAGCAACACCAGCAGCAACACCGAACGTGAAATGAAAATTTCTTAATCCCTAGGGTATAGTGTTAGTGAACGGAATTTTGTACATGAAATTAAACACCGGCTGCCGAGCTCGGTCCAGCAGACAACATCTGACAAAAATTAAACACCGGCAACCGGAACTACGTCAGAAAATCAGAGGTCAACACCTAACACCGACTGATTTTTTTCTCATTTCATAGTCAGTGTTAGATCATGATTTCGCGGCAAAATAAACACTAACCACAAACACCAACACCGAGCGTGAAATCACCCAATGTAGATTTCAGTTTTGACCCCATAGTATAGTATTGCAACTACTCTGTAGCACCGCCAAGGCGTGGGTCTGCCGCCTTTGACGGCCCCTCTAGTATATATAATATGAACATTAGCCCATATTTTGCTTGCTTATTGTAAGCATACTTGATTAAAACTTAGTGGTTGGTCATTCTGTAATACTTTATAGCAGAAAGAAACGTTGAATTGCTATGTACAGTGAATTCCTTAATAATTTTTTGACCAGATGAAAGATAGAAATGAAAATATCGTAAGGAATCGCCCTACTGGAATCGAACACATGGGTATTCATCTCACAAGTGACGCGCACAAACGTTATGTGTGTGCCCGTTTACACTTAGATTTTTCAAGCTATTCCAAACGTTCCGTTACTTTTTACTCCAGATTATGCCTTTGCCCAAAATGCTTTACGAAATTATTGTAAATGAATATCAGACCACTGCGGATATTAAAATCACTGCTCGAGAAAAGATATGGAGGTCCCAAATATTAATAATTATGTTGACTTCTTCAAACACAGGTTTAGTGAACCTATCATCTGATTATCTTCTAAATCATCTTCTCTCCGTGCAGTTCTATTTTGAGTCAACTGCTTCATTTCGCCGTATTCCACTCTTCCATACATTACTATGGTTTAAAATATCTATCCATCTATCTATCTATATATCTATATATCTATCTATCTATATTTGTTCCATGGCTTAGGGGGGCATTGAAGTGACAATGTGATAGATCTTCAGACAGGTTCTGAATCACTTTCTGTCTTCAGCTGTTCTAGTTAGCTGTTCAAAAGACATCCTTGTCCACTTGATTGATTTTATTCGGTCTGCCTGTCTTAAAACACTTGACTGGAAATGCGAAGGTCGTGGGTTCGATTCCCGGCACGGCACTTAATTATATACAGTTATTGTGGTTTGTCCGGCATTGTGAGCGTTTTTTTTTTTTTTTTTTTTGTTTTGTTTTGTTTTGTTTTTGTTTTTTAAAGGCGCCTGGCCTGAATGCTGCTTCTGCTCCCCAGGGAGTGGGAAGGTGCATGAGCGGGCCAGCCTAAATCCAATAACCGGGGTAATAAAAACTTAGTTTCCCCCTGACACGTTTAATATAACCATGGACCTACTTCGTAGTAGGTCCAATGATATAACTCAAGAAATATTTGATGAAATTTGTTCAGTCAAAAAGCAAAGTATCCAGAATTTTCTTATCCACATTGTGATAGATTTTTTGTGAACAATTGATTAAGTTTCCATAAATAATGAAATTATGGTTTTTATTGCAGTTGGTACGATAATAAAAGTTCTACTTTCCGTTTCCTAATTCAATGCAGAGTGTACATTGTGTACTCTATTCACTGCTTTTGTTCATGTTTGGCAATTTTGACTTCTGGCCGTCCTAGACTTCGCTCTGTGTCGCGGGTTCGGGAGCACCGAGCAGTGACTTTCTTCCAGGAAAACCTCAAGCGTTCCACTGTGTCAATCGACCAGAAAAATGTCCGGAAAAGTTATTTTTCTCTATCCAAGACCCGCGCAATGATCGTTGTGCCAAATAGCTACGGAACATAGGGACGACAAAATTCATTTATAAGGTCGTACACCTACTCAAAGTACCGAGTTGTTTGTGAAGACCAAATTTGGCTATTTTGACTTCTTTCTGGCCGTCTTAGAGTTAGACTTCGTTCTGTGTCGTCTGGCTCGGAGACGGAATTCGAGTTCTTCTCAGGCTCGATACCTCTTCGACAGGTTGGCGCAAAATCATATCCTACAGGTCCTCTGCTACGATTACTGGCTGATTCTTCTATAATTATTGCACAAATTTTTGCTAAAAATTGATTGATTACGCGTATAGTGAAGGTTACCATTCATATTAATATGTACAGCTAGCTTTATACTAGTCAGTTGTCAAATGGTACTTAGAACGCAAATTTGTGATGATTTTTGGAAACGTATATATTTTTGGAAAGGTAATGTTATGAATAAAATCATGAACGTTGTTTCCAAATTTTAAAATGGGCATGAAATTACTTTTCAGGCATGTTTTTAAAGTGGATTTGGGGCAATTCATGATTTTTTAATTATTATGTCTTGATATTATTTTTTTTTTTATTGCATTAGGGATGTAAATTCCTAACCTGTTTATATGTATACTATTGCAGATGATTTTCGAGAAGAAATTATGCAGAAAAATATATAATAAAGGCAAATTATGTAGGTTTTTTAATGTCATATTTCAAACGCCCTCTACGATGACTATAAAACACGGTTGTCTGCTCGCGTTAGTATTTTGGACAGATCAAGTTAGATCGAAGAGTAAAGTGATGGAAATTATTGATCCACAGGCACCAGAAGTGGCAGAAGGGGCATATGCCCATCCCCTATATTTCAAGTGGGGAGGGGAGGGGGGGGGGGGGGGTGGCGCGAAATCGATTTTTGCCCTCCGTGGCCCCTCTTAAAGGGACTAGCAATTGGGATTGTGTGTTTGCATCGGACTGAAGGCCATAAAATTAGATCATACGAAGTTGACCAAACTGCCCGAACTGCCGAGGGTTAAGGATCATACACCTACTGAACTGATTAAAAAACGGCTGGTCGCGAGAACTGTGAGCAAAAACGGCACTCCCCACCCCATTCTAACCCCTGTAGGCTCTTTGCAGGTTGTCTTATCATAATAAACCGTTGGAAGTGTGTATCATGTTATTTTCAGTTATACCCAATGGCTGGAAAGGATTGGCACTTTGGCTGCTGACATTTCTGAGTGACACCTCTGACATAAGGTCAGTGTGTGTGTATTACACGCAGTACACACACCATGGCACTGCCAATGACCACTGACCAACACACAGCTTGCAATCAACATACACCGGGATGTATGTAGAGCTGGAGGTCAGATAGAGTTAAGCTATTCCTCACCGCTGATTGGTATGTACCGTGGTTGTAGACACGCCCACGGTCACTTCACACAAATTGTCACATTTTCCGATGCAAACACACATGTCAGCTCATTTGCTGGTCCCTTTAAGAAAATAATACATGTAACAATTTTGCAATACAACGATGTGTAATAAGGGGGGTTTTTTGCTCTAAAATTCAAATCTCTACCATTTCAAAACTCCCTCAAATATCGATATACGGTGTGTACATCAACATTGTAGAAGCTTTGCCTACCATAGGTACTGGAAGCAAGGGGGTTGATGCTTTTATCTATCATGGGGTAGGGGTAAATAGTTTTTGCACCACAACAAAAGATTAAGTAATTTTGCAGGTTCGCAATCAGTTTTTTTTAAATATATTTTTCTGCATAATTTCTTTTCGAAAATAATCTGCAATAGTGCACCTATAAATAGGTTAGGAATTTACATCCCTAATGCAATAAAGAATAATATTTAGACATAATAATTCAAAAATCATAAAAACGCATCTAATCCACTGTAAAAACATGCCTGAAAAGTAACTTTAGGCCCATTTCAAAATTTGGAAACAACTTTCATGGTTTTATTCATAATATTACCTTTCCAAAAAATTATGTTTCCATAAATCATCACAAAATTGCATTCTAACCCAATTTTTTGACCAATTGACAACGGACTACTTTCGTTAGGACCGCATATTATAAGCACAATAAGCAGGGAGCGCTTTGCCGATTTTAAAATTATTTGTCCAGAAACATTTTTCATTACTTGCTCTTGAACAAAATTTTAACTTGGAAAAAATATAGAATATAGTTTTACTGCACCTGCAGAAAAATCACTTGACAAGTTTGGCGTGAATCCTTGAGATGTCAATCCGTCAAATCATCAAACTGTACGTCCTCAATGAAACTATTTTCTGTTATCTTCAAACAGAGTGGTTTAAAAATACAGATAATGGGTAACATTGAAGTTTTATATGACACCTGAGTTAACAGAATAATGTTGTTCGTCGAGACTGGTCCCTTTTAAGTCACCTTCAGTGCCTTTATTCATTAAAATGATTAAACCGTCATGTCGCATTATGTGTCCAAAAGGGCCTATCTCATTGGCGGAGACATCGCCGCGACTCGGGAGACCAAAAAACTAAAAAACTGAAGGGTCTATCTCAAGGGGGTATCTCATTGGCCTGGAGACTAGGTGGCGACCTGGTGGCGACTCGAGTCTCCGCTGGTTGTGGAGACGTCTCCGCGTCGTCTCCTGGAGACTAGCCGGGTCTCGGGGAGTCGCGGGAAATTCAAACATGTTCGATTTTTTTGGAGACTTTTTCCAGTCTCCAGCAGGTCTTTGAGACGTCTCCATCAGTTGTGGCGACTTCGCGGAGACTAATTTTGTCCGCGACTTGGGAGACGTCTCTGCGACGTCTCTATCACGTCTCTGCGACGTCTCCGCGACGTCTCCGAGACCTGCTGGAGACCAAGGAGACTGAGGAGACGTTTTTCTTTTTATTTATTTATTGATATTTCATCAGGTTAGCCCATTCAACAAAAGTTGATTTTCCATGGGGCCCTGAAAATACAAAAACTATATACAATTAAAAATGATTTGAAATACAATCAGATGAGCATACATAATATCAAATAAGCAGTAACATAAATAATTATAAACGAATTCAATAAAACTGTACCAAAACTAAACCACAATAAATAATCAGTGTCAATAATCATAACTATTAAACTTACTGATGTAAGGATAAACAATGAAAATATAAAGAATGAGAGACAGAGAAAGGGAAACCTTGGGTGCAGAAAAAAAAATAATATTGATTCCAAACAGTGACAATATCTTAACTCAGATTCAGAAAATGCTTCTTCAAGGAAAATTTAAAATTGTTTAAATTACTTGTTTGCTTGATATTTATAGGCAAATTATTCCATAGAGTTGCACCGTCATTACATATTGCATGATTATAATATTCTGTATGACATTTACCAATTATAAGGTCATGATTAGCACATTGCCGAGTGTTAATATTATGTTTCGTTGAGACTTCTTTAAATATACTTTTGTAAACATCGGCAGACAAATCATTAAGACATTTCAAAACAAATATACACCTAAAATATTTAACCCGTTCCTTAAAAGGCATCCATTTCAGGCGACTAAATAATTCATTAGATGGAGTATATATAAATTTATATATATATATATATATATATATATATATATATATATATATATATATATAAAACAATTTAATATCAACCTGGCAGCTTTCTTTTGTAATTTCGTTATCTTTTCTATATGACTTAAAGATCTATTCCCCCAAATTTCACAACAATAAGTAGTGACGTTGCGGCGACGATGCGGCGATGTCGCAGAGACGTCTCCGAGACCTGTTGGAGACTGAAAAAAGTCCCCCCCCCCAAAAAAAAAAAAAAAAAAAAAAAAAATCGAACATGTTTGAATTTCCTGCGACTCCCCGGAGACCCGGCTAGTCTCCCGGAGACTTCGCGAGGACGTCGCGGAGACGTCTCCGCAACTAGCGAAGACTCGTGTCGCCACCAGCTCGCCACCTTGTCTCCAGGCCAATGAGATAGCCCCTTTACCAACTCTTCCGATGTCCTCTGATTGTTTCCAGCAACACATGCTCCTCATGAAGACGGTTTTCATCGTTAAAAAGTGGTTCGTAGGTCATATTAAGAAAACACAATGTCGTAAGTGAGGGGTGTCTTTACAGTCCATAACTTATCCGGTTATTGTCCACATGGACATGATGGACATGACTTGAAGAAGTGCTATTCGAATTTAAATTATATAGTTTTTAACAAGACTGGATTGATGAGCATGGAGCGTAAAGTTTGCATGTTTATGAAAAAAGTAAGTATTTCTTTACCGTATTCGGATATTCATCTATTGGATTAAATCTTTTTGTCCTTGTTCTTGAGTCTCTTATGAAAATGTTAAGGAAAAAAAAGCCCAGAAGTAAACGAAGCTTTGCTAAAATTATTTCGTCCTCATCATGACTTAAAGAGAAGGCTGAGTTGTGGGAAAGGTAAAAAATAATTTGTGAGCTTTCTCATTCTTTTAATGTTAGTTTAGGAGATTGTCATAGTAGAACTGTCCACTGAAAAGGATTGCTCTTCAGATGCCCTCACATTCAAAATAATGACAAGAAACAGCTGAAATTTTCGGGCCGAGCATTTGTGTGTAGTCCCATATACATTGTGTGTGCAGTGCATGTGACTCTTAGGACTGAGTCAATTTTTCATCATTTTGTTGATTCCAAAACCTTACAGCATACACCCATTCTTATGTGCTATATTATCAACCTTTCCCAATTGCTTTCAAACAGTTTCTTTCACAATTCAATCTCATGACCAGAAATCAACTTCATCTTTGAAGAGAAGGTTAAGTTTCGATCGGTAATCATGACAAATGATTTGTCAGCTTCTCATTCTCTTTTTTTTCAAATGTGGTAGAATATCAATGTAAAAATGCCCCATAAAAAGATTGCTCTTGAAATGGTCTCACAATTCAACTTTGACTTGAAATAGTTCTTATGCTTGGACCAAATTTTGATGTTACGTGTTTGTGTTGTCCCATATATCTAAATCTTTGTACTTTTTTGTAATTTTATAAAATTCGATGATTCATAGACCCTCACAACACACACTTTTCCCCATTTATGGTATAATAAATCATTCATCAGCTTGAGCAAGCCTCGCTCTACAATGACCACTCTACGGAGTGATTCTATGACGTCATAACACGACAAGCGAACTCAGAGAGGGTCACACATAATACAAAACCCTATGAACAAATCCCGACTCACCGCAAAAGCTGTCTATACACCTTAGCATTCAAAACCGTTGGTGAAATCTGTATTTGAGTCGTGAAGCGAGTGAATGCGATATTTCATGGAGAATAGTATATACGTGATGGATTGTTCGTAGCTCTTTATAATTTATCTTGCCGTTTTGTGACAAATGCTATGTTCGTTTCCAAGTTCTAAAAACAGCCGGTAGAGGTGGACAACAGGACAACAGTTTTATCCTTCTATAATTTTTTCTTCCACCTTTCCTTTCATTATGTTATTTTAGTGATTCTTTTCATCATCTTGTCTTCCCCCTTGCTGTTACTCTTTATATTAATTCATTTATCCTATTCTTTATTTATTTTTTTGCTTTCCTTCTTCACTTTCGTACAGAGCACAAGGTACAGGTTCGAATCCCACCACGGTACTTATGTCCTTTGGCAAGACACCAATCTACATTTGCCACTCTCCATCGAGGTGTAAATGGATAACTAATATGCTTGATAGCTACTTTGGCGGCTCTGCTATAACCGGGATATGAGCGCTAAATAAGTGGCCATTATTATTATCATCATCTTCTCTTCCACCTTTCCTCAAGTTTTGTACAACGGGCCCCAGTACTCAACATCATCTTTAAGCGAATGCAGTAGAAAGTACTTTGATAGCCATTTTTGTATTTCGGTAGGCCCTATTTAATAGTCTTTAATTTGTTAGTAATAAACCACAAATTTATTTATTTATTTATTTATTTATTTATTTATTTATTTATTTATTTATTTATTCGATTGACATTGCATGAGTAACAAAGTCGATATTTAAGTTGAGAACAGAAATGAACTAAACCTTTTTCCTTTTGTGTTGCTTGGTCCCAAACCGCATCGATCGACGAGAGCACTCCAAGTCGTGGTGCAGACGTATGGTATCGATGCAGCCTCCGCGTGGTTGATTGATATTGGTTTCCTTGCAACCATGTAGTCTTTAACCAACACCTTCTGGGCAAATGTTCCAGGCGTATCCTCGGCATCAATACCCAAATAGACCTGGACATTCAACCACAAAATGGTTAGAATTCTCGAAGCAATGTTTGGTGCCTCAATTGACAAGTGGTATTTGCTTATTTGGTAAATATACATGTACCTTTAAACCTTTTTTGATCGTCTTCTTTCATGAATATGTTTATAAAGCTGGCATTGATTATTTTTCCTAGGATGATGACTGTGACTTGATTGGTAAGATTTAGAAGAAAATTGCGAAAAGTAGATTAAAAACAGTATACCTGCAAAACTAAACTATGTTAACTTAGTCTTTCATGAGAACAGGTGTAGAACAATCGTGTACTGCCAGAAGGAAATTACCCATTCAGCTAATTTCGTACACTTTCAAACAGAATAATAAGACAACAAAGAAAACAAAGAAAATAAAGCACTTTAAAGAATGGTACATGTTTCTGAGTCATGCAAACTCCATTGGCAGCCTATTTGGAAATAGAACCATGTTAACGAGGTTAGTTTCGTCTGTAGTTATTCATTTCAACAATAATATAATAATTATTCTTTTTATCCAGGGAAGCCTTATCAGCATCAATGTTGTTCTTCCTGGGGGCCCTGTCCAATCAATTTCATCATTTGCATCAAAGTCTAATCAGTTTCGTCATCCGCGGCGGCAAACATACGATTGTATTAATCAATTCCATCATTTGGCAATCAATTTCATCCGAGTTGCATTCGAAATTGAATAAAACTGATTGCAAGAAGTAAAATTCCATCATTACATTCTGCTGCGTATCGTCAGGTGAGACGAATTCAAATGAAATCTGACGAAAATGAATGGACAAGTATTGAAACTGAATGACGTTAAACCAACTTGAAGGAGACGTTTGCACGTTCCAGGATTCTAAATTAAATGTAAAAAGTGTTAAAATGGATGTAAAATCGTTTATTATACTTGGTCTCCTATGTGCAAATGTGACTTGGGGCTTTTCGGTAGAAGTGATTTGCAAGTTTTCCAACAGGTTTCGGTAAGTTTGTCAACATTTTGCTGTTACAGTCAACTTAGGTATTATAATTATGTTTAAAAATTTCGAATTCGAGCCATTTTTCATTTTTTTCTTGAAATTCAATATCAAAGTAATAATATAAAATTAATGTGAATAATATTAGTAATCAACTACTATATAAACTAATCAATTAATTAAGAGTAGTTTTACTTGTTAGAGAACAATCAGAGTGTCAAGGTGATGGCTTAGGGCCTAATAGTCATGAATGTACGAACGTCATTCAAATGATAATACTTTTACTGTCTTTTTAATCAATGGGGGTTAAGTTTCAAAGCAAATACCTCGTCGCCTATCTCAAACTTTTCGACGTTGCATCCCAAGCCTTCGACAACGCCGGAACAATCCCGGCCAAGGACGAGAGGCAGTTCGGCACCACCATACGGCAACTGCAATAAGCAAACGAATACAGCCCAGTTAACCAACAGCCCATGGCTCTCTGGCAACCGATTAAGGGTTCATGAGACAGATGGCCCTACGATACCGATAATGTTGGTCTCATGGACCTTCAGATATTTCAGAAGGTTCACAAAACCAACGTTGTCCGTCTCGAGGGCTGTCGGTCTCGGACCGTCGGTTAACGGGCACACCAATTACAAAAAACAAAAAACAAAACGTAAACAGGTGGGGGACAGGGGGGACATGTCCCCCCCCCCCCCACTTTTAAAAGTGGGGGGGGGGGGGCATCATATCATTTTTGGGTTCAAACCCATTACTAAAAACCAGAAAAGCACTTCCATCTTGTTCTTTTGCATGCCTTGAGTTTGAGAAATTCCTAAATATAAATGTTCAACCGCCCTTGTTGACATTTGTTGCCTTGTTGAAATCATTCCAATCCTCTTCCCTTGTCATGCAGCACTGCCATGGCGCGGCGCGGCTCGCCGTTCGATCGAGTTGCAGATTTTATTTTAGATCTCGCCTATAGCCGGCCGCCGCGCCAGGCCTGAGGGGGGCCTGGGCCTAATCATAGGCCTTGCGCAGCGCTATCGGGTGCAGTCCTGCGTACGCAGTATAAGCATAAGAATTGAGCCCTCAAAGAATTGCCGAGGATTTCATCAAATCAGAGGACCGTCGTAGGCAGATTTTCGGGAAGTTCTGAAGTTCCGGGGTACCTCGCTGTAATTTTTGATTTATATCGAAACCTTGCTCTATCAGAGTAACAACAAGGTTATCTGAAATTTGTGATTGCGAAATTCCCTTCTACTTATGAGAGCTTGTAATATTAATGCTTGTTATAATGAGAATCCACTGCATAAGCTTTTAACAACATGATACAATTGGCTTGATTTCTGCTACACAGTGCATTAAAAGGCCTATTTTCGATGGCAAAACTTCAAAAAGTCCCTACCGTGGGAGGGAGGGCATCCCCCATCCACACCTCCCTTGCTCAGTGTCCCCCCCCCCCCCCCACTTTTCAGCAGCTGTTTACGCCCTTGGCTGGTAGAAAAGTGAGCACCTGTCCTCTTTAATATCACTTAAGCATGCACACTCTTTGATACACACGCACACTCACTCCCCAACACAACGTTGAAATGCTTTAAACTACTTTAAAACAACAAATATTGTCATGTTAGATAGAAATCTAACAGGGTCATTGTGAAAGATTGTGTACAGTCTGTGTATACCTGTTTCTTTCGACGCCTTTTGTCAAAGATGGGTCGAGCGTGCCCTGCAATTAAGAGGTGGTCTATGGGGTTGACAGACGCTGCACATACCCGCACCAGGACGTCGTTGGGATGGATCACTTTAGGGCAGGGGTGCTCTGATGTAAGCTCCATTTTATCCGTTTTGTATTCCCTGACAATCTGTGCTCTCATTTTCTCCGTTGAAAAATAGATGAACTTGGATCTTGTCTTGGATTCAGAGAAGAATACTTTGTAGACCACGTATAGTAAGGCATCTACCACAATGACTTTCAAAACATATTTCGGAACTGAGTGACAAGAGAAGAGAGCAAAAGTTATCTTTAAAAGCTGAGAGCTCGTAATACTTAGAACTGGATCGTGACGATGGGAAGTTCAACGATTTTGTTGCAGTCCCAAAGCAATTCTGTGATGAATCATCAATCAAAAATTGAGTTTTCCTTTTCAGAATAAAAAAGATATTATTCCATTTATTTTTTATTCCTCTCAAACTTTTTTTTTTTTTTTTTTACCAAGGCCTCTTTGATTTAAAGATAAAGTTGAGTTCTGGTCACGAGTGAGACTAAAAGTTGAATTGTGAAAGAAACTGTCTCAAAGCAATTGGGAAAGGTTGATTATATAGCACAAAAGAATTGGTGTATGCTGTAAGGTTTTGGAATCACCAAAGTGACAAGATATTGACTCAATCCTGCTGAGAGTTACATGAACTGCATACAGAAATGTGTAAATGGGACTACACACAAATGTTCGGCTCGAACATTTCAGCAGTTTCTTGTCATATGTTGAATGTTAGAGCATTTGAAGAGCAATCCTTTTCAGGGGACATTATCTACTATGATAATCTTCTAAACTAACATAAAAAGAATGAGAAAGCTCTCAAATGATACTTTAGCTTTCCCAGAACCCAAGCTTCCCTTTAATTGTATATATGATTACAAAGAGTTTAGACATTGTAGCATATTTTAATCTTGACGATTTTATCGTCTCGTTGAAATCGCTCTGTAAGCGATTTTCTGAGTGCAGGTCTTAACCACTCATAGCGGCATTACTATACTTCGTGTCTATATTCTTGGACGGTCATACACCTCAACACTTTCAAACACCACTGCACAAAAGTCACCAACATTCACTTAAAATCGGCATTTAATTTACAAATACCAACACCAACATATCCATGAAATATAATAAATTCAACTCACCGATGTTGGAAAAGATAATTCCAAAAATAGAATCCGTAATTTACTGTCAGTTCTGTCGAAACGGGATATCGGAGTCATTTTGTACATTTCTTGGTCGCCGCAAGAGCTGACATATCCCCCCGAAAAATTCGGTCGGCAAAAATTCGGTCCCTATCGCGCAAACGTAAAAGTCCCGATTATCCGTGTGAGCGATCGTAGAGATCAGTGTACATGCGCGATACCGAGTTTCTTTGTAGACAAAATTTTATTGGCCGAGTTTAGTTTAAAACATCGGCGGAATGAAAACAACATGCGATGGCGAAAAATAATCGGTGGGGATTTCTTCGGTTTTGTACATGATTTTGACTTTGGATTTTGCTAGAAGTAATTATTCATATATGGAATATGCAATTGCAAATACTTTCTTTAGAGACTTCCTAATCTTCAACTGCTACAGCATTGATTTTTATCCATTATAGAGTGGATTTTGCATGAATTTGCATAACTGGAATTGATAGTAGTGTTTTCAGTTCAGCCAAATACACTGATTTGCATATTGATGCATAATTTACATACCAATGCGCCAATATCATAAAATTGGTATACACATGTATTGCTATGAAATATTCAAATGCAGATGATGCAGTCCGAATTAGAACTAAATACTTACTTTTTATTGATATGATACTGAACTGTTCAGTGCACTACAGTATTAACAGTGAGGTTTGCATTAATATACATAATTCAGCCTCATTACAACGGTAAATTGCCACTTCCAAGCTTCGCAACATTCATACATACTTTTAGATTAAGCACCTGAAGTTGGATTAAAATATCACCATTGATGCAGTTTGATATAAGCATTTTTCAGATAAAATGCCAAAATAATGGATATGCATACAGATGAATAATGAATAATTTGCATAATTAGGCATCATTATTTCTCATAATTAAGAATCACTGTCATAAAATAATTACACATTTACGGCTTGGAATATTCACATTATGATTATACAGTCCAAATTATCCTTGAATCTTCAACATTGAGAGCACACCAGTGAATGTGTATTATTGTATGAGCAATGAATGTTGCATAAATTTGCAAAATTAGGCCTCATTAAATTGATTAATTGCTACTTCCAAGATTTACAACGTTCATATTAAAATTAGATACACAAACTTAACCTGAAATATCACCTTTCATGTCATTTGATTTTAGATTTATTTATTTATTTATTCTGTGTTCTTTATACAGGGTAGTCTCTTCAGTACATAAAAACTGCTTTGCAAGAGAGCCCTGTATTACATAAAACAATTAAAATACAATGTAGAACAGTTTCAGAACAATAAGATAACAGAACAATACAAAAAAATAATATGTAAGAAATATTAACAAGTATAAAATTGGATCACGTCTTAAATACACAACTCAAATATACATTTATTAAAACCAATAAAATACCACGAAGGATCAATGGTTTGTGATCCGTTTCCATTTACAGATCCCTTCCTTACTCCCCCCCCCCCCCACCCCAACATCATACTCATTACAGCAATATATATGAAAAGGGTGTCGGCAAGGTTAAAAGTTAAAGCTTAGACACTTACATTGTTTCTTGAAAGACTCAAATGATACACAAGTTTGGACATGGATAGGTAGTCTATTAAAAATCATTGTTCCTTGGTAGGAAAATGTTGACCTCATATATTCTGTACGTGGTGTTGGTACAAAAAGAGGGCTGTTTGCAGCATATCTAGTAGAATAACAAATTGGTCTATGGGAAATAAGTTTCTTTAAATAATTAGGTACACGGTTATTGATTAATTTAAACATCATTACACAATGGTTAAACTTAATCCGTTGTTGCACGGATTGCCAATTGAGTGAACGTAACAAAAATGAGGTTGATGGGTATCTATCAACATTTAAAAATCATTCTAGCGTATCTGTTCTGGGCACGTTGCAGTCTCGTTATGTTACATTTTGTTGTATTACCCCAGATAATGCTACAATAGTCAAGATGAGGGACAAACATAGTATGGTACAAATCAATTCTTCGTATACATGCAGTGACCCGAGAGAGCTTGCTTATAACAGTATTAACGTGTTTTGTCCATTTCATACAAGGATCGAGAATAACACCGAGATACTTCATTTTATCTGCAGTTTCTAATGTCAAATTGTTACATGTAATATTGATTTTACAATTTCTTACTTTTTTAACGGAACCAAATATCATAAGCTTTGTTTTATCAATATTTATATACATTTCATTTCTATCCATCCAGTCACTTATCATATCAAACTGAGATTGCAATGAAGTTTGTAATTCTTCCTGGGTTTTGGCTTTACAAAAAACTACGGTATCATCAGCATATAATGAGAGTTTAGTTAATGGCATAAAATTCATTTCACAAATATCATTTATATACATGCTAAAAATTAATGGCCCAAGGGTAGAACCCTGAGCGATTCCTGTTTTCACAACAAGTGAGTCACTCAAAATACCATCAATCGATACACAATGAGTTCTGTTTGTTATATATCATTCGAACCATTTATACTCAGTGCCCTTTATACCATATAAAAACATTTTCTTTAGCAATTTATCGTGAGGTATAACATCGAAAACCTTCCGAAGATCTAAAAATACACCACCTGTTAGATATCCGGAGTTCATATTTTGTAGAATATATTCATTAATATCAAAAATGCAAGAATTTGTAGAGTGTAAAGGTCGAAAACCAGATTGATTATCAGAGAGTAATGAACGTTCATTTAAATATTCATACAACTGTTTGTGAATTCCTTTTTCTAAAATCTTACTAACTATGGACAAAATAGATATGGGTCTATAATTCATTGGTTGTGTTTTATCACCATTCTTATGTATTGGAATTATTTTAGCAGATTTGAAATCCTTAGGTATATTACCGGTATTAAGGGAACAATTGAATATAAGGGTCAATGGTTTTACAACAATTTCTGCAGCCACTTTAAGTAACGTTGGGTGTATTCCATCTAGACCATATGTTTTACATGTATCAATACTCTTCAGTTCTTTTAAAACAAACTCTTCAGTAATGTCAGAAAAAGATAAAATGCTATCAGTTATAGGTACATTTTGAAGGCAGCGGTCGTCTACATAACGATTTTGTGTGCTTGGATTTCTTATTCTATCCGATATAGTATTAAATAATTGATTGAAAACATTACCAATTTCATGATTGTTTTCTATGACTTTTTCTTCATATTTTAGCTTATATTCATTTTCATTTTTAGTTTTTGGTAAAAGTTCTTTTATTACATTCCACTTTTGTTTCAAGTCGTTATTTGTAAAGTTTTTAAATTTGTTACAGTAATATTCCCGTTTCAATTTTTTATTCATATTATTTATTTTATTGCGAATACGCTTATATTCTGTCCAGAAATGGTCCATTTGTTTTGTATCTGAAACAGATTTAAAATGATCAAATTTTGATTTACAGTAGTCTCTATCCCGTGAAAGTATTAAGTACTCATTTGTTATCCACGGTGCAGGATTACGCTTTTTTCTTATGCTTACATAAGGCGCGTGTCTGTCGCAGAGTTCAACGAACTTTGCTTTAAAATCCAACCACATTATTATTTTTTAGTTAAATGGCCCACAAAATTGATTTGCATATTGATGCCTGATTTGCATAATTGGGCATCAATGCTACACAAAATATATTATGTATGGCATGGGAATTTTCACATTCAGATGATGCAGTCCAGATTAGCCTGAAGTACTAATTTTTATTAATAAGATACCAGTGTTTTGTGTATTATAGTTAAAGCAATGAATTATGCATAAATTTGCATAATTATACCTCATTAGAATGATAACGTGCAAGTTTCAAGCTTGGCAACATTCATATCTGAACTCAGCACAAAAAAGTATCATTGTCCCCAACTTTTCAGGTGGGGCGAAAATGTGGACCACAAAAACGAAAAACAGAGCCTCTTTTTCCATGTCATCCCATGGTCTGAAAGGATGGTTGGAGGAAAAGAGAAAATTTTCACGCATAAAACTTCCTTCCAGGATAGAAAGAAATGGTTTGGTCTAAAATTACCGTGGGTGAACTTCAAAAGTATGTGATGTGCGTCACTTTATCGTATACCAGCATGTGTTTAACGAAACCGATAGGGAAACATAACTACATGATTACAAGGTTAATGGTTAAAGGGAAATCCAACCTTAAAGGGATACTTTGGTAGGCCTGCATGGGCGATTTCCGATGAGAGAGGAAAATATACTCGGAGCTTCGTGTCACTTCGATACAAGGACTTCCATCGCACGTGCTAAAACATGTGATTCATATTGGACCACCTCTGAGATAAGACTGGCTTGTGTTTTAAATTTCGCGCGGTGGGAAAGTAATCAAACATATGGAAAAGTAATTACAGAGCCAGCTCTCTGGTAGAGCCTGGGATTAGTTACGTAATCGTGGCGACAACGAGTCGCGGCAGGGCAGTGCAGAAGCGATGGCTAGACTAATCAACCAGAAGTTAACCGTGTTTTGTATTTGGAAATATTTCAGCATTACACTAAACTTGTTTGGGGGAACGAGGTTACAACCAGTTACAAGACTAAGAGCCCGGGACTGGTTAAACCCGAAGTATTCGCCGAGCTCCAGTTCGGTCAACTTCGTGCCGTCCGATCATTTATGACCTTAGTCCGACGGCCTCGCACAACGGGCGTGCTATGTGTACAAGTAAACGAGCCTTTTGCAAATTCCGCACGATTTCATTTCCCCATGAGTTCTCATTAGACTGCCCCTTTAAAGGGATACTTTGGTAGGCCTGCATGGGCGATTTCCGATGAGAGAGGAAAATATACTCGGAGCTTCGTGTCACTTCGATACAAGGACTTCCATCGCACGTGCTAAAACATGTGATTCATATTGGACCACCTCTGAGATAAGACTGGCTTGTGTTTTAAATTTCGCGCGGTGGGAAAGTAATCAAACATATGGAAAAGTAATTACAGAGCCAGCTCTCTGGTAGAGCCTGGGATTAGTTACGTAATCGTGGCGACAACGAGTCGCGGCAGGGCAGTGCAGAAGCGATGGCTAGACTAATCAACCAGAAGTTAACCGTGTTTTGTATTTGGAAATATTTCAGCATTACACTAAACTTGTTTGGGGGAACGAGGTTACAACCAGTTACAAGACTAAGAGCCCGGGACTGGTTAAACCCGAAGTATTCGCCGAGCTCCAGTTCGGTCAACTTCGTGCCGTCCGATCATTTATGACCTTAGTCCGACGGCCTCGCACAACGGGCGTGCTATGTGTACAGTAAACGAGCCTTTAGCAAATTCCGCACGATTTCATTTCCCCATGAGTTCTCATTAGACTGCCCCTTTAATAGCAAGTTGCTTTGAAAGAAAGAGGAAAAATCAGAGAAGCAGATTGGTGAAAGTTTGAACGAAATTGGACAAGCAATAAGAAAGTTATGAATTTTGGAAAGTTGTAATCACTATGCTTATGGGAATTTCAAATTGGCCGAATAGGTGTTGTCACTGTGATGTAGCTGTAGACAACTCCCCCATTCGCTCTAACACACAAAATGACTAAAATGTCACTTATTTTCAAAATGCATTACTCAGTAGGATCTTTTCGTTCATTAAGACCTATACCAATATGCTATCTCCAATATATTTTGAGTACAGCCCCGAGGGTAAAACCGGCTCGAAGAAAACCGCAAATTAATGATATTTTTGTGTACGACAAATGGGAGAGTTGTCCACAAAAATGTCACAAATGACTCACCAAATTGCCAATTTGAGATTCGCATAGATGTAGTGATTTCATTTTTCAAACATCCATAACTTTCTTAGTCCTTGTCCGATTTCTTTCAAACTTTCACCATCCTGTTTTTCTTATTTTTCTGCTTTCACACAAATCATCTTATTACCAAGGTTGGGTTGCCCTTTAAAGATAAAGTAAAGTTCTGGTCATGCAATTATATTGTGAAAGAAACTGTCTCAAAGCAATTGGGAAAGGTTGGCCATGTCTACATAAGAATTTTTTAATACTGTGTTGTTTTGGAATCATCAAAATTGATAAGAAATTGACTAAATCTTGCTGAAAAGCACATGTACTGCACACAGAAGTGGGTATATTCAGATTCAGATTCAGATTCAGATTCAGATATTTTATTGCCCAATTGTAGATAAACAAATGGAAATTACATTGTTCACATTATAGATGGAGTACATAAAATTTGGCGAAAATAAACAAAATACTCAATACAAAAAAGCAAGAAACAGGAAGAACGGTGAACCTTCAGAAATATTTGGTTAACGATTAAGGCATTCAAGAACTGTTTGAATTTTACTTTAACTGTTATTTTATAGATGACTGTTATTGTAGGCTCGAATTGAGGTTGAAACAAAAGAATTCATGAACCGTGAGGTTCGACAGGGCAAAGATCTTAGACGTTTACCTGATCTCATGAATTGTTAGTTATTGAACATAGTGTGGTCTTGATTAACTAGGATTTCATTCACTTTCTCCAGAATCCTATTTGCACACTCATCATTCAAATTTATCCTTTCCCCTATCCAGGCAGTGCCGAACGGTGCAATTAACCCAAGAATTCGCATTGATTTGACCTCGCTTTTCTGTTGAATGAACACGATGTTTCGGTGAAACCGCTGGGGAAGTGTCGAAGCAAAACTGCTATAACTTTGGCATATGACCATGAATCTGAATGATCTTAATGGTTTTGAAAATGGGAATCAGCAGATTAACTAGTCATCATATTTTTTTTTTCAAAATCGATGGAAAAAGGGGGACAAACGTACAAGAAACATTACATTAAAAATACAAAATAAAAGTCCAAAATATGCATTAAAATTACACATTTCTAATCGGAAAACAAAAGAGATATTGGAGTATGTCATTAATCAGATATTAAAGATACTTTGTGTGAAATATCATTTTCTAAAAACCATGCATCCGAAAATGTCTGTAAAAAATCAAATACAATGCATTTTCCTACCTTGAATCCGAACGCTGATCTACCGCGTCGCTTTCCGTGGCGATGACGTCATTCTCAATAATACAGTCCCACATTATGCTAATTCTTGTTGGGTTTGAAACATAAAACGGCTTTCACGTGATTTCGTGGGGGGAAATGTAATCTTTGGAAGATTTGAATAATCTTCCAAATGCCTCAGAAATTCATAGCAAATATATATTTACGGAAATAAACCTGAAATAAACTAATTATCGACCTCATGGCTTTACCGTTTACCATCGACACAGCACTGACATGTACTTAGTAAACTCTCATGTCGTCTGCTGCAGCAGCTGAACCAGTGCTGCTTGGCTGTGTGTGCCAGGTCAACGAGGTCATCGATCTGGTGTGGAACAGGAGGAAGGGGAGCTTCTACTTTGACACGATGATTCTATTTATAAAATCTACTACTACTTCTACTGCTGCTGCTGCTGCTGCTACGACTTCATTGCTAGTCCACTGATTTTGATCAATCATGAAAATAAAATATGCAGTAGCAGTAGTAATAAGAGAAATGTTATATTAATAATCGGGGGGGAGGGTACAATGTACATTTTTCTTTCAAGGGGGGTGGGGCACGGGCTGGATGTGCCCCCTAAATCCACCACTGATAATAATAGTAAAAGAAATAATTATGATAATGATAATAATTACATGTATTCTGTCATTATTATTATTATCATTATTATTATTATTATTATTATTATTATTATTATTATTATCATAAAGAAGAGGAGGAGGAAGAAGAAGAAGAAGAAGAAGAAGAAGAAGAAGGGGAGGAAGTGCGCATGCGCGCAGTCTGATTTCTAGCCATGACGTCATATTTTTTTTCAGGTTACTGTTCCTACACAGTTTTCAGTTTGTGAAAATAACCCAATATATTTTCCATTATATCTCCGAAAGTAAGGCTTCGGCACGGCGAAAATTTCGTCACGAGGTCCGTAAAAGTCTCAAGAATATGTATATACTTGATAATGAATATTGAGCGAAACGTCAGGATTTGTCTGTAAATAATCTGAGGGTAGTTTTGAAGGACAACAAAACATGAAAGGTTTGATAAAATGAAAAGTAATTCATCATTTTATTTTTTATTTCATGTGCACATTGATAGGACTCTTTCAAATCATTCCTGAAATTCTGAGCGAAATCCGCCCACAAACAATGGAGAAACGAGAGGGGGAAATTTTGGTAAAAAGGTGAACTTCTGAACGTGAGTGCTTCGTTGACCGTTACAGATTCAAAACGATTTCGGTCTGAACGGCGAGTTAATTGATCTCCTCCTCTCCGACTGTATCATCCTACTTACTTGTTTCGCTATTCTTTCTACTTTCTGAATATCTTCCTTTCTACCTGCGCTACACCTGGGACCACACACACACACAAGTGGCATGAATTTCAGGGGATGTTTCTACTATGACGTCCTTCCAAACTGACATAAAAGGTATGAGAAAGCTTACAAATTATTTTTCACCTTTCCTAGAACTCAAGATTCCCTTTAACCCGTAAAGTGATACCAGTTTTAGAAACATGTATCCCACCTTACAGATTTCATTAAACTAATTTTTTTGTAAAGACGACTTTCTGTTTTTCACCCATTATCTAGATAAACATGGAGAAAGTACTGTTCCATGTGATTAAATCTCATAATCATGAACTCATAAGAAAGTAGTGGGAGCAATATCAGAATTTAGAACCACAATGGTAAAGTGAGGGTTAACATCTTTAACTAATGAAGCCTTTCAGGACAGCAATTATTTAATGGCTAAACTGATCGAATTTTGTTCTTAAAATTGTCAACAATAATATTTTTCTTTTAGTGCTACATGGTTCTATTAAGGTGTAATGTCTTTGAATATAATACACATGGAAAGGAATGTCGAAAAGTTTTTAAAAATCCCAATTTTGATTTAAAAAAATAATGATTTTGAACCTCTCAATGTGTTGCCAATTTGAGGATCTTAAAGCTTATTCTCCTTTCAAAATTCCTGGCATCAAACGCAATATGGTCATGCAACAAAAACGGACATACAGTGTGTGCAGAAATTTTTGCTCTTTCTATTCATGCATCTGGTATATATTTTAGAGCTCTGAATCAAAAGTTATTGAGCCAAACCACAAAATGTGGTCAGTTGTCTCGAAAGGGTCAAACAAATATAAGCAAATTAGAATATCGATACTAAAATGAAATATGTTCGTAACTAATGAAAGTAAAGAAGGTAGAACCGTTATTCTCCTTTGAAGAATAATTCTGGAAGGAATCTAATGCATGGATAAAAAAGAAAACAGAGCATAAAACAGACCAAATCTCTTCCTACCTCTGATTTGGAATCCATTCTCAGGACACATATACAGCGAAACAATAGAGATCATGCAGAGCATCAACAAAGTAACCGACGAGAACGACATTTTGAGAGTCTCGTGTCACTCCACCATGTCCACAGTGAAAAGTGAAAGAGGAAATACAGTGTACGACCGCGCTTCCTCGTTAATTTCATATCTAAAGGAAAGAGAACACGAACGTCACAACAATGACTGTGCAGGTAGCTTTGATCATGTTGATAAGGACTGTAATTATGGCTGTGCACGTACCGACAATATGAAAGGATATCATTATGCCTTTTTTTGTAATAACATGTAATTTCTGTTCTTTAAGGTCATTGATTGAGAATATATATATACATACATATATATATATATATATATATATATATACATGTATATATATATATATATATATATATATATATATATATATATATACATGTATATATATATATATAGATATATATATATATATATATATATATATATATATAAGCAATTAATGTACAGTAATGTACAATACACTGCAGTTTCTAAAAGTGCTCAACTGGAGGAGCTGTGTATAATTTTATTGGCTAGATAGTTTAGCTTATGAGTCGTACAGCCTGTTTCACCCGAAGGTTCATCAGCGACTGACCAGTATTACAATCTTTACAAGAGAGCAAGACAAGATGATAGAAACATGTTCAGTGAAGTAAGAGAAGTACAATAAATGATTGATAACAAAACAGGTATTACAAGTACTACTGAATGGGATTACAGGGCATTAGGATTGCACATTGACTGCCCGTTCAACTACTTGGGTAAGGGTAAATATGGGGGGGGGGGGGTCCATCCATATCCAGAAAGGAGGGATTTTTTCTTATGTCTACATGTAGATGTGAGTTCAGATCTTGAGTTCAATGTGTTATCCTTGTTTGCTGTGAAGATGAAGTATTTCTCCCATAGGCAGAGATTGCAGCGTTTTGTTCTCGGTGAGTAGGGCTGTGCGTGGCGAAGTATGTTTCAGGTTAGTGTGTATGGTGTGCCTTCATCTTTAAGTTTCCAGATGTGTTTGCTGAGCTCAGTGCTGTGTTTCTTTTCTTTGTCTTTGAAGGAAGCTTTATGTCCGGCGTGTCTGGTTTTGAAAGTGGTGGCTGTCAGTCCTATGTAGTATTTTTCGTCCTGAGGAGTGGAGACCTTGGCTTGGTAGATGACGTTTTTTGTTGTGCATTTTCCTGGTAGAGGGCAGTCTTCTTTTTTCGGCAATTGCACTTTTCCGTTTCTTGGCTTCGTTTCGAGTTGGTTACTTTGTTGTTATATGCTTTTATGATGGCTCCCATGTTATCCATGCAACTGTAGCTCATCTTGATGGTGCTTCTGTTGCAGATTTTATGGAGTTCGTGTTCCTTGGGGAAATGTTGGTCGACCAGGGTCAGGAATTTTCTGCCGATGTTTGTGTTCACATTTTTGCTGTAGGGTGGGTTAAACCATGTTATTGTTCGTTGTCTCCTCTTCCGCTGTGTCTTCGCTTCTTGGTTGTTCTTAGGGTTGTAGGTGAGGGTCACTCCGTGTCCGGCGTCCTGCAGGGCCTTTTCGTACTCTGGTTTGGCATTGCAGAATACTTCGGCGTTGCTGGAGGTGTTCTGTCAAACACCTCCAGCAACGCCGAAGTATTCAGTCAAACACCTCCAGCAACGCCGAAGTATTCTGCAATGCCAAACCAGAGTACGAAAAGGACTGCCCTCTACCAGGAAAATGCACAACAAAAAACGTCATCTACCAAGCCAATGTCTCCACTCCTCAGGACGAAAAATACTACATAGGACTGACAGCCACCACATTCAAAACCAGATACGCCGGACATAAAGCTTCCTTCAAAGACAAAGAAAAGAAACACAGCACTGAGCTCAGCAAACACATCTGATGGAAACTTAAAGATGAAGGCACACCATACACACTAACCTGGAACATACTTCGCCACGCACAGCCCTACTCACCGAGAACAAAACGCTGCAATCTCTGCCTATGGGAGAAATACTTCATCATCACAGCAAACAAGGATAACACATTGAACTCAAGATCTGAACTCACATCTACATGTAGACATAAGAAAAAATCCCTCCTTTCTGGATATGGATGGACCCCCCCCCCCCCCCCCAATATTTACCCTTATTCCACCCTTACCCCCGTAGTTGAACGGGCAGTCACTGTGCAATCCTAATGCCCTGTAATCCCATTCAGTAGTACTTGTAATACCTGTTTTGTTATCAATCATTTATTGTACTTCTCTTACTTCACTGAACATGTTTCTATCATCT
The DNA here is from genome assembly GCA_025618425.1 of Heliocidaris tuberculata. NCBI lineage: Eukaryota > Metazoa > Echinodermata > Echinoidea > Camarodonta > Echinometridae > Heliocidaris > Heliocidaris tuberculata. The sequence goes on from CM046841.1 coordinate 8,703,606, forward strand.
TGTCTTGCTCTCTTGTAAAGATTGTAATACTGGTCAGTCGCTGATGAACCTTCGGGTGAAACAGGCTGTACGACTCATAAGCTAAACTATCTAGCCAATAAAATTATATATATATATATATATATATATATATAAACCTTGTAATGCCTATGGACAAATATGTTTGCTATTTCATTTATTCTGGAATTTTAAGTGATATGTTCGATGTCCGGGTTCTTTTCTATTACTGTGTTTTGCTCTTTTGCGCTTTTTTTAAAACCTAGGATAAAAGAATGGCTGTAATTTTGTGATACACGTCTCCATTGCTTTACTAATGATTTATATTGGGGGGGGGGGGGATTCGCAAAAAAATTAACCCCCAACCTCAGACTAGTGACAACCCTGGAGAGTGGCCTAGAGTTGGTCCAGACATTGAGTATGCATTGGGGAGGGGGGTGCCTCCCTCTGAGGATGAAACGTGAATCGAAAAGGCCATTGATTAAGAGAGTAGGAGGGGTCGTATAATTTTCACGTTCACATTTCCCTCTTCTGTTTTCTCCTGCTTTCTCATTTTTCTCTTTTCCAGCTCAGTGAAGAATATTAAGTGAAAGCGATACCTTTCAGATGGATTATAATTTATATATAGTGAGTGAATTTCCAGTGCACAATGCTAGATACCAGCGGTAGATGGATTGTGTTTGTATCAGTGAGTGAATTTCGTGGGTAGTTAAACATTATGTTTAGTCATTTTACGGATCATATTTCCTGCAAAAGAAGGACCATTAAACTCTTGTGCCGGTAGTAGTAAACTTTACCATTTTTTTTTCTCTGTAAGAAGGAATAACTCGTTTTAGAGACTGGACACATATTCAGTATTCATATTCATATTCGTATTTGGTAAAGCTTTGATTCATAGTGCCCTCAATTTTAGATAAACGACGGTTTGCTCGACTAAGATATGCCATACCATTATTCCTATTTGGTTCAAGGTAGCCTGGAATAAATGTATTTTTAAGATTACAGGAATACTGGGATCTCAAGGGGAAATGCAATTTTGTGTCTTAAAACCTTGGCGGGGAGGGGGGGGGGGGGGGGGGGGGGGGGGGGGAGGTAAATATGTACATGATGTAGGAAAATTATATATTGTATGTTAAGATATGGCACATACATCCGGCTACGTGGCTGGGTAGTATCACTCCGGCTGTGTCTGTGATTCTAGGACTAGGCATGCGAGCACTTATCCCCCTTTTCCCGTTACATTTTCTGACATAATAATAATAATAATAATAATAATAATAATAATAATAATAGTGGGTTCTTATATAGCGCACATGTCTGTCAGACTTGCACTCTTGGCGCTCCACATGTAATGAAGGAGAAGCAATGAAAATAACAAACTTATTTTATGAGAGCCACTGGAGGTGTCTTACCAATCTACGTGTTCCAAAGTTCCAAAGTTTCCGGACATGTAATATACAACACTGTAAAAAAAAATTGCCGTTTTTCACAGGAAATTTCCTGACAATCAGGATGCCGGGAATGCCCGTATTTCCACAGTACATGTAAAACAACAGATTTCCGGTTTTTTTTTTTGTTTTTTTTTTTTTTTGTTGTTGTTGTTAAATAGTAGAAACTTTAATTTCTTACAGGAAAATCTATGTAAATTAAAACGGAACCATGGAAACGATTTGTAATTTAACAGGGTAACTTGTTAAAATATGCGAAAATGTTTTTTAACAGTGTTTTATGTAGGGCGATTGTAAATATGTGCTGATTTCCGGTAAACCAACAAACTTGCTGTTGTTTTACAGGAAAAGGACTGTAAGATTGAAATAACGGCAACAGCTTGTAGTCCTAAGGGTCAGGGAGTCTGTAGAATTACAGTTATTTTTTGCAGTGTAACCTATCCTGCTTTAACTTATCCTGTTCTCTGTCTTAATCTATCCTATCCTAGACCTATATATCCAGTTAGTTCAATCTAGCGCAATCTCTTATATACCCCTTACAGTTTTTATGCCTTTGGTGACAGTTAGTAAATCGGGCAATTCCAAACCGTACGCTACTAGAAATTCACGAATATTCATATAAGTGTTTTCCCCAATATCTGGTAATTTAACAGGGTTACGTGTTAAAACATGACAAAAATTGTTTTTTAATAGTGTTTTATGTCGGGCGATTATAAATATATGCTGACTTCTGGTAAACCAACAAACTTGCTGTTGTTTTACAGGAAAAAGACTGTAAAATTGAAATAACGGCAATAACTTGTAATTTCAAAGGCCAGAAAACCTGTAGTTTTACAGTGATTTTTTTTTTTACGGTGAAGCTTTGCTTCTAAACCTGTCCAACCGTTTTCAACATCACTTAGATCAATATTTGTGCATCATATACGGTACTTTACTTATTGATATTTAATTATGTGCCCATATCTATGGAAAAACATCATTGTTACATATATCTGTTGTTATTGTATTTATTTTATGTTATGCACTGCAGTATTATGTTAATATGATTGAAAACAGTCAATAAATCTGAAATCTGAAAACTGATTGTTGCCTGATAGTTGCGAAACTTCGGGAGTGGATCACCCATTTTACTGAGCATACAACCTGTTAGTTCTAATCATTTGTCATACGTGCAGACCTGTCATGCTTTCGCCAAAAAAAAAAAAAAAAAAAAAATGTATATATATATATATATATTTAGGATTAATCATCAATAATGTGGCTTAACCTGTCGAGAGCAAATGCTTCAGCTGTCTCTTTTAAGGTACGTCCACACGCCGAGGTAGTGTCTACTCGACGTAAAGTTCGAGGTAGTGTCTACTCGATGTAAAGGTCGATGTAGTGTTTGTTTGGAAAGTGATACAACCGGGGGTGCTGGGGTGCTGCAGCACCCCTGATTTTTTTTGATGGGGTGAGCAGCACCCCGTAGAAGCCTGAGGATGCTGGGGGGTGCTGTGTTATTTCGCTCACCAGTGTATAGGATATAGTGTTTTTGAAAGGCTCATGATTAATAAACAATTCTCATTGCTTTGCTCGTTATCATGCAATTTTCATCATCCTCTTGTCAAATATTGTTCCCCAATTTATTTTATAGGATTAAGTGTATAAAATCGCTTTTGCAAAGGTTCAACACTGCTTTCGGTTTTCTTCCTAAATTCCTCGAGTATTTCTTAATGGTTTCCATTGATGTTGCGCCCCATTCATTTGCAGGTCCTTCACTGGGGGGGGGGGGGGTTGTTCATTGGGTTCGAACGAACCCCCTCCTCCTCCCCCGTTGGCGAGCAGAAGAAGAAAGAGATGAATTTAAAAAAAAGAGAAGCGAGGGGAGAGATGATGGAAAGAGAAATAACGTGATAAAATATCGGTCTTTCCGTCTATATTAAAATACATTTTATTTCGATTTTGTCCCGTAACTTCCTAATCTGGCAAATCTATAATTAATCAATGTCGTATTTCACCATTCATTTTCGAATTTTGTACATTATGCCATGTTTCAATCGATTTTTTTTTCAAAGCGTCATTCAAAGAATTATTCAAATTCGCTTGTAGTAGGTCCACGGTAGACCTGTAACGGGGGGGGGGGGGGGAGGGTTTAGAGGGTTCGAACACCCCCACCCCCACCCCCAAGCTGGCGAGCAGAAATCTGCTTGAACAGCAACAAAAAAGAATCATCAGGCGAAAAAAAAGTCCAAAGTGACATCAGAATAGTGATGTTTAGGTTAAAAATGTTAAAACATTTCCATACCAACTGGCTTAGATAGGGAAGGGCGCAAAAGGGGGTCACGTGAAAGCGGAGAGAGGAAAGAAAGTGGGAAATAATGTGAGATAATAGGGTTTCCAGTCAATTTGAACAACTTTTTTTTTTTGCTTTAGTCCTGCAACTTGATAATATTGCACAGTCATAAGGCCTATTCAATTGACGTCTTTGGCCATTCATTTTCGGAATTTATTTTGCTATTGATTTTGTCAATGACTTAAATAGTTCAAAGAGTTATTCAAAATCGTCACCCGCTCGTTGTAAGGTCTTGTCTATGTGACGAATTTCAATGACAATTTCTTGAAATCGACTTCCCAAAGATGGACTTGATGATAAAATTTTGCAGCGGATTGCCAGGTCCGACGAATTCGAATGAAATTTGACGAAAATGAATAGAGATATGTTGATTGACCATTGAACCTGTTGAATGACATTTTAATTTTTAAACTATATTTGACATCTGACATTTGGATGATTATTGTTTCCTATCAGCCTATAGGACGAAACTGAAGTGCTCAATGATGCATTTTGATCTTTAAAAAGTGTTAGATTGGACAGGAAATCCTGACAATAAATGAGGACTCATAGATTGCTTAAAACACCATCCTAAGATAACGTGGGAAGATAAGCTGTGATTTGATAAGCATGATAAGACTCAAATGAAATCTGTGGTAGTGGAATAAAATAGTGAATATAGAAACCATACTGGAAGAGAGAGAGGGGGTATATAATTTGTCTATTCACTTCAAAATGGAAAATTTTTCCGCTCTCAAGTTGCATGGAGTACTCCTGGCGGAGCCGGTCTAGTCATGGCCCTCTAATACAGCCTGTTCAGCTGGAGTTATTGTAATATGTCCATGAATATTCAATGTTCTGACAATTTTCGGGCACGTCACTGCCTCATCGCTATGGCGTCCACATATCGGGGTTACCTTACTATCTATATTAAAATGAGCAACAACAAATTAAAGTGCATTTTTCTTGGCTCGCTTCGCTCGCTCGCAAATCTTAGAAATGAGATAGTTTCAGGCAGCGAGGTCCATGAATATTTCCATAGGATGTTATTGCAATATTCAGGCACGTCGCTGCCCTATCGCCATGGCACCCGAATACTTGTTAGGTTCCCTTCCTAATTGAAATGAGCAACAGCAAAGTAAAGTGCATTTATCCTCGCTCGCTTCGCTCGCTCGCAAACCTTATAAACGAGATAGTTTCATGCAGCGAGGTCCATGAATATTCAATGTTATGACAATTTCGGGCACGTCATTTCCCTATCGCCCTAACGCCCAGATATTAGGGTTATCTTTCTATAAAAGAACAACAACAAAGTGCCCCCCTTCCCCGTTTACTTCACTTCCTAAAAAAATTATTAATGTGAATGATTCCTGGCAACAAGATGACCGGATATATAGCTTTACATTTCACCTATAGGTGACTAACGAAATAAAATTTTGCCATTGAAAAGTACATTTTTATTTCTCTCTCGCTCGCAGTATTTGAATTCCTACACAGTGGTAGTATATGTTTGGGCTTCACATTTGACCCACTCCCTGTCAAATAATTCTTACTACGCTCGTGCCAACACCTTTGGAGGGGCTCGCCCCCTGACCCCCACCCGCCACCCCTACTCGGTCGCTTCGCTCCCTCAGAAGGGTCCACTTTTTCCAATGATAACCCCCCCCCCCCCTGCAAAAATCCTAGTTACGGGCCTGATTTGAGAAGGAAGTGAATAGAAAACTGTTTATCCTCTAGCCCTCCAGCCCCCTACCCCCGCCTTGTTTATGACCACATCCCTCTAGCACTCTAGCCCCCTACACCAGGCGCGTAGCCAGGGGGCGATGGGACGGTCGCCCCCCCAAAAAAAACCCAAAACGCCAACTAAAAAAAAAACAAAACAAAAAAACAAGAGCGAAAAAAGGGGGGGTGAGAGAAAAAAAGCCTGAAAAAGGTGCTACGAGCCGTTATTTTTCTCTCAAAGTTTGCTTAAACGTCAAAGTTTTCGCGCTTCGCGAGGGAAGGGGGAAACTCCCCCTCCCTGCGCCCACCCCTGTTACATTCATTGCAGTATTTCGTCCAAATAAATGAAAAGCAGTCAGGGTGTCGAACTAAAGTTCCGCCTAAAAACACTTTTGCTACGAGCCGATATCTTTCTCTCAAATTTGCTAAAACTTCAAGGTTTTCGCGCTTTGCGCGGGAAGGGGAAAACTCCCCCTCCCTGCACCTACCCCTGTTACATAGAGTGCAGTATTGCGTTCAAATAATTGAAAAGCAGTCAGGGCGTCGAACTAACATTCCGCCTGCGAGCCGTTATGTTTCTCTCAAATTTGCTCAAACGTCAGATCTTTCGCACTTCGCTCCTCCCTGCACCCACACGCCCCCTGCCCCGCTTTTTTTATGGCCAACAGCACTTTAGCACTCTAGCCCCCTACCCCCGCCTTGTGTATGGCCACAGATCTCTAGCCCTCTAGCCCCTCCCTCGCCTTGTTTATGGCCACAGCCCTCTGGCCCTCTAGCACCCTACTCCGCCTTGTTTATGGCCATAGCCATCTAGCCCTCTATATAGTCCCCTACCCCCGACTTGTTTATGGCCATATGGGCAGAAGCAATTTATGTTTTCACTTGTGTAGGGTGGTCTCTTGCCAGATTTCTAGAGAACGAGCGATCAAAAATTTGAATAATTTTCTTTGCTTCTGGCAGCCAACTTTATGAAAAGAATTTTTCCAATCAAATCCAATCCCATCAGGGAATTTGTAGGTCACCAATATCTTATTGCCTAATAATAATGTTAAAGCTCATTTACAGTATTGGTAGCAAAAAGGAAATTGAAAAGAAACATGTTAAATATAGTCTCATTTTGTTCTCCTTGTATCAAAAGATGTCTGTAAGAGATCATTTGGTATTCCATCTATGATTTCTGGTGAATTTCAGCTAGTGTAAATATCTGTCAGGAATGCTTGATCACTGCCATTATGCTAGGACCCTTCCACCCCGACGGCTCCCCGCACAGCAATCTTGGGGCTTTGCATAGAGACAGCGTGTGTGCACTGTGTGTAGCTACTCATGATTGGTTTTACACGTGTGTGTAGAGTGTATAGCACATGCTGCCTTTGTTGGGATTTTACGTGCCTGTCCCGGCACATAAATTAGTTTTTGCCTCTTATTTGTTTAATAATAAACTTAAGGAGGCGAAATCTTCACAGTGTCTCAGTATTGCTAGTATCTTGCTATTTATCAACAAAAATTGAAGAAATCTGACGAACAGTTTTTGAGGGCTTACCAAAACTTTACATGACCTTTAAAGGCCCTGGCGAGACGGGAAAAATATACTGTATATGTCGTCCATGTTTTTCCGTTTTGTTTGTTTGTTTGTTGTTGTTGCTGTTGTTGTTCTTTTTTTGTTGTTTAGATGTCGCCTGTTTGATGTGAGTTGGCGCCGATTTAATTAACTATAATTAACTGCAGCGGTTGAAAAGAGATTTTGTTGCCGGAAGTGTTCACCCGTTTAATTATCCAAGTTCATGTCTTGTCTGTTCTCTTCTCTGATTTTAGTTTTGTTGATAGACAGCACGTTTGGCTGTGGTGAACATGGTGAAGCTGATGGTGACATTATTTTTTTGTTTTCCCTACTCTCAATGCAGTGGCGGATCCAGACTATTTTTTACTTTAAACAGTAGGCTCTTATGAATTGTATTTTTTTTGGTTCTTTTTATGTATGTATTTTAATATGGAAATTCAAATGTATCAGCTTTTAGCTGCAATCTTGTATATTTTTCAATAAACCATAAACCAAGTAAGAATAAATTAGAATATACAATATATATATATATATATATATATATATATATATATATATATATATATATATATATATATATATATATAGCTTATAGCTATTACAGGGTAACTAAGTTAGAAATATATGTTCACTTCTTTTTTTTTTTTCTTTGCCTCGTTAGAGGATTTATTTTACATTCAAAGTTTACAACTCAATATAACATTAATCATACATAAATGACACAAAAGATAACTACAAAACTGAAATCGACTTACACATATCGTGTTACATTTTCCAATAAACTACAACAAATCCTTTGGTAATTCATTTTTCCCCCTTTTTGTTTGTATTCTTTCCCTTCTGCTCCTTATATTCCTATTCTTTTTTTCTTTTTTTTTCTTCTTTCTGATATCTCTTTCAAATCTACACATATTACACATTCAAATGAACTTCAACAATTCCTTTGGTAATTCATCGTTTTTCTTTGTTTGTATTTTTTCCTTTCCGCTATATTGTATCTCTATTCTTTTTCTGATTTCTCTTTCAAAAACATGTTTCAGTACAAAATCTCTCCTATCTTTTCCACTTGTATTGCGTTCCAAAATAACTTTATATACGCTCCAGAAAGCTATGGTCAGAAATAAATTAGATTGGCAATTACCTTCTATTTTTAGTAAGTGCAAGATGCTAATCTTGGTTATTTGGACATTGTATACTTCTTGCAATATATTTTTAACATGCGTAAGGAAAGATTTGTTTAGAATACATTCAGTGAAAGCATGGATAATATCTTCTTTTACTCTACACTCTGGGCATAAATCTTCTCTAATTAGACCCCATTTAAAAAGATTGCTTCTTACTGGTAATAAATTATACAATAATTTTAGGTTAAATTCCCGTAACTTATATTCTCTAATTTGAACAAGGTTACACTTAAATACATGTGACCAGTTTATATCAATGTTAAGTTTATTTTCCCAATATGAACAACATGTGTTGGTTAGAAAGTTTCGTGAGGGAAACAATTTATATAAAACATTGCTACTCATTTCACTGATGCATTTTAATCTGTTTCCAATAAGCAAGCTCGGAACATTAAATCCTTGTTGCTGTCTAGTCATAGGGAAATCACTATCGTTTAACTTACGTATCCATACTGCTGGTATTGCTTTTTTCAGTTTCGCATAGTCAAACATCCCAGTACATTTAATTCTTTTGACATTGATCGTTGACATGATATTTTCCAATGACCGAAAGCCATTTCTCCCAACTAGGTCTCTAAGATAAATTACACCATTGTCATACCAGTCTTTATAAAATAGTGATTGATTATTAAATAATATATGTTTATTGTGCCAAATAATTTCATCTGGTATATCGCTTGAATCACAGTTAAACATGTTAACATCTTTCACAGTGGTAAAAGTTCTAATAAATTCCCATGCTTGTAAGATCTCTTTGTAAAAGATGGGAATTTTCTTTTCATTTATAATGTTGAACGTACTCATGCTATAATTGCAATTTAATAACAAAGTGATACCTCCTAGAAGGTCAAACCAGTAAGAGCACATTTTTTTCCATGTTTCTCTGTTTTCGTCTAGGAATTTGCCTAACCATTTCAAACGAAAGCTTAACATTTGATTTTGTATATCGACCATTCGTACTCCACCTTTCTTGTAGTCTTCTGTCAAAGTGCATCTTTTAATTTTTTCTACTTTCCTATTCCAAATGAATTTAAACACTATATTATTCAGTATTTTCATAAATTTTGGTGGAATTGAATCAACAATACTCAAGTGGATAATTTGACTAAGTGCAAGACATTTTAAAATAGTCACTCTACCAAAAATGGTTAGGTTTCTTTTCGCCCAGCTATCAAGAATTTTTTGTAGTTTTATTAATTTTTGCTCCCAATCTAACCTTAGAGCTTCATCATTATTAGAATAAATGTAATGACCTAAATATTTTACTGGTTTATCAACCCACATTAAATCATATTTTACTAAATTGTAACGTTTACTAGTGTCTCCCAACCATATCAAGCTTGTTTTTTCTTTGTTAATCTTCGGGCCTGCTATGTTACCAAAAAACTTTAGTTCATGCAAAACTTCTTTTAGAGAATTTTCGTCTTGAATAAAAAATAGAGTATCGTCAGCATATTGTAAGAGCTTAAGTTGAATGTCATACCCCAATATATCGACTGGTCTGACGTTTTCATTCTTCCTAACACTGTTTGCTAAAAATTCGGCCGCTATAATAAACAATAGAGATGACAATGGGCATCCTTGCCGTATGCCTCTTTCAATATTAAAGTCTTTTGAAATCCAACCATTAACCAGGACAGAACTGAAAATGTCTGTATACAGAACCGCGATCCATTTACGGAATGATTCACCAAAATTAAACTTTTCCAAACACAAGTTTAGAAACTGTATATCCAAAACATCGAATGCTTTGGTAAAATCTACCAACATAATTGCTCCTGTTTTACAGTGTTTCATGAAATACTCAATGACATCTTTAGTTAATCTTACATTACAAGCTGAAAGACGACCTTTTATATAACCAGTCTGGTTTTCATGAACAATATCACCAATGACCTTCTGAACTCTTGCGGCTAATACCGCTGCTATTATTTTGTAGTCGCAGTTAAGCAAAGTAATAGGCCTCCAATTTTTTAGCTCTTTGCAATCGCCTTTTTTAAACAACAGAGTAATAAGACCTTTCCGCTGGGTGTTTGACATCATTCCACTTACATAACATTCATTTAGACTTTCTACAAGAAAATCTTTTATCAATGGCCAGAACACCTGATAAAATTCAATCGAAATTCCATCTGATCCCGGTGCCTTATTTTTCTGCATTGCAAATACAGCACGTTTACATTCTTCATGTGTAATTAGACCTTCACATGTTTGCCTACTTTCGTTTGTTAACTGATTAATTTTTTGTGAACATACATAGTCACTCATACTTTTAATATCATTACAGTCATTCTTGTCTTTTCTATACAGTTTTGAATAATACTTTACTATTTCTTCCAGTATTTCCTCATTTCTATGAATAACTCTATTATCACTTCCACATTTCAATTGTGTAATTTCTTTTTTCTTTACATTATTTTTTTCTAAACCTAAAAAATATTTTGTACTTCTTTCTCCTTCTTCCATCCATCTTATACGAGCTCTAATTCCTGCACCTTTCGATTCATGTTTATACATCTTCTCTAATTTCTCCTTTACATCAATATATGCCTTATTTACTTGTTCATCATGAACATTAACATCAATTTGTTTTTCTAGTTCACATAATTTTGTTTCCAATGACAACTTATGATTTTTCCTTTCAAACGCCTTTTTTCGACAGTATTTTTGTGTAAATTCTCTAATGTTAACTTTAAACAGTTCCCATTTTGTAAGTGGTGGTAAACACTTTTTAGAGAAAGATTGAATTATTTCAGAGATTTTATTGTGATATTCATTATCATTTAGGATATCAGTGTTGATCTTCCAATATCCCGGACCTTTCTTACTTTGTTTAGTACATATTTTAATTGATATAGCATTATGATCAGCTCGAATTGCAGGTCGAATATCAGTAAATGATGTTTTGCTTTTAACATTCTTAGTCACTAGCCAAAAGTCCAACCTCGAAGCCCTTTTGAGGGATATATTTCTCCATGTAAATTGTTTGCTATTTGGGTGTATTACCCTCCAGATGTCAAATAGAGAGTATCTTTTAATTAACTTTTTAAGATTTATAGATTTCTTATAGTACTGGGTTTTGGTTCCTTGTACATCTTTACTCATATCCAATACACAATTCCAATCACCTCCTAGAATTAATTCACACTCATTTATGGTGTCATAATGTCTAGTCAGTTCATCATTTAAATTACGAAAAAAAAGTTCTCTATGTTGTTTTTGCGTCGGAGCATATACATTTACTAACATTACATCAGTGTCATGTACTTTTGCTTTCAACATCAGTAATTGACCATTAATTCTACGCTTAACCACAATATCCTGTACATTTAGTTTATCACTGAAGAAAATGGAAACACCTCGTGAGTGATTACTCCCATGCTCAAAGAAGCATGGACCACGCCATTCACTCCTAACAATGTTTTCAATTTCAGTTGACCAGTATGTTTCTTGAAAAAACAATATATCCGCCCTTTGGTGCCTGGCCCACCGAAATATTTGATTTCTTTTCTCTTTATTTCTTAGTCCTCGAACATTTAAACTGAGAATATGACAATTAGCCATTTACACAAATTAGAAAAAAAAGATAGTGAAGTTCAACAGAATTCAATTGTTCTTACTTTATCTTTTCTTTGGAGGTTTTTGCAGAGATTTTTGTTTTCGTTTCTGTTGTTTGACTTTGCTCTCTTTCACAGGATTTTTAGGTAGCTCAGGTGATTCAACCGATAGTTCTGATATTTCATCCACGTCGTCAACTTCGCTAGAGGGATCCTCACTAGATGTGTCATCCAAGTGTGAACGAGGCTCGTGTAAGCCAGGAGTATCGGTTGAATGAACAACTGCGCTCGCGTATGTTGAAGTTCTCGGCGTAATGCTCACTGGCGGTTGTTGCGAGGTATCGCGATCTCCTGACAAGTATTGCGTAATCTTAGCCTGAGTTGGCGTCTGGTTGTCATGGTGCGATGAAGCTACGGCTTGGCGTCCCGAAGAAATGAGCTGGTCAATAGCTTGTGCTGCAGAGACGGCGGTGGTTCCAGAAGAAGGAGCGGTCCCGCTGGCACGATCTTTGCCTGGCGAGGTGGGCGGGGTCTCGAAAGAGCACTGAAGTTGAAGATGACCTGGTTGTTTACATCGGCGACAGACGACAGGGCTGCTGCATTGCGAGCGATGATGACCTTCGCTCAGACATCTCGAGCACACCACTGTCAATCTAGTGGATGGAGGGATCTGGCCGTTGTGAAAGACTTTAGCTTTGAAGGGGCCAAAGTTCATGTTCCGAGGTAGAGGTTTGGGGGGTTGTTGTATGTAAACAACTCTGTCACCCGTAAGACAATCTGTTAGTAGTCCATCTACTCTAAGTTTCTGATAAATAACAGACCCAACGACTTTGTGTTTCAGTTTGTCAAGTTCATCAGTTATCAATGAGTTGTGGGCAGAGAGTGGTATGTCTTTAATTAGAAGACGGAGGCTGTTTTCTTTCCCATCGGAAAGAAACGGGTTTGTGTCATGGACCGCAACGTTTGCATTCCTCACATTCAAGCCATTCGTAATAAGCTTAATTCTCGTGTTCTGGCTTTCTATATACAGTCTCCACAGACCACCAATTTTTTGCACACCTTTTATTTCTCTTCCTTGTACACTAGCTAGTAGGCATTTGTATAAATCCTGATTTGTTAGCAATTTCTCATCAACTGACGGTATGTCTTTGTGTTTTATGAAGACAGGCTTACCTCCGATGGAATTTGCAGTCGGGAGATCACTGCCCACTTTCGTAGGGTATGATGACGTGTCCGTGCGTCCCGCCATATTCAAAATCCAAAGTGGGGTGTGGTTGGCAAGAACAAAATCCGTCTTTTATGGCTAACACAGAAGTCATCCAAACCGTCTCTGAAGTAGAAAGTTGCAACAGGTATTCCAAAACGATATGTTGTAGATATTTCTAATCAAAACAGTTTCCAATATGTATAAACCGAGGAATTTTCACCGCAGTGAGAGTAGTCGTAACCAAATTCAATGACGGTGAAGAGCGCCCTCTGTATATATACTGTATATGTCGTCCATGTTTTTCCGTTTTGTTTGTTTGTTTGTTGTTGTTGCTGTTGTTGTTCTTTTTTTGTTGTTTAGATGTCGCCTGTTTGATGTGAGTTGGCGCCGATTTAATTAACTATAATTAACTGCAGCGGTTGAAAAGAGATTTTGTTGCCGGAAGTGTTCACCCGTTTAATTATCCAAGTTCATGTCTTGTCTGTTCTCTTCTCTGATTTTAGTTTTGTTGGTAGACAGCACGTTTGGCTGTGGTGAACATGGTGAAGCTGATGGTGACATTATTTTTTTGTTTTCCCTACTCTCAATGCAGTGGCGGATCCAGACTATTTTTTACTTTAAACAGTAGGCTCTTATGAATTGTATTTTTTTTTTGTTCTTTTTATGTATGTATTTTAATATGGAAATTCAAATGTATCAGCTTTTAGCTGCAATCTTGTATATTTTTCAATAAACCATAAACCAAGTAAGAATAAATTAGAATATACAATATATATATATATATATATATATATATATATATATATATATATATATATATATATATATATAGCTTATAGCTATTACAGGGTAACTAAGTTAGAAATATATGTTCACTTCTAGTGATCTGTAATAATATATATATCACAAATCTTTTGAATTTTTAATCTACATTGGTGTCATATGTTTTAAAATATTGTTTTATATTATTTTTGTTCTACCTGCTAAGCTCCAACCACAAAAAACCCTCCAAAGCTAATTTACTTTTCTGACATCATCAGTCAATCATCAGTCAGCACGATGAACATGGACAAAAGACATTGGCTGGTCCCTTCCCATCAACTGACCACCTATTCACAATAGCTGCAAGTTTTTATTCAATGCCAATTCACAAAATTCAATTGCATTTTAAGCAGTTGCTATTCCAGAAATGCCAAGCAACACCATGACAAGAAGTGTTGTAATGGGCTATTATATGAAAACTTGCAATGCTATTGTGAACAGGTTGTCAGTTGATAGGAAGGGATCATGTTCATCGTGCTGACTGATGGTTGGCCGATGATTTCAGAAAAGTAAATTAGCTTTGGATGGTTTTTTGTGGGTAGAGCTTAGCAGGTAGAAATATATGACACCAATGTACACGAAAAAGTCAAAAGATTTGGGATATATACATTATTACAGATCAATAGAAGTGAACATGCATTTCTAATTTAGTTACCCTTTAAAGCGAGATTGAATTTGATTTAAATTTGTAAAAAATGAAAAGTGTCTACATTATAATAGGCTTCATAGAAAGGGTAAAAATCATTGTAATAGAGCAAGTTTCTGCGATAAGGAAAATACTTACAATATCGGAATACAATGATATAAAATTAGCTTAATTCAGGTGACTGAAACAGATGCGTTTTCAGGAAACTCTAAGAAGTCTGCACAGTTGGAGCGTATAGAATGTTCTTTGGAAGACTGTTCCACAGGGTTGGAGCTATCACCCTGCAGCTGTGATGTCTATAATATTGATCGGAACGAGGCCTTCTCATCATGTTCATCACCACACACAGGGGCGGATCCAGGATTTCGTATAAGGGGGGGGGGGCACACAAATGCAGGATTGTCAACTTTGGGAAACTGCTTGGAGGGAGACCCATATTTTTTTGGTCTCTCGCCAGCCCTCCAAAAGTCGCTCAGTGGGGGGGGGGGGGGGGGGGGGGTTATGGGGTCCAGTTCCCCTCCATAATTCTCTGACAAGCAAAAAAAAAAAAAAAGTTTTCTGGTCGAAAAGGGGGGGGGCACAATCGCATTGTTTTCCCTCAAAAGGGAGGGGGGCACGGGCCGGGATTGCCCCCCCCCCTGAATCCTCCACTGACCACACATGTTCAAGCTTCCACCGTACTTGAAATGAATCATTCTAAAACCCAAATTATGGTGTGAATAATAATTCAAGGAATTTGATAAAAGAAAACTTTTGGATGAATCCATGGGCATATTGGTGAGAATATAAAAGAATTCAAATATATTGGGATTGTAGAATGCAGTAATGGTTTGTTTAAGCAAGCTACAAAACATTTAGCCGATGAAGGAAGAAGAGCCCTTTTTAAATTATACAAATCGTTTGGCAAATATACTCCTAACATTAGAATTGCTACACGTTGCTTTCATGGCTTTGATAGTATGATCAGACCTATTTTATTATACGGATCGGAAATATGGGGTAATACAATGGTCTGCAGCAAGCTCTTCTCAGAACAAGCAAATAAAACAAAACTATATTTCAAACCGAATTTCGAAAAAAATCCATCTTCAATGGTATTAACATATATGCTTGGTATAAATCGCAAAAGTAGTAATATTGGCGTTATTGCTGAACTTGGAAGATATCCTCTTATCATCGAGGTTTTAATTAACACTCTTAAGTACTGGATAAGAATGCGTAATATTGATCAAGATACTATATTGTATGACAGTTACATCGAAAACAAACGACTATGAAATCAAGGAGCATTGCTGGTTAAGAACATAAAACAGATTTTAGATACTGCAGACATCTGTAATGATATAGAAATGTGTGAACCATATGATGTACAAATGACGCAAAACGACTTCGTCTCCCACTGTGAGGGTAAGCTGCAAGATATATTTAATAACCAAATAAAACTTGACTTTTCCATGATAAAAAGAATGGAGAGGGTAACAAATTGCGGACATATCGATTATTCAAAACTTCCATCAAAGGAGAAAAATATCTAAAAATTCTTACTGATAGAATCATAAGACAATACATCTACAAACTTCGCATAAGCTCACATAACCTACCATTTGAAAAATGAAGATATCATCGCCCTCACAAAATACCGGCGAATATATGTTTTTGTGCAGAAGTAGTATGCGAACAGTAGGAAACGAATTCCATTATGTCATGCAATGTGTAAATTTAGAATAAGAAGAGAACTGTTTTTTGATAATCTTAAAGCACTTAATGATAATGTCACTCAAAGAAGACGCTCTCATAAAAGAATTTGCCAATTTTTTGCGATAAACTATTGATCAACATGGTAAGCTTTAAATTGTTTATTAGGTATATCTATATATAGTGTATAGATACATGTATGTAATTCTTTTAACGGCTCTTTTCTCATCACCTCACATAATCTGATAATTTATATTTCATGAAAGAGCATGTCTAGTTGATCAATTATGAGTATTTTGTTTTTGTTTATGTTTTGAATGCTATGCTCATGATATACATGTATTGTTCTGTTTTTGTCATGAATGTGTTACTATTGTTATCATTATTATTATTATTATTATTATTATTATTATTATTATTATCATTATTATTATTATCATTATCATTGTTCTGATTATTTATGTTATATGCGAGCAAAATATTTATGGATATGTCAATGAAGTTCAATGAATAAATAATACATACATGTTCGACGTGCACCGATTGCTGAAAAATTATAGAAGGTGCGGTATTTGGGGGGATTTGCCTTTAATTTGCCTGTTCTTTCTATTGATATTCTACCCAGCAAGTCAGCCTTTCACTGTTAACACTTCCCGTCTTTCTACCCCTACTTCCCTATATTTCCTCTTTCTTGCTTTGACCTCTCGCTCTGGCTCTCTATATTTCCCATCTCTGTATAGAGATCTGTAAATTTTGATACGTGTATCTTTATGAGTTTTGTTTTTCGCTATTATGCGAGGCCTGTTAACGCCATAAACTCTTCTTCCAGTCTCCTGCCGGGGTCCACTCACTATTCATAAGGACCGCTATTCATTTAACACGCCTTATGTATGGAGGTCCTTATGAATAGTTATGAATAGTGGTCCTTATGAACGGAAGTCCTTATGAATAGCGAGGTACTTTGTCTACGGTTTGCTCGCTTTGTAGAAGGACCGCTATTCATACAAAACTGCTATTCATTTAGTCACACGTTATGTATAGCGGTCCTTATGAATAGTTATGAATAGAGGTCCTTATGAACTGAAGTCCTTTTGAATAGCGAGGTAATTTGTCTATGGTTTGTTCGCTATGTAGAAGGACCGCTATTCATACAAAACCGCTATTCATTTAGTCACGCGTTATGGATAGCGGTCCTTATAAATAAGTGGTCCTTATGAATAGCGGTCCTTATGACTAGCGAGGTTACCCCCTCCTATCAACAATTAGATAGGCATGAATGGGGAAAATGGTCATCAGATAGAGGGAAACATGTTATTCGCCTCCAATATATTTGTTCCTTGATTAGGCCTACAGTCTCAAAGGGATCTGTGGACATGATTTGGGGGCTGATCTAGGAATATCGGGGGGGGGGGGCTATGAGGTATTCCCCTTTCAACCAAAATTTCACTCGAAAATTTATTTACTATGATATGAAAATAAAATTAGGATATATTAAGCTGGGGCCCCTCACGCTGAAGGCGGGGGGGGGGGGGGGGGGGAGTCGGCGGCGGAGGTCGGTGGTTAGCGTGGGAGGAAGCGAAGTAAACGTCTATCCTGTCGGGCCTCCCAAGAACAGTAAGGGGGCCGTGGGTTCCCCCGAAAAGAAAATAGCCCTTTACTATTCTCTTTTTTTTTTTCATTCTTACATTTTTGTAAGGGGCCGCCCATGCATGTTATGCTTTCAAAGACATAGCCTGTCTCCGAGTAGGAACCATAGAATTAAACAAGGAAAGATCGAATCGCTCATCAAAAAGTGCGAGGATCCCACAAGTATATGAGGTCGTGGGTCAGACATATTAATTACCGTATAAAAGTACCGAGGCCATTCGTAATTCAGCGCTTAACAATCGTAATTTAGTCTTCATCATGATGAAAAGGCATTTTCTTCAAAACTCATGCAAGGTTTGGAGGAATAACACATATATTACTCGCATGTCGAATATACTTAAGTGTAAACAACAGGCCTACCAATTTACCCGAAAAAATATGCCATTACGGAGATATGTTTATTGTTTTTCTTTAATTGAATTTATTGTGACACATTCACCTTGATTCAAGAATTAAAGCTACGGTCACAAAGGTTCGACGAACGATGCGTTCGTACGAATCTCACTGTTCGTACGAATTCTGAAGTTCGTAGATATTCGTAGATGGGGCATAGATTCTTACGGTCTTCTTACGAAGTTCGTACGAACGCCGTTTAATTCGCAAGAACAACTTAAGACCTTCTTGAGAAATGAAGTGATTTTCGGTTATACAATGGCCCTAGAGTTCGTACGTTTTTCGTAAGAATGCCTTGAGTTATTCTTTCGTCAGACTTACAGCCATCTAACGATTTTTGTTGTCGCAAGATGGTCGTACGTGCAATTCACGGCACTCTCAAATCATTCGTAAGAAGATCTTACGAATTTTTGTGTATTTTGCCAGGTTGCAAAATGGCGCTGCCGTGTACTGTCGAAAATTCTACCCCTCTCGATCCTTCCTCCTCATCTTCCTCCTCATCTTCCTCCTTTCTTTTCTTCCTCTTCGCTCTCTTCCCTCTTGGTCCCATATTTCTTCGACGGGAGATGCTTCTTCGTCGAACACTATGAACAGAGTGAGGATTTGAACTTCGCGCGTTTGGCTTTATACCCACTAAAACTCAACAATTGCACAAATTGTGTACCTGCGCCTTAAGAGCACCTTACGAACGCCTTACGAACGCCAAGAGTCGTTCCTAAGAGCGCTGTACGAATCTCCGTTCGTAAGACGTTCTATACGAACGCCGTAATAGCCCTCTATGAACAACTTAAGGCGTTCTTACGATCATCGTAAAAATTTAAGGCTTCTAGAATTATTGTCTCTCGACCCTACGAAATCGCCGCCTCAGGAAGAGGGGGTTTCGTACGACGTTGAAAAAAATCTTGGACAAGACCATCGACAGGCTGCGAACTTACGAACGGTCAATGAACGCTGGTTTCGTACTGCCTTCTTGAGAAAATCTTACAAAATGGTCTAAAAATCGTTCGTACGGCGTTCGTAGTAGTTCTTAATGGTGTTTGTGACCGAGGCTTTACACAGCTATAGCGCCCCTGGATCTCCAAGGGTTGCTTCTGCTAGTCTGTATATATAATACGCCAAGCTTTTTGGAGTGTTTTCTTTGGTTCGAAAAGGCACCTCCCCTGGCTCTTTTGGTGCCTATGGGCGGGGAATGATCCTCAGATGGTTGGGAGGTACTTTTTAAGGGTTATACTGCCGTCCGTATTGCATAAATTCATTTCTACAATATAAATTTCCGGAAGGAAAGGGTTCATCTGGTTGAACAGCTTATAATTATGTCCTACGCACGAACGAGGGCTTTACATGTCTACCGATCAGTCCATTGCGAGGGGAGAAAGTTCGATTCATAGCACATTCCTACGTACACACTTCTCGATCAACTCGGTATACGCAAGAAGTGGTATGTGTGTGTGTGTGTGTGTGTGTGTGTGTGTGTGTGTGTGTGTGTGTGTACTTGGATGTCCTGTATCTTATTTTCACTTTTTATGATATCTGCAAGTACAATGTGTGCTCTACCTGTTTGTCAGATTTCTCCTTCTGTAAATCCTACTATACAGTCATGTATCTTTCTACGTTTTCTCTTTCGCTGTTATGCCGGCCCCGGCTCTGTTTTAACACCATTATCTCTTCTATCAATCTCCCGAAATTAGGGGGAATATCATTTTTATGAACAATTAAACAGACATGAATGGGGGGAGTGGCCCTCATACCAATGCATGTTAGTCGCCTCCAATATATTTATTCCTTCATTACAGTCTAAACCGATCTGCGGACATCATTCAGGGGCTGATCTATGAGATTAAATTATTCAGAAATTTCGGGGGGGGGGGGGGGGGTTATAGGAGAAGTTTCCACTCCAACCTAAATTTTCCTCTATAGGATATGTCTTTCAAAGACATAGCCCTTCTCTGAGTAAGAACCATAAAATTAAACAAGGCAAGATCAAATCGCTCCTCTAAAAGGGCGAGAATCAGGATGTGATGTATGAGGTCGTGTCGTCCGACATAAAAAATAAATAATAATGGGGCCATCCGTAATTCAGCTCTGAAAAATGGTAGCTTAGTCTCCATAAAGATAAAAAGGGCATTTTCTTCCAAACTCATGCAAGGTTCGGATGAGTAGTTATACTTCTTGTATTGCATTGCAGGCGCGAGCAGAACTATGCCCGGTCAATATTTTTCACCATACCGCCCGGCAGTCCGTAGTGAATTTCATGACCGCAAATTTGACCAATCAGAGGCCTAGAATCTAGACATGCGGTATATAAACACAGCTAGCGCCCGTGGGTGTCCACGGGCTGCTTCTGCTAGTATGATAATTAAGATGAAGTATGCCATTGATGCCATTTGTCAGTAATAGACGATTATATATCATTAGAGCAGAAGACAATGCTTCATAATTATTGTAGAGGGCGTATAAAATAAAATATGAATAAAAGCCTATTTTTGCTATAATTATGCATTTTTTCTCCATTATCTTTTTTCTTTCATAAAAGTCTTCTCCAATATAATTTCTATACAAAAAACTGGAATTCCTATCCCTATTGGATTGTAGTTAAGAGCATTTTATAAGTACTTGAAAAGTCACTTTAGACCAGTTTCAAAATTTGGAAACAAAGTTTATAGTTTTAGTCATGACATTACCTTTCTGAAAATGTATGTTTCCACAATCCTCACAAAATTTGCGAAAATTGTTTTTTTTTTTACCCCTTGACAACGGACTAATAGTGACATAGTAGAACGGAAAGTATTATCGGACATATGATCCATGGAAATTTGTGCTGGGCTTTACTTCGTCACATAGGATTGTGATTATGTTTAAATGAAGAAAGAAAACGACCCAGGTCGGGAGTGAAATACTACTAATACTAGTAGTAGCAGTAGTAGTAGTAGTAGTAGTAGTAGTAGTAGTAGTAGTAGTAGTAGTACGTGGTATAGTAGTAGTAGTAGCAATATACAACGATAATGTGATGATAATGATGATGATAATCATAATCATACTACTATTACCACTACTGCTACTACTACTAATTCAACTACTAATTCAACTACTACTAAGAACTATAATAATGATCATACTAACAACAGTTATAATGATATTAAAAGTATCATTAGTAAATATTATATTCCACATACTAAGAATCTTGCTGATAGATTGGTCAAAAGGTAATCACGTGATAAAATGTAATTCTCCCAATCAATCGACCCGAGAAGAAAAGTTCGTGACCTTGACGGAATAGTGCTTATGTGTTTCGCTGATCTCTTCAGTCAATTACAGAGTCACAATGCGTTATCAATATTTTTGGTACGCGCGAAATGAAAGTACGTGACCTTTACGGATAGTAAAATTGAAAAGTGCGTGACCTTTACGAATAGCTCCATAGGTGTACTAAAATAAGCGCGCATTGCCCAATCGCGCACCGCACCCAGATAGGGGTACGGTTTATAGTGGTTTTAACTTTTTTGTGAATTCGGGCCTAAATGTCTTTTTCGAGAAGTAGACAATAATTGTTTTTCTCGTACCAGTTAAATGTTTCAGATGTGGAATACAAAGTAAATAATCACCTTTTGGTTTCAGGCGATGAGACGTACTATCACTTCCTCGGCGATCTGAATGTATAACGCTATCTTTCCTCAGCTTCGCTTCGGAAAGATAGCTACATCCAGATCGCCTCGGAAGTGATAGTTTCAGTTTCAGTTTCAGTTTTATTTTCATTTCCAACAGAACAGTGATTTTAATAAGAAATCAAATATACAATTAAATATTCAATAACAAAATACATTTTACATGGTTTAAAGTTATAAAATAGAAAGTATACATAGACATCCAGTATAATAGTATTTTTGTTGTTGTTTTTTTTTAAAGTTAAACCTGTGGAAATGGAGGGATCCACTGAAAAGCAAAGCTTGTAGTATGTGGATCCTTCGTTTGTCCCATCACCTTCACCAATGGTAATTATTTGCTTACTATTATTGATAATAATAATAATAACAATAACAACAACAACAACAATGATAATAATAATCATAATATTAATCATATTGATAATAATATTAATAAAATTAATAATAATGACAGTAATAATAATGAAAATATAAAAAATAATTACATTAATAATATTGATAATAACATTAATAATAATGAAAATATAAAAGACTATTACATTAAAGTACACATTCAAAGAAAATCACAAATATGATAAATAATGTATCACTAGAAACTGGCAAGTTAACAGATAGCAATCGTATCAGTTTAAAGTCAACTTCATATCAGGTATAATAATACAAATAAAACTACTTCCCAGCGTCTGCGATATACAAGCGCTTCGCCAAAAAAAATAACAATGTTTCAATGACGTCAATAAAGGGAACAATCCTGTCCAAGCAGACGACGTCCCATAAAGAATGAACATAAGTGCAGTGCAGTTATTTCTCAAATTATAAAGAATTTAGTGTATTCAAACGTGCCCATATTTCACACCATTCTAAAATGGGAATGAAACAGATTCTGATTACTGAAATCTTTTGTTTGTAAATATATAGGATGAGGGTTAATGAACAATCAAAGAAACCACACTTTCAAATTGAAAAGCCCGCTGAATGATTGCAAGGACGGTATTTATCCCTCATTCGTCCTCACCGAACGTCCAGCGGTGTATGCAGCTGTGAATGAAATGGCGTCTATTTTGTTTACAAGCAACTGATTCCTTTATTCTTGTAACGCTTCATTTTCCATCCAAATAAACCCATGCACGGGGTTTAGAGTGAGGCAATATATGGATTAAACATAATAGACTAATGCTAGTGAAGTGAAATAACTGAAGAGAAGATGACAAAACAGGCAATGAAAATATGTGAGATGTTATGGGACATCGTCTGCTTGTGCAATTAACGTCCTCCCTTTGACGTCACACATTTCAGCGGCTTTCGGAGAGCTGTTCAGGTGCTATGTCGGGGCTGTATTTTAGCAATTTGTAATTGATAATAATCATTACTTCGAATGTTTGCAAGTGTCGAATTTTGACAAACTTGTCCTGTCTAAGCTTCACCTACGCAATAATGAAAATTAAGTCAGTTTTAAAAATCAATGAATATCTACTTTAATAATTATGACTGTGAGCGCCAGGAGTGTCAAGGCTGATAGTGTGCGCTATAAATGAATCATTATTATTATCATTATTGTTGTTATTATTATCATTATTATTATTTATTATTATTATTATTATTATAATCATTATGATGTTAAATATAATGAAAATATAAAGAGATGATTACATTAATAAAAATGATGATAATAATAACAATAATATCAATAATAATAATATAAGAGGCAATTACATTAATAATAATGATAATAATGGTAATCACCCCCCCCCCCCCTCCCCATCATCATAACACATCTTAGGGATACCTGTAAGTAAATGACAGTTGAGGTGAGATCAGCCATATAAAGGGCTATAGTGATTTGACTTTAGATACTTACTACCAATCTAAACTGTTATTGTTCTCAGATTGCTTTACCCTGCGATCTGTGTTCCGTGATTGAGTGGAGGTGAAGTCTTTTTGCAGCTGTATGCTCTCTCTCTCTCTCTCTTTCTGCTCGCAGTTGGTTGTGATGATGCTATCTATATATTCCAGTTTCATATTTTTTATAATCATATCTGATTGCATTCATGATGTGACTCAGCATTACATTCATATTGTCTTTCTACAGGGGCGGCGCTACAGGGGGGGCAGAGGGGGCGACCGCCCCCCCTATGATTTTTCAAGTAGTGAAAAAAGAAAAAAAAAGAAGAAAAAAGAAGAAAAGGAGGAAGAAAAGGGAAGAAAAGGGAAGAAAGAAGAAAGAGGAGTATTAAAAAGAGAGGTCTTAAACATATAACTCTATATTACCCCTGTTATTTAATGGAGAAAATATATGACGTCATCTTTAGGTCGATCGTCTTGCCCCTCCTATCAAAATACCCTGGCGCCGCCCCTGTCTTTCTATCTAAATATTATAGATTGTTTTGTTGTTTTGTGTGCTTGGAGCCGGAGGGTTGTTTGCTCTTATACTTAAATACACA
The DNA here is from genome assembly GCA_025618425.1 of Heliocidaris tuberculata. Classification (NCBI taxonomy): domain Eukaryota; kingdom Metazoa; phylum Echinodermata; class Echinoidea; order Camarodonta; family Echinometridae; genus Heliocidaris; species Heliocidaris tuberculata. The sequence continues at coordinate 8,727,896 of CM046841.1, forward strand.
CGATAACATGCTGTGTGCATCAAGCTCTTTGCCTTCTCTCTCTCTCTCTCTCTCTCTCTCTCTCTCTCTCTTTCTCTCTCTCTCTCTCTCTCGACTTTGAACTTTACAACTGCACGACCAGAGTTCACGAAAAACCACCCAAGCACTGCATTCCAATGGAACTCACACAAGTGAATGATATGAGAATCAACGCGCAAACCCTTCAGTACAAGACTGTGCTCGAACATATACACATTAATGGTGTATCGTTCAAAGAGTTTGATTTTCCTCTAGAGCAACTTTAAGCTTGATTCACATTTTTCATTGGTAAGTCTTGTAAGGTGATATTACTACTAATAAGATAAGATATCGTCTGACATATGTTGTTGCATGATAGGTTATGGGACTGAAATATACCTTTCATATAATTCAAATTCGTTCTCGTATGATTAACTCGTAATGTAGGCTACACATATAACGAGTATGGTGAATATTTGCTCAATTAGAATTTCTAGTTTAGACCAAAGACTTTTAATAGTATCAAGACAGATTACTCTCACCTACTTCCGTAGTACATTTGGCAGGCGTAAATTGCTGTGTTAAAAAGACTCGGGGGGGGGGGGGGGGGGAATACGTTCGCCATAGGTATAACACGTGAAAAGATGTCACATTTTTTCTTGATATTTCATATCTTACTCTATCTTTTTTAAATCTGATTTCTGCACGAGAAAAAGGATGGATAGTTCAAAAAACATTTCTTGAACCTTTATTGTCAATAAATGCCACTATGAATCCCCGGGATCATGCCTGCTTTTTGACAGAGTCATCTGCCATAGGGTTAACACGTGAAAACAGGGAATTTAAGAATGATTATAGCTCCCCTAGTATTACCTTGAATTTATTGTAAATTTGGCTTACATGTAATTTGAAAAAGATTATTAAATGAAGGCTCAAAAAGTGGAAGAGGCACCGCATGAATAAACGGGAATATGCATGCTTTTGGCCTTCCAGCTGCCATAGGTTCACACTCAAAAACAGGGATTTTGAAATGATTTAAATTCCCATAATATTTATTTGAAATTATGAGAAATGTGATTTACATGAAATTTAAATCTCTGGAAAGGTATAATTAAGGCTCGATGAGTCCAATAGACCCCGCATATATAAACGGGAATATGCATGCTTTTGACCAAAAAAAAGTCTCGCCTGCCATAGGTTTACACGCGAAAACAAGGAATTTTAGGATGATTATAATTCCCATAGTTTTTATTTGAAAATACAAAAAATGTGATTTACATAAAATTTAAAGCTCTGAAAAGATATAATTATGGTTCGATGAGTCCAATAGAATCCGCATATATAAACGGGAATATGCATGCTTTTGACAAAAAAAGTCTCGGCTGCCATAGGTTTACACGTGAAAACAAGGAATATTAGGATGATTATAAATCCCTTTGTTTTTATTTGAAAATATAAGAAATGTGATTTACATGAAATTTAAAGCTCTGGAAAGGTATAGTTAAGGCTCGATGAGTCCAGTATACCCCGCATGAATAAACTGGAATATGCATGCTTTTGGCCTTCCAGCTGCCATAGGTTAACACATGAAAACAGGGATTTTGAAATGATTTTAATTCATCTAGTATATATTTGAAATTATGAAAAATGTGATTTACATGAAATTTAAATCTCTGAAAAGGTATATTTAAGGCTTGATGAGTCCAGTAGACCCCGCATGAATAAACGGGAATATGCATGCTTTTGGCCTTCCAGCTGCCATAGGTTAACACATGAAAACAGGGATTTTGAAATGATTTTAATTCATATAGTATATATTTGAAATTATGAAAAATGTGATTTACATAAAATTTAAAGCTCTGAAAAGGTATATTTAAGGCTCGATAAGTCCAATAGACTACGCATAAACAAACGGGAATATGCATGCTTTTGACCCCCCCCCCCCCAAAAAAAAAAAAAGTCGTCGTATTACACACGTTCAACCGTATGTTGTTATAATGATGACGTAAGGTGGGCGTGTACATAGGCGTGTAGTCCATCACGTGAGATCCACATCCAATGAGATCTTGCGCTAGCAGACGATGTATGTCCGCCCGAAGGCAAGCGCAGCCCAGCCGATAAGAAGAAACTCTACTATATTATTCCAGTCCAGTATTATATTTCTGACGGACCAGAGGAAAAATTCAATGTGTAAAATTTATAAATTCATATAATCAATGTTCTATCACCGAATTACGCCTAGCCAAATGACAGGTGTTAGATTATGCAAGCAGAATAGCTGAGCTGAATGGCTGAATAGTGACCGAGAAGGTGTCTATATAGCCCTAGCGGCATGGCTAGGGTCTACCCCTCTGGGATCCCGATCGAGGTTGTGGCGTTGCCGATGGAACTCTGTCTGCTTGCCTCAAACTTGGCTCATCAAAGTTTTTGTTTGCTGATCGCCGTTTAGTTTGGCTTCAGCCAACGAGACCGACAGCCCCGAGAGACCGACAATGTAGTTGGAGGGGGCTTCTGAACTAAATGAGTCTGACACTGACAGTCCATGACAGGGGCGAATACAGTAAAAAAAAAAAAAAAGGGGGGGGGGGATGGGGGCACACAAATGCAGGGCTGTCAACTTCGGGGGAACAGCTTAGAGGGAGATTCGTATTTTTATCTTCTCGCGAGCCCTCCAAAAGTCGCTCAGTGGGTGGTTATCAGATTTTATGGGATCCAGTATTCCTCCATAATTCTCTGACAAGCAAAAAATAAAAAAATAAAAAAATAAATAATAAGTTATCAGTTCTAAAAGGGGGCAAAATGATATATAAGTTTCTTTCAAAAGATGGGGGCACGGGCCAGGATTGCCCCCCCCCTAAATCCGCCACCGGTATGAGACTGTCACGTCAGTCTTGCGGGGTGGGCCTTTTTATAAGTTTTCTCGGAGGATTAATAGACCGACATTGTTAGCCTCATGGGCTCCCAAACTAATGATGCTCATTCCAGTTTTATTTACGTTTTAGACATGAGCCCGCGTATGCCTATAGTTTGTAGTTCAAGAGAATGTAATTCCTATTCCAGGGGTGGATCCAGGATTTTGTAAAAGAGGGGGTACAGAGCCGGAAAAGTACACAATGAAGGAGGCAATTATATTTTTATTGTGTACTTAAGGTATACCAGTTGGGTATCAAAAAGGGGGCCGCAGCCGATTCACCCCCCCCCCCCGGATCCACCCCTACTATTCTGTCATGGATGTGAAAAATGGGATTGCATAGTGTTGGCGGTCGATCTCATTAAATGTAAAGACTGAACAAAAAAAAACAACAACAACAATAAGAGATCATTATTTTGTGCTCATTTCTATTGGAGTCATTTTTACAGATGGGTTGTAAGAGAGAATAAGAGAATAAGAGAGTATATATGAGAAAATGAAAGCCTGTGAGGGGGGGGGGGAGACAAATAGAGCTGGGGGCGGGTAAGACAGAATAGGACTTGTAATAAATGAATTATATCGTCAGTTGCTATTGTTGGTTAGTAGTTAATTCAATTCAAAATACGGAGGCCGTTTTTCCCCTTTTCATCATACAATTAGTAGCCGTTAGGCCCTAGCTATTGCGCTGGTGAGGGCTTCGGAGCAATCCCCTATACTGTTTTCTTCGTCTGCCGTCTCAAACTGCTACAGCAGAATATCAAAAATAACTCAATGTCAGTTATTTATATTGGTGGCGTATCCAGGAATGCAGGGGGAGGGGAGGGGGCTCACGCCTGACGAACAAAATATCAGATGCCTTCTATTCTGAATTTTCGGACAAGGCAGGAAAAAAGGACTTGTCACATGTTCATGTTCCTTCTGTGCCGGGGGTGGGGGGGGGGGGGCACAGATTTCCTTTCATTCGATGTGTAACTAAGAAATGTCAGATTTGGTTTTGGCTAGCACGTATAGTAGGGGCACGTGCATTCATGGACACACCACCAATAACAATAGGAGAATCTTTGATACGCCACTCTTAATTAATCTTTATATTTATATAAGCCTTTTCTGTCTTGACTTTTAACAGAATAAGGCCAATAAATTTACATTATAGGTCTATATAATCCCTTTGATTTGCAATAATCATGATATGAAATGAAATATTCTGATTTAGAAAAATAAAGATAGCATTTTATTATTATTACTTTTTAAAAATTACTTTTCTCGACACTCCCGTCAAATATTGCAGTGTTTGCTCATACAGAGCTTAACATTAGGGAACATGTTTGGACCAAGCCCCCCCCCCCCCCCCATAACATAAATATCAATAGAAATTTCACAGCAAATTAAAAAAAAATAAAATAAAAAAATACAAACATCTCTCCAGCTCTCTCTCCTCCCTGGTTGATAGAGTTGATTCCTATCTGTTTTTGGACAAAAGTTTGTATTTCATGGGCGTCGCCGGGGGGGGGGGGTGCGGAGGGTGCGAACGCACCCCCCCCCCCTCCAGACGAACAAAAAAAAAAAAAAAAAAAAAAAAAAAAAGATTTTTTTTTTTTTGGGGGGGGGCGTCGCCGGTTGGGGGTGTCTTTTGAAAAGGGCGACATGTTCTTATTGTGTAGTGTCGAACAGCTCATATCTGCGCCACCAGCACCACTGCCTGACATTGAAGTTGGTAAGTTTTGTTTTTGTTTTTTTCCAAAAGGCACCCCCCCCCTTGAAAAAAAGCTGGCGACGGCACTGTATTTGAAGGGACAATATCAATTATTATGCCTATACGGCTTTGCCAAAAGCGATGTACCAAAACAAAATGAAAAAATAAAGAAAATAATAAATACAAACATCTTGATAAAGACTATAACCTTTCTCTCTGGGCCGATCGACATAAACCTACCACAATATATACGCGTGCTTTATTTCGGGACTGAGCACTCTTCGTATTTATACTCTTTGGTTTAGACTGAAGTGTAAATAGAAGGAAACGGACAGTTGCCCTTTCTTATCTCATAAATTCCTTTCAGATTTTCACAGCGGAAAACGGAGAGTTGTCAAACATTTCTGGTGAAATGTGAGTGCATGAGGAAAATAATCAAATAAGTCATCAGTTACTTCTTGCCAGCGTTTTTTTTCTTTTCTTTCTCAAAAGTACGCAAAAAAGTGGACACTGTATATTATTGCTCAATTTACACGAGTCTAGGCGTGCATGATACAAAAGATTGTATAACGGAATCCCCGTAGACGGAGTTTCATTATGCCTGTACACTTTCTAAAGGAATTTCGCTCTATATAGTGTCTCCCCAATCAGATGATGACATAATCGGCCGTATCGATAAAAACTAGCAATTGATTGGAAGCAAATACTACCTAGTAAAACCTTGCGCTCAAGCAAGTACTCAAGCAAGTGATGAAGCATGTGCTCAAGCAGTAGCTATGACCAAAGAGTTTAAATACGAAGAGTGCTCAGTCCCGAAATAAAGCACGCGTATATATTGTGGTACATGTCTATCGGCCGAGAGGGAAGATTATAGTCTTTATCAAGATGTTTGTATTTTTATTTCCTTTATTTTTTCTTCTTGTTCTGTACATCGCTTTTGGTAAAGCCGTAAAGGGCATAATCTTGATATTGTCCCTTTAAGTACAAACTTATGTCCCAAAACAGATAGGAATCAACATACTCTAACTGCACCATGGAGGAGAGGGAGAGAGTTGGGAGGGGGAGCTAGGAGAGATGTTTGTATTTTTGTTAAAGTTATTTGCTGTGAAATTTCTATTAATATTTATGTGATTGGGGGGGGGGGGCGGGGAATGGTCCAAACATGTCCCCTGATATTAAGCTCTATATGAGCAAACACTGCGATATCTGACGGGAATGTTGAGAAAAGTAAAAAAATAAAAAATAAAAAAAATAAAATGCTATCTTTATTTTTCTAAATCAGAATATTTCATTTGATATCATGATTTATGTAAATTTTAGGGATTATAGACGTATAATGTAAATCTATGACCTTATGTTAAAAGTCAAGACAGAAAAGGCTTTATTAAAATGAGATTGCGTGCGAGCAATTCCTTAAATACAAAGATTAATTAAGAGTGGCGTATCCAAGATTCTTTTATTTTTATTGGTGGCGTATCCAGGAATGCACGTGCCCTACGTGCCAGCCAAAACCAAATCTGACATATCTTATCGTTACACATCGAATGAAAGGAATTGTGTGCCCCCCCCCCCCCCCCGGCACAGTAGGAACATGAAAAATGTGACTTTTTTCCCTTACTTGTCTGAAAATTCAGAATAGACAGCATCTGATGATTTTTTGTTCGTCAGGTGTGAGCCACCCCCCCCCCTCCCTTGCATTCCTGGATACTCCACCAATATAAATAACTTACAGTAAGTTATTTGTAATATTCTGCTGTAGCAGTTTGAGACGATAGGCGAAGAAAACAGTATAGGGCTATTTTGAATTGAATTAACTAGTAACCAACAATAGCAGCTGATGATATAATTTATTTATTACCAGTCCTATTCTGTCTTTGTAGGAATATCCCATTCCTTTTGCCCCAGCCCCCTTTGTCTCTCTCTCTCTCTCTCTCTCTCCCTTCCTTCCCCCTCTCACAGGCTTTTATTTTCTAATAATCTCTTATTCTCTTATTCTCTCTTACAACCGATCCATAAAAATGACTCCAATAGAAATGACGACAAAATGATGATCTCTTATTGTTTTTTTTTTTTTCCTTCAATGGTTCAATTTAATGAGATTGACCACCAACACAATTCAATCCCATTCTTCACATCCATGACAGAATAGCAGGCGCGGATCCGGGGGGGGGGGGGCGAATCGACCGCGCCCCCTTTTTGGAACCCAACTGGCATACCTTAAGTACACAATAAAAAAATTGCCTCTTTAATTGTGTACTTTTCGGCTCTGTGCCCTATCCTCTACAAAATCCTGGATCCGCCCCTGGAATAGGAATTACATTCTTTTGAACTACAAACTACAGGTATACACGGACTCTGGCCTAAAATGTAAATAAAACCGGATCGAGCACCATTAGTTTGGGAGCCTACGAGGCTAACAATGTTGGTCTATTAACCCTCCAAGAAAACTTGTAAAAAAGCCCACCCCGCAAGACTGACGTGACAGTCCGGGCATGGACGAGTGGCGGATTTAGTGGGGAGGGGGGGGGGGGGACGCAATCCCGGCCCATGACCCCTCCCTTTTTTTAAAGAAAGTCATACATCATTGCAGGGGCGGCGCTACAGGGGGGGGGCAGGGGGGCGGCCGCCCCTATCATTTTTCAAGCGAGCAACAAAAAAAAACCAAAAAAAAAAGAGGAAAAAGGGGGAAAAAAGGAGAAAAAAGGAGAAAGAGAAGGGGACGTGCGACGTTGCTATACGCGTCATTTTGCCGCCCTCTATTTAAATACCCTGGCGTCGCCCCTGCATCATTGTCCCCCGGGCCCTTTTTAAAAAAAATTGTTTTGGAGGGCCGGCGAGAAGAAAAAAAAAACCTTTTCACCCCTCCCCCCCCCCCCCAACTGAGCAACTTTTCGAGGACTGGCGAAAAAAATTCTCCTCCCCTCCCCTCCCACGGAGCAACTTTTGGAGGAATGGTGAGAAGAAAAAAATACGAATCTCCCTTCTAGCAGTTCCAAAAAGTTGACAGCCCTGCATTTGTGCCCCCCCCCTTTTTTTTTTTTTTTTTTTTTTTTACTACATCCTGCATTCGCCCCTGTCATGGACTGTCAGTGTCAGACTCATATCCATGATAGGGTTCAGAAGCCCCCTCCCACTACATTGTCGGTCTCGTTGGCTGAAGGCAAAGTAAACGACGATCAGCAAGTAAAAAACTTTGATGAGCGAAGTTTGAGGAGAACACCTTTGGCAAACTGAAAGAGTTCTATCGGCAACGTCACCACCTCGATCGGGATCGCAGAGGGGTAGACCTAGCCTAGCTAGAGCTAGACACACACCTTGTCGGTCGCTATTCAGCTCAGCTATTTCATGATTGCATAATCTCACATCAGTCATTTTGGCTAAGCGTAATCCCGGGGGGGGGGGGGGTACTCACGTATATTGGGTATACGGGGATGTGCCGCTGGGAAGGGTGACTTTTTGAAGAAAGATCCTTAGACATGGGTCCCCTTTTCATTAAAAAGATCCTTAGACATGGGTCCCATTTTTCCCCAAAAAATCCTTTGACATGGGTCTCTTATCCCGGCTCTTATCATTTGTTTCATTCCTCTCTTTTCTCCCTCATTTGTCCGGGAAATCCTTAGACATGGGTCCATTTTTCACAAAAAATCCTTAGACATGGGTGCCTATTTACAGCAAAAGGACCCTTGGATGTGGGTATGGGTCTGGAGTTCTCAGCCGCACACCCCCGTCCGATTATAATCTGAGTACCCCCCCCCCCCCCCGGGAGCGTAATTCGGTGGTAGAACATTGATTATATGAATTTATGAATTTAATACATTGAATTTTGCCTCTGGTACATTAGAAATATAATAGTGAACTGGAATTTAGTGAGAGTTTCTACTAATACCGGCTAGGCTGGGCCCCTGGGTGGGCGGACATACGTCTGCTACATGGTCGCCTGCTAGCGCACGATCTCATTGGATGTCGTGATCTCACGTGATCGATACTACACGCCCACATTACGTCATCAATAACAACAAACGGTTTCACGTGTTATATGACAAATTATTTTTTTTGGTCAAAAGCATGCATATTCCCGGGGATTTATGCGGGGTTTAAATGACTCATCGAGCCTTAATTATACACTTTCAGAGCTTTAAATTTCATGTAAATTACATTTTTCATAATTTCAAATAAATACTAGGGGAATTAAAGTCATTTCAAAATCCCTCTTTTCATGTGTTAACCTATGGGAGCTGGAAGGCCAAAAGCATGCATATTCCCGGGGATTTATGTTGGGTTTACTGGACTCATTGAGCCTTAATTATACACTTTCAGAGCTTTAAATTTCATGTAAATTACATTTTTCATAATTTCAAATAAATGCTAGGGGAATTAAAATCATTTCAAAATCCCTCTTTTTATGTGTTAACCTATGGAAGCTGGAAGGCCAAAAGCATGCATATTCCCGGGGATTTATGGGGGGGGGGGGGTTTACTGGACTCATTGAGCCTTAATTATACATTTTCAGAGCTTTAAATTTCATGTAAATCACAGTTTTTATATTTTCAAATAAAAACTATGGGAATTATAATCATCCTAATATTCCTTGTTTTCGCGTGTAAACCTATGGCAGGCGAGACTGTTTTGGTCAAAAGCATGCATATTCCCCGGGATTTATGTGGGGTCTTTTCAATTTTTTGAGCCTTCAGTAAGCTTGTTCAAAGCCTCAAATTACATGTAAATCACAGTTTTTATATTTTCAAATAAAAACCATGGGAATTATAATCATCCTAATATTCCTTGTTTTCGCGTGTAAATCTATGGCAGGCGAGACTGTTTTGGTCAAAAGCATGCATATTCCCCGGGATTTATGTGGGGTCTTTTCAATTTTTTGAGCCTTCAGTAAGCTTGTTCAAAGCCTCAAATTACATGTAAATCACAGTTTTTATATTTTCAAATAAAAACCATGGGAATTATAATCATCCTAAAATTCCTTGTTTTCGCGTGTAAACCTATGGCAGGCAAGACTTTTTGGGGTCAAAAGCATGCATATTCCCTGGGATTTATGCGGGGTCTGTTCGACTAGTTGAGACTTAATCATACATTTTCAGAGCTTTAAATTTTATTTAAGTCACATTTTTCAAAATTTTAATCTAATTCTGGGGGAATTATAATCATTCAAAAATCCCTGTTTTTGCGTGTTAACCTATGGGAGCTGGAAGGCCAAAAGCATGCATATTCCCGGGGATTTATGTGGGGTCCCTTCCACTTTTTGAGCCATCATTAATCTTGTTCAGAGTCTCAAATTACATGTAAGCCACATTTACATGAAATTCAAGGAAATACCAGAGGAACTATAAACATTCTTAAAATCCATGTTTTCACGTGTTAACCCTATGGCAGATGATTATGTCAAAAAGCAGGCATGATCCCGGGGATTCCTAGTGGCATTTATTGATAATAAAGGTTCACGAAATGTTTTTTTTTAACTATCCATCCTTTTTCTCATGCAAAAATCAGACTTAAAAAAGATAGAGTAAGATATGAAATATCAAGAAAAAATGAGACATCTTTTCATGTGTTATACCTATGGCGAACGTATTTTTCCGAGTCTTTTTTAACACAGCAATTTACGTCTGCCGAATGTACCACGGAAGTAGGTGAGAGTAATCTGTCTTGATACTATTAAAAGTCCTTGCTATGACCCAACCTTTTGCTTGACCTGTGAGCTGATGCCTGAGCAAATACCTGAGCTCATGCTTATGGTTCAAACAATAGACCTGTTCGCAAATATATTCAAATTTTATGCATACTTTTAAAACAAAGGTTGTTCTTGACAACCTGAAAGCTTGTCAGAGGCTTTGTCAGACATAGCAACAAGTAATGTATGCAAACTGGATTCCAAGTATTGTAGTTCATTCATTAATAACAGGTTGATGGAATACCTCGTTACTAGGTCCCCAGGAAAGGAACATCCATAAATTTGAATAACTTTGTTAACAGGTCTATTAGTTGGGATATCGAGATGTGCGCCGAAACATGCCCAGATGCCTCAGAGCACATTGCAGGTGCACAAGCAATCGACAAGGGCACTGAAGCATTAATGTCACACAGTGCTACCAAACAACCTCGCATACATTAACGAAGTTATTTCTTCATGTCAGGCAAAGCCAGCATGTCCCCTTTTCCTTGGTCATTGCTGTAATGTTTAGAAAATGTTTACAAAAGGTAATAGAATGGCATGAACATTAAGACGGGACACTCTGAAATCAGTTCTCATTTTCATTCATTTTTCTCCCGACAATTTCAAAATTTGTATTCAAATTTATCTTTCTAAAGCTTGCAAATGCCGTAAAGCGTTTAGTTCCAGAAAAAATACTATACTCATCCAAATGTACGGTAACTCATCCGTATAGTTTTCTCTCTTATATTCTGAGCCACTTTAAAAATATTGTGGGGAGAGTGATCTTGATAATACCATTATTAAAGTGCCGGAGTAATGGGATAACTTGCAAAAGAGTGTCAGCTACCAAGTCTCAACAACGAAATTATGAAAGCAATGGAAGATGAAAAGAAAATGGCTAATCCTTTTCGATAAGTAAAAGCGTAAGCTGCCCTTGGAGGAGCTTGACTAAACTAAGTTAATACTTGATGACGAGAGCCAGGGGCGGATCCAGGATTTTGTATAAGGGGGGGGGGGGCACACAAATGCAGGTTTGTCATTTTTTGGAAAATGCTTGAAGGGAGACCCGTATTTTTTTGGTCTCGCCAGCTTTCGAAAAGTCGCTCAGTGTGGGGGGGGGGGGGCGATAAAAAAAATTCGCCAGCCCTCCAAAATTCACTCAGTGTGTGTGTGGGGGTGAGTTATGGGGGTCCAGTTCCCCTCCATAATTCTCTAACAAGCAAAAAAAAAAGGGGGTTTCGTTCTAAAGGGGGGGGGGGAATAAAAAAGGGGGGCCACAATGCATACTTTTCTTCCAACAAGGGGGGGGGGGGGGGAGGCACGGGCCGGATGTGCTCCCTAAATCCGCCACTGACGAGAGCACATTTTTTATTTCAAGCTAGCATCAGCTTGCCCTGAAAAGCCTTTGTTCTCCAAAAGTAAGCCTTTGCTTTTTCTTACAAGCTGATCGTGGGTTTTCACGGGGCACGCGAACGATTCGCGAAGGATGACTTTGCCATTTTTTTTCGACATTCGCATCCTTCGTAAATTGTTCGGGTGCCCAGTGAAAACCCAACTTAATGTTGGTTTTCACGTTTTTCATGCGAATGTCGAAAACATGGCAAAGTCATTTTTCGAGAATCATTCGCGTGCCCCGTGAAAACCGACCTTAAGCCCCTTTCACAATTGGTCTGCGACCAGTTTGCGACCGCCTGCAACAGATTTTTCGGGGTGTTGCACGACCGATCGCTTGGTGTCTTGCGACCACTCGCAGTCGTTGCAGGCGGTCGCACGAACCTGAGGCGGTCGTGACTGGTCGCATCTGAACTTTGAACATGCTCAAAATCCAGACACGACCAGATGCGATCGATTCACTCGCATTAGGTCGTACGACCAGTCGTGCGATTCTCGTATGAGTGTTGCACAACGTTGCACGATTAGATGCGAGATTTCGCACGACTCAATAGTCGCAGTGGGTGGGCTGGAGGTCGTGCAAAACTAGCACGTGCGCTAGCGACCTATAGCGACCAGTCTTGCGAATGGGTGCGATTGTGCTAAGACCATGAGACTGTTGCACGACCGATCGCAGCACATCTTACAACGTTGTACTACCGTTGCACGACTGTATGAGACTGTATGCGACTATTCCTCGGGGGTATATATAGGGGGACTATGGAGATGATCCTCTGCAACAGGGCCCTCCTCTAACAACTTTCTCTTCTTTGTAACTTTCTTCTTTGGCATCTTGACTATTAAGAAGGCCAACTTGAAACTGACTACCGGTCAATTGTCGAGGGGGTTTTTATACCCCACGCCACTCGCACGAATACTCTCACGACCACTTGCACCGGTCTCATTCAATCGCACGAGCGATCGCATGGTCTCACATCCACTCGCACGACCATGCAATCGATCGTGCGACTATTGTGATTGGCGTCAAGCCACTCGCAATCACTCGTGCAACACTCGCATGTGAACGCAAGACCACTCGCACGAGCATATGCGAGCAAATGCGACTTACTCGTGCAACGGTCTCGTCTAGTTGCTTTTGTTTTACGACCGCTGTTGCATTTGTGAATGCCTTTCTGCGACCTGATGAGATCGATGGCGATTGAAGCCTGTTGCAGCCTGTCGTGCGACCAAATGGTCGCAAACGGTCGCAGACCAATTGTGAAAGGGGCTTAAAGGCTTGTTCTTGTTAGCAAATTTTTTTTGGAATTTTTCTGAATAGAAGAGAATGCTAAATCTTGTTTTCCAGGATGATCTTGGCATAAGCAAGTAGCAGCTTTTTCTTGAATCTGGAACCTTTTACTTGCTAGTATTTGCTTGTTCTGAACAAGTACGGATGCAAGCAAAAGCTTAGAAAAAAGCATTTGCTAGGTTTTATCGATAGCGGCCATTGTGTCATACACATTCACCAGGGCCGGCCGGTCATCACCGATAATTATTATAATGAAATCGGCTATTGTAGAAAATGAATTGGATACGAGAAAATGGATGGTCAATGCTTCCACAGCATAAGGACATGGTCATACCTCATCGATAACGATGACACTAGATTTTTCTTTAAAGGTATACCCTGCAACTGCCCTACCATTAACACTCACGAGCACACCTATATTTTATCGGTCAGGTTTGACCACATTTATCGTCATCGTTACAGGTACATTTTGTATGCGCATTCATTATCGTTATCATTATCGGACAAATGTGACCAGTCCTTCATAAGTATAATTATAGTTATCGTTATTGGACAAATGTGACCAGTCCTTCATAAGTATAATTATAGTTATCGTTATTGGACAAATGTGACCAGTCCTTCATAAGTATAATTATAATTATCGTTATTGGACAAATGTGACCAGTCCTTCATAAGTATAATTATAGTTATCGTTATTGGACAAATGTGACCAGTCCTTCATAAGTATCGTTACTGGACAAATGTGACCAGTCCTTCATAAGTATAATTACAGTTATTGTACAAATGTGACCAGTCCTTTAAAGGTGCACCCTATTATACTCAACAAAAAAAAAACAAAAACAAAAACAAAAACAAAACAAAAAGTAAGTTCCCAATGACACTTTTCAATATAACTAGAGAAATATTTGATGAAATCTGTTCATTCAAAAAGCAAAGTATGCAGAACTTTCCTACCCACGTTTAAAATTGGTTATTTGTGAACAATTGATAGTGTTATCATAATGAAAATTATCGTTTTTATTATAGTCGGTGCAAGGAAGAAAGTAGCACTTTGTGTTTCATAATGCAATATAGGATTTACGTGTTAAAAATTCTTTTCAAATCTTTTCAACTTTAGATCATGTTAAATTTTTCATCCAGGTTCATGAAACTGCATTAAAAATTTTGATTTTTAATGCTGTTTCATGAATATGAATGACAAGTTATGCGCCTGTACGAGAATAAAAGAATTGAGAAGTCTGACGTAACACAAAGATTTCCTATTCATTTTACACATAAACAACGCTTGAACGATTTGACCACGATTTATATAGTAACACGCCGTAACCCGGGGTACCGTCGTACCCCATTGCGTAGCGCCATCTCGTGTCTATTAGAATACAGTTGTGTAATGTTGTAAATATGGCACGACTATTATTCTCATGCATATCATCGCGGCGCGCGGCGGTAACGATCCCAATGCAAAATTCCCTTTTATTATGAAGTGTATAATCTAATAACAATAATAGTAACAAAATAGATTAATAACAATCATTGTATTTTTACAAGACTATAGTGGACAGTTAATCTATTTTTATTCCCAATACTCGCCCCATTATCATATTTTTCATTAACGTCAACTCCATGCGACATGCGTGGGTACGCGTGCGAACATGTAAATTAGAATTATAAAGTTATAATATTTGCATGCATTAATTGTTGCATAAGATCACTAAAAAGAAAAATTGTTCTTGCCAAAAAACACAAAAATTACTTGTACACATTTTGGGTAAACTTGGGTACAGTGCTGAAAAAAAAAATTGTTAATCAATCAATCAATTCAATCAATTTTCAATTTATTGTCCAGTATAACAGGAAATTCGTTTTGCTCACATTTTCAAAACATACACATGTACATGTATACATCAAATAAAAATAACTTTACATACCCAGCATGTATCATATTTCATGACAAAGAAATCCTTCAGAAAATTGTTATCATCAGATCCAAATGGTTATAAAATAGTGCTTAGACTGAACGGGATGGACTAGAAGGCTAGAACGATTAAAGAAATGATGATACAGAGATAAAGAACGTAAAATTCAGGTGGTATGTTGATTGTATATGCGGATAGAAAAAGGAACGAAGGAATTTAGAAAACGTTGAGTGCGACACTTCATTGACCGAAGTCGTTTGCCAGAGCGCATGTAAACATAGACAGGAAAGAGGGGGTGATTTTCGTTTTCCATGATTTGTTTTACTTGTAGAATTATTTTGGATTCGCATGCTTCATTCAAATTTTGAGTTTCGCCTGTAATCTTCCCTGCTTGTTTGGTGATTCTCTGGAGTTTGCTAAAGTCCTTCTTCCTGCAACCCTCATACCAGACAACACAACTGAATAACATAACACTTTCTATAATGGATTTGTAAAACAAAATAAGAATAGTCCTATCTACATGAAACGTTTTAAGTTTTCTCAAGAAATACATTCTTTGATTAGCCTTTGAAAGAACAGACTTACACTGATCAGCCCATGATAATTTATTGTCAATGACGGTACCTAGATACTTGTATGACTCAACAATTTCGATATTTTCTTCCTTCATGTTAATAGGCAATAAATCTGAACGTGTGGAAGTCCTGAAATCAAAGATCATTTCTTTTGTTTTGGAAGTATTAAGTTCAAGAAAATTCTGTTTGCACCATTCTTCAAACTTGTTCACTTCATATCGGTAGTTGACCTCATCCTTACTTATAAGACCTACAATTGCCGTATCATCGGCATATTTCACAATCTTAACATCGTCTTTTGTAGCTATGCAGTCATTCGTATAGATAATAAACAGAGGTGCCGAAAACACACACCCCTGAGGCGATCCGGTATTTACTGTGATCAGATCTGACAATTCATTTTGTACTTTCACCCTTTGTGTACGATTTGACAAGAAATTCTGTATCCACAAAATCAAAGAGGACCTAACGTTCATTTCTTTCAACTTATGAACCAAAATGTGGTTTTGAATGGTATTAAAAGCGGACGAAAAATCTATAAAAGATATCCGTGCGTAGCAACCAGCTGTATCAATGTGTTGTGAGACAAAATGTATAAGTGAGAGTATAGCATCATTTACACATTTCTTTGGTTGGTATGCAAATTGCATAACATCAATATCCTTTAACACACTAGGGAATAAGTATTGCAGTACAACCCTTTCAAAACTTTTCATGACCAGTGAAGTTAGGGCTATTGGTCTAAAATCATTTGGCTGGGAAGCTTGGGGTGACTTGGCTGCAGGGATAACAACAGCCGACTTCCAGCAGATGGGCACATAGTTTTGATCGAGAGATTCCTGAAAAAGAGTGCGAAATGGCACTGCTAATTGCCAAGCACAAACCTTTAACAATTTCCCACAAATACTATCGGGTCCCATTGCTTTTCGAGGGTTGGTTCTTTTGAAATATTTCACAACATCCATTTGCTCACAACGAATTGGGGGAGAGTCTATATTTCTCAACTCTGTACATTGTCTAGCTATCTCGTCATTAAAATTTTCATTATCAAAACGGGCATAGAATCTGTTCAACTCGTTTGCAGTGTCATGCAAATTACCTCCTGCAAAATCTGGGATAGTATTTTGTTTCTTTTTGCACCCTGTCATTGTTTGCATACATTTCCATGCATTTCTAGTATTATTTGATCGAAATGCATTTTCGAGCTTTTTCTTGTATACCCTTTTTGCTTCTTCTATTTCTATCTTAATTTCATTTTTCAATATTTTAAGATCATTCTCATCGTTTCTCAGAAAGGCAATTCTCTTTTTCTTCAACAACTCTTTTAACCGTTTCCTCACCCATGGTTTTTGATTCGGAAATATTTTGACATTTTTATTACAAACATGTAAATCTTGACAAAATATTATGTAAGCATTTACAATTTCCACCGCTTCATCTAGGTCATCGGCACTTGATATTAACATGTCCCAGTCAGTTAGATCGAAACAGGTTTGGAGATTCTCGATTGCAGTCTCGTTCCAAACTTTTATTTTCTTAACCTGTACCTTCTCTCGTTTGATCATCTGTTTGTATTTCGGCAGTAAATGAACAGTTAGATGATCAGATTTCCCTATACTTGGACGTGCAACTGATTTGTACGAATCTCGGACAGAGCAATAACATCGGTCCAGCACGTTGTTACCGCGAGTAGCACATTCTATTGTTTGCTGATAATTAGGCAACGCATCCTCGATACGGCATTGGTTGAAATCACCGAGTATGGTATAATTTCTAGTTGGTACCCCAGGGTTCCAATTGTTTTTATTACTGATGATTTAGTTTCATGCAATACATTTCTCAAATACTAAGAAAGATTAACTAACAATTATTAGGACATTTCATTACTGTGTATCAATTATAGGCAATTAGGGGAGATCCAGGCATGCCAGGAGAGTTGAGCCACTTTTTTCATAACGGGCCATATTTCCCTAAACCTGCATTGTGGGTTGGAGAACTTTTTCTCATTAGAAATTTAGCTCCTATGTTATAATACCATGTGGGTTATGATATTCAAAGTGACTGCATTTCAAAGTAGTAATCCGTTTAAAAAACATTGTCGAATGGCACAAGTCTCCCGCATACTCATAATGAGAGTTGAGCCACCCATGGGAGAATTGTGCCACCTTGTAAATTGGAGTAGGGAAAGACATGTTTCGCTTGTGGATTGGCCTGCATTGCCCAGTATAAAGTGCTGGTATAACCGCCATAATTGTGCATGATTTCGTAAATGGAAATACATTGACATTTACTAATGGTAAACTATGAATTATTTCAGGCAGCAAATGGATCTGTTTTCCAAATTGTAGACGCATCTTTGATACATCGATCTATGCTGACTTAAAGATGGATAGCTGGGGCTGGGGCATTTATAACAAATGAATAATTACGGAACATATTCATCCGCGCAATCAATCCCATGGCATGAGTTATAATTACTCATGTAATTTTTTTTTATCAGCGATAGCCAGTGTCATTTTTTAATCATTCAACATAAAAAAAATCAAAACTTTCACCACAATGCACACATAACATGGAACCCTAAGATTTAAACATTGAAGAAATGAAACCATTTTTGTATAGACATGATAGAGGTCTAACTTAGAACCACATATCACTTTATTATGACTCAACATCTATGATTCTACTGTATAAACATTTAGCAATACATCAGTAGTCACTAAAACACTGATTAAAAAAACACATTATTAGGTGGGCTATATTTCAAGTATAGACCACCTTATATTTTTGTACGATTTTTTTTTTCTTTCTTTCTTTCTTCCTTTCTTTCTTTATTATTATTATTATTTATTTATTTTTATTTCTACCCACTTTTTGTACGCACAATATCTCCAAAACTACCTATTCAAATGTATTCAAATTTGATACAATGCTATATATTTTAAATGTCTCAGCACACAGAAATTTTTTCAACATAGTCAATACATCGTGACGTCATCTAGGCGCCATTTTATAAAATTGTGACATATGCTATATCTCTGCAATGGAAAGTCATTACATGACCATATTTGGCATGATGCAAGCAGGGGCGTCGATCCTGGGGGGGGGGGGCAGGGGGCGTTTGCCCCCCCCCCCGAAAATATGGGGGGGGGGCAAACATATCATTTTGCCCACCCCCCCCCCCCATAAATCCGGAGGTGTAAAATAAAATAAGGAAAAGCTGATGCAAAACTCAGGAAATGAAACCTTCCAAACAATGAAATACAAAAGGTTTTACAAGTGTCCCCCTCCCTTTTTCAAGTACCCCAAAAGTGCCCCTTTTCATAGCTGATAAGTGCCTTTTTCTTCGTATAGTGCCCCTTTTTCTTTCTAATCAGTGTCCTTTTTACCTTCTGATGAGTGCCCCTTTTAACCTCAGAAATAAGTGCCCCTTTTGTTTTCTGATAAATGCGACCTCGGTAGATACTGGTATATATAAAGTATATATATATGGGTATGTATAGAGTCCACAAAGGAGCCTTATACATATAGCTTCAAGTAATCAGAGAGGCTTCATAACAATACATTCCCCTGCTGATATCAGCACAATAGTGAGGCAGTGGAGCAGGGGGTAGGAGGGGCCCCAATGCCCTAAATTATACAAGAATGAGCAGTGCTCCTAAATTATAAAAGGAACGAGTACAATTTTTTTTCTAAAACTTTTCCAAAGCTCACTCGTTACGCTCGCTCGCATTTACTATTATCTTCTTATCATATTAGGAAAATCGCTGTATATAATTTAACACCCGTTGCCTTCAGCGTTAGAAATAAATCTTAAAAGTTTTTGCTCGCTCGCTTAGCTCGCTCGCAAATGAATAATCAGGCTATTACACTCAAGTGCAAAGAAGTTTTTATCTAGAACCATGTTAAGATACAAACAATAGCGTGTCGAAAATGATCCTCGGTTGTGTATTGATCAGAATGTACCGGTAAACTAATGTTTTGAAGTGGTATTTTCCGCCTTGTTTCTACCCTTTGTAGGTGCTGCTTTTTGTTGGTGCCCCCCTCCACTTTAAAAGACGCACCGCCACCCCTGATGATGATTGAATTGAGTGCGAAATGATCATCTTTACGATAAGCTGTCTGGCCCCCCCCCCCATCCGAAAAACGGATCGACGCCCCTGGATGGAAGTTAATTAAAAAGGAAATTAGTTAAACATGCATATTTTGAGTGTATTGTAATAAGTTTATTTATATGGATTTACATATAACGAAAATCAGAGAAGTCTGAAGACGAAACCTATGTCATGTGTTATCATGAACATATTCCTTATAAAGTTTACTTTATAAGGAATATATATTATTTACAATATGTTTACAACTTGTAGCCATACTAAATATGTATTTCTTTATATAAGTATTTATATAGTCATAGTCTGTGGTAGATTATCACCACCAAAAAAAAAAGTTATCTCTGTCATCAATTATACTGTTGCAAATAGCAGAATCCATAATTGATCTGTATTATTATGATAATGATAGTGGTGATGACTATTAATATCATCAACATTTCTAGCAGCAGCAGCAGTAGTAGTAGCAGTAGCAAGTTGTATCATCATTATTACCAATATCATGGTGATTACCATCATCATCATCATCATCATCATCATCATCATCATCATCAACATCATATCATCTTTATTATCATTATCATCACAAAAGGTAAGATATCAAAGAAATATAAAAAAAGACAACTTCTTGTTTCCTAATATTGGTGTTCTAGGTGTTGCATTCTCCATTTCTCTCTTTCTCTCTCTCTCCTTCTTTTACACAATATTCCATCCACGTATAATCAGATTGTGTAGTTAAATCAAATTATAATACACAATACCAAACTACTCACCTTCAACTTAACAATCCATCAAGCACTATTATAATCATAAACATACACAATATGAGTGTGACTGTGAGAAGTCTCTGCCTGTTCCATGCATGGATTGAATATTTTGAAAAAGTTTCTGTGCTGAGACAATACACATCTACGACTGCTTATACGAAATCCTGGATCCGCCCCTGATATAAGAATGTTTTGATGTGTGACTTTACAAAATAAAGAAACAAATTTGTTTTCTGGCATGAAATGAACATTTGTAATCAATTTTATAGTGTTGGTTTTTGTATTTGTATTTAGTCCCAGAACTATGGTGATTTTGTAGGATTAAAAGAGGGTAACATTTGGCTCTCCATAATTTGGTGGCCTAAATCTACTCACTTAGGCGGGAGCTTAGGTTAGGCGCCTTTCGAGAATACGGGCATTATCTCTGTTAACTCCCATTTCATGAGTTTTCCATTTGAGAGCCTAGGACAAAAGGGATGTGCAGTTTCTGTAGTCGCTTGAAATACAGCATTTTTTTTTCAAGTAGTAATCTCACATATTGCATTGAATGTGTACCAGAGGAGAGTTGAGCCATGAATCAAGTCTCCTAATGATTAGTGTCTCATCTCTCCCCAGGTCGGCCTTTTTGTCATGTGAATTGACTCCCTTCAAAGCAGTTCTATCAAATTCCATCAAAACCTCTTCAATAAATCTACAATGCATAGGCTACATGTTGCCCACAATGCGACCAAAAAAAAAACAAAAAAAAATGTTCCTATGTAAATGATAGAAAAGGTCGAACCTCTAACTCTAAAATCCACGTTTTGGAGCAATTTACAGTTCTTCCTTCACCTCATGTTTATAGAGCTGTTATCCAACTTTTTGCCTTAATCATGTTAATTGAAAAAGAAAGATATGTGACACACTACCAACAGAGGGCGTCTGAACTTTCTTTCTTAAATGCAAGTGGTTGTTCTAGGGGGTGGGTCAACTCTCCTTGTGGCTCAACACATCTGGATCTCCCCTAAACATGAATTAGGGAAACACTAACCATGAACTAAAATACATTCATTAAAATACAAGTATATGGATAATAATTTAGCTTTGAATACATTCAGTCTACTTATTACCAATGCCTTTCCATTAAATTGGAAATATTGCAGAAAAAAACAGTGTTACTATGTTGTTTCGATTGGCACAAGTAATTAATACAAATACTAATTAACTTGTTACTGATTAAATTTTCAAGTGGAGGTTTCAACTGGTTTCAACTAGAAATTCCAACTGGAAATTCCAACTGGTTTACGGTTACGTCAACTGGGGGTGTTTCATAAAGCTGTTCGTAAAGTTACGCTTGACTTTACGAATGACTATGACAAGCCAAATAGGATGCTCAGTCATTTTTAACTGCATCAACTAAAGTTGAACTGTGCAGATGTAGATTGACATTCTTATTATAACAAACATTTTAATGCAAAGTAAATTTTTTGCCATAATTTAATTGAGGTTATTGGAAATACAGTCACACTTTGTTAAAACATCAAGAAAAACTTTGGGCATTCTATCTGCCACTTCATATTCAAGTCGTTCATGAAGTCATGCGTAATTTTACGAACAGCTTTACGAAACACCCCCTGGTATCCAACTGGTCCAGTTAGACCAGTTAAAGCCAGCTGGTAACACTGGAAATAGACCTGTTCACAAAGTTATTCAAATTTATGTATGTTTCTTTCCTGGTGACCTAGTAACGAGGTATTCCATTAACCTGTTACTAATGAATGAACTACAATACTTGGAATCCAGTTTGTATACATTAGTTGATGCTATGTCTGACAAGCCTCTGACAAGCTTTCAGGTTGTCAAGAACAACCTTTGTTTTAAAAGTATGCATAAAATTTGAATATATTTGTGAGCAGGTCTATTGAAATGGGATAACTGGTCCAGTTAAGCCTGACCAGTGGAATTTTAACTGGTCCAGTTAAGATTGACCAGTTGAATTTTAACTGGTCCAGTTAAGCTTGACCAATTGAATTCTAACTGGTCCAATGAACACTTGGAATTCAACTGGTCTGGATCAAATGGTTAACCAGTTATCCCATTTCAATTTCCAGGTTGGTTTTAACTGGTCTAACTGGACCAGTTGCTACGGTTTTTTCCTTCTGGGCTGGACTTTCACGAATTCTAGGAATTCATATTTTTGATAGTAGAGAGTTCTGGATCAACGTCACTTCTGGTTTAGCGAGCAGAGAGTGGTGTTAGTGGTGAAGTTCTGATAGATTTTTCCTGACTTTTCTTCTAGCTCCTTTAGTGAAGGCTACTGAGCTTCGAATTGCATTTACAAAGTTAGTTAGTGTAAGAAATTGACGGCGGAGCAGTGGTTGGCTGCAGGAACATTTGTCGTACATCACACAGATACACTGTAAAAAAAAATTCCGTTTTTTCACGGGAAATTTCCTGGCAGTCAGGATACCAGGAATGGCCGTTTTTCCACAGTACATGTAAAACAACAGATTTTTTTTTTTTTTTTGTGGTTAAATAGTAGAAACTTTAATTTCTAAAAGGGAAATCTATGTAAATTAAAACGGAACCATGGAAACGATTTGTAATTTAACAGGGTAACTTGTTAAAATATGAGAAAATGTTTTTTTAACAGTGTTTTATGTCGGGCGGTTGTAAATATATGCTGATTTTCGGTAAACCAACAAACTTGCTGTTGTTTTACAGGAAAAAGACGGTAAAATTGAAATAACGGCAATAACTTGTAATTTCAAGGGCCAGAAAACCTGGAGTTTTACAGTTATTTTTTTACAGTGTACAGGCCACTGAAAAATACCTGTTGTGTGTTATAATTTCTTCTCTTCAAAGTCAAACAATGTTTGAGTTGTAACCATGCTCATAAATGTGTTTTCACTTTGAATTGCAGCGTCAAGATGTTGGACCTAATCCCCAAAATCCCACTGGATTCTCCCGAAGGCCAGCAATTATTAAAAGAATCATCGACCATACAAACTATACTAATCCGACTATTTAACAAGCAGAAGAATGTAGGATTCTGCGGTCTCGCATCCGCTGCGCATGTGATGAGCTCACAGGTACTAGCACAGAAATATCCTGATCGTTCTTTGCACGACCACTGCGACATTAGCGGTGTCCGCTACACCGAAGAGAACATCTTTGAACGCAAAGAGACGCAGTCGGTGCTTGGGAGTGCAGAGTTTATCCGAAAGAGATATGAGGGTACATCACTTAAAGAGATTGCAGAGTTATTGAAGATGCATGGATTATTCGTGGTCATGAAAAGCGCAGATGAAAGCAACGTAGATGAATTTCGTCGATTAGCCATTGAAGCATTGTCCATCTCTACTTCAGGGGTAATCCTCAATTTTCACCACGACTCCAAGGTGAACTGGGGACATTTCAGCCCATTGGCGGCGTACAACGAAAAAACTGACCATTTTCTCATCATGGATACTCGAGATGATCAACCATATGTATGGGTGACGGCCTCCGATCTCTACCCTTTAATCAAGACAAAGGACCCGTTCACGAATATGTTTCGAGGTTATCTTACAGTATCTTCTAATTTGTAAGAAGAAAATAGTTCTTTGTACCCGACTTCTCTGATTTTGTAAAACTGAACCTTTTGGGCTTATTGATCAAATCTTAAATCATACACATTTTATTCCTTATTGTATAAGTTCCATGGTATATAACTAACTGTAACAAAAGGAAAGGGAACACATTAGAAAAAGGGGTACTGAATAATTTACAATATATTATGGCATGAATAACGCACAATTCGGTGATAGAATAGAATAGTATAGATGGATCACACTACATAAAAATAGTTGTATCACAATCTATAATGCTTTTTGAGGGAACATACATAGAGCAACCTATTTATCATGCAAACAAGTAAAATTGCTTTTCTTTCAGTATGTTTATCGCAGGGTGGAGTTTGAAGAATGGAGGGGATGGTCATGATGATTGAGGCTCTAAAAATCAGGGTTACCAGAAAAATTGAATAAGTTTAATGGATGCAGATCTTTGCTTCGATTCTGCATTCATTTAGCCTACCGGAATTCATCGGCTCCTATGATGGTCCCCTATACTCACAGAAGCCGAAGAGGACGTAGCGAACTTTGGGGTTTCGTCAGGGTTCGTAAAATGTTGCAAAAACGTTCGCAAACAGATTTTTTTTTTTTTCGTAAACAGTTTTTCTTGTCGCAAAGAAATGTTGAACATGTTCAAAATTTCGTTATGAATTTAACATTTCTTTGCGAAATTATAGTTTACTCTTTGTCTGGAAGCTGATAACTGAGGGTATTAAAGTGTGGAATTTAGTTAGTACCGGTATGCTGAAAATGTCTTATACAAATATCATTCTGTTTCTCTTATTGTAGACCTTTACATGAACAAAATACATTAATATCCCAATGAAGCATAAAAATCTGATCTTTTGCAAATAATATTGTTATTTCAAAGTACACTACAATCATATATGCAAAAGAACTAAATATATAACTACACGTTGCTCTTTGTTTGTCACCTACACGGCCATTGAGAAGATACCATTGAAGAATGACTGTTTGTTAACACAGCCCTACTAAAAGATGATAATCCGTAATTCTTCAGCATATGAACTAGGTTTTGCGTTTTGATGCTTTGTTTTAAAATGCAAATCTATCACAAGCAAATTACATTTTAATACATATGCAGTATTTTCCAATTTTATGGCAATTTAGAAATGAAATGCCCCACTTTTCCAAATTATTCAGCGTTCTAAGATATACTTTACCTTGGTTTCATCGTGTTTGAACAATGAACATCGATGTAGTCAACTCGCTTTATGTCTGTTTCAGGCAAAAAGTTGCAATATCCTGTAATGTCTATAGTACACAAAGTTCTACCTGAATACCAAGTTATAAGTTTCAAGACACAGCATAGGCACATCTTGAAACAGACCAGCGGCCATTTCAAATATGACGGCCATCTTGGTAAAATAAAGAGATCCTACACTAGAGGTATTCTGCTTACCCATCCTGCAAATAGAAAGCTCAAACTCAAAGTTGTATGCAAGTATTTGAACACTTCAGCAGCCATTTTAACTTGGCCATCCTCTTGTGAGAGGATAAATCAAATTTCAAAAAAGAATTGTCTTCAATGGGCCATCACTGGACCCATGAGGCCACTAAAGTGGGCTTTTCATATGACCTTGAGTTCAAAATTGCCGTCTACCATAAAGTACTAAACCAAAGACTAAAAAACTCTTATTTTGCACATCGATTTATTTTAGTCTTTCTTGGTCCTTTTTGGTCATAGTGGACACCTGCACCACATATCTTGTTAATTCAAAGACATAATGTCCGACCGACCACGATTGGAAGCATTTTACTTATATTCAACAGACCAGTGACTTTGTAACATTTTGATATATGGGATAGCCCTTTATTTGAAAAAAATTGGCACCTAAAGCACTTGTCTGAATTTTGAGGTCCGGAAGTCCTACATAATATTAAGTATGTCAGAACTAGATAATTATGATTAAATCAATTATGAAGGAAAAAATACCCAGAGATAGCCATTTTTTAAGGGCACGACGCGCCCCAGGGCCCAAATTTTAGGTGGCCCCATATCCAAAATTATTCAGCATCAAAAACTCTACCGATATGTCATATTTCATGCTTATTGTATCTTATTGTTTTAATGTATACAAGTATTTGTATTTGTTTGTAATGTTTTCATGAACTTGCTAAATAAAGCTGAATTGAATTAAATTGAATCTTTGACTTTATATCAACCTTTTTTCACCAATTTCATCATCTTGGGTACGAGTCGAGTGTGAATTCCCGGAAAATGATTGGATCTGATTACAGGCGTCCGTCCTTTGAACTTGAAAATTTTAAAATGGGTCTAACGATACTTTTCGGGTATTTTTAGAATGCTGATTTTGGTCAAATTCATGATTTTCGAATAATTTTTTTAGTACCCTTAATTGCAATAGGGATATGAATTCCTACTCTTTGTATAGAAATTTTATTAAAGATGACTTTCGTGAAAATAATATGCAGAGAATAAATATATCAAATATAGGCTTTCATCATGTTCATTCATATCTAATATTATACGCCCTCTACGATAATTATGAAACGTTGTCTTCTGCTCTTTGACTATGTTCCAACAGAGTACTTACATCAATCGTATGTCAGTAAAAAAAAAAAAAAATGAAATAAATAATAGTAATGATAATAATAAATCCATCAGTGGCATAATATAAGATAATATAAATAAATGTAATATAATATATTATATAACATAATATTCATTTTATTATTTACTTTGAAAATATGTTGGCATATTGAGTGACAGTCAAAATCAAAAGTTATAAAGTAAAAAAAATCACTGGAAGAGTGTTGTACCGACAGCCCCTATAAGGTTCCTAAACCGATCGATAGCCAAAGAGAACTATAAAACAAAGAAATATGCCTACGTAAAAGGGAAAATGTCAGTCTCTTATTGGCCATCCGTCTAGTGAACCCTGAAAAACTGTCAGAAGGCACGGGAGACCTGTTGGGCTTTCGGTCTCTTGGAATATTGGTCCCTTGAGCTGTAGGCTTTTGGCATCAGCTCCTACATTCTTGGACCTCATAACACTCACATTAATATCTTTCGAATCTCATGAAGCTGTGAAATAAATCTTCATTACGGAAGTGATTGAATGTAGGAAATGTTAAAGTGTGCTCTTTGAAAATATTTTAAATCAATGTATTATTTAGAAATATTTTGGTTTTATCTCCTTCTTCTCCTTCCACCTCGCTTAACTCTCGCTCTCTCTCCTTCACTTTCTCCAAAATCCAAATATATGTAATTCTTATGTTTTCAGCTCTACGCTATTCACTATAAATTGAATATTTGCCTTCTTTCATTTGCATAGAATAGATATAAACCCAAACAAAAGAGTTTATTTCTGTTGTTATATTGTAATCACCTACCTTAGTTGTTTTTAAGCCTGTTTCGTTTAGGGCTTCCATCATCTCTAAATAATCTGAAATTAACATCCATTTCTCTGTAAAAACTCTTAAATGGAAAAAGTATCAATATGACAACAAGTTAACTCTTGATAAGAACAAATTGTAGATCATGGGCATTGAGAGAGTGCATTGATGAAGAAGAAGAAGACGAAGAAGAAGAAGAAGAAGAAGAAGAAGAAGAAGAAGAAGAAGAAGACGAAGAAGAAGAAGAAGAAGAAGAAGAAGAAGAAGAAGAAGAAAAAAAGAAGAAGAAGAAGAAGAAGAAGAAGAGAGAGAGAGATATCGTTTAGCAAGATGGGGAGAGGGGATTCTACTAATAGCTCAACAGTGTGATATTTGCTTTGCAAGAAAATTAGCGCACTTGAATACAATCACTTGTGTAGGAATTGTAAACTTCACAGCCTTATGAGATTTGAAAGAAATTGTCTACCTTAATTTAAATATGAGATCCAAGAATGGAGGAGCTGATGTTACCACGATTGACCTTCAAGGTGATGTTTAGCTCAAAGTATGACAAACTTATATATCTTCTCTGGATTTTCTTGAATGAATGGAAGTTATTGTTGTAGCATGCCGAAGGGCGGACTTATAGGTTCATGGTAAGGGCAATTTATTATTATAAGCATAACGCCAGAATGGAATGACAGTTAACATTGTAATGAATCGTAATTTTGGAAACAATTCATGTAGAAAAAGAATACCAAGGAAAAGAGGAGACAATACTAAAAGAGAGGCAGCTATCAAGACGAAAATTATTTGTTGTACAATCAGTGTTGATCCTGTTGCATATCACTATTCTCATTCTGTTGATACCTTCTTTTATACCACTGATGATTTTGACTGACACTCCATGTGCCAACATATTTTCAAAGTATATAATATAATGAATTATGCCATTGATTATAGGTCGCTGATATACGATTTGATGTCTAACACTGTCGGAAACAGTCATTAGAGCATAAGACAATGTTTCATAATTATCGTAGAGGGCGTATAAAATTAGATATGAATAAAAGCCTATATTTGCTACAATTTTATATTTTTCTGCATTATTTTTTTTCATGAAAGTCATCTCTAATATCATTTCTATGCACACTTTAGCGGAAATTCCTATCCCTGTTGCAATAAAGAGCATTTTCTAAAAAAAAAAATAATAAAAAAAACACAAAGATTTGAGCAAATTCAGCAAAAAATACCTGAAAAGTAACTTTAGACCCATTTTATAATTTGGAAAACAGCGTTTATAGTTTTATTCATGACATTATCTTTCTAAAAATTTAATTTTCAAAAAATCCTCACAAATTTTTTTTTAAAAAGGCTATATTTTGACCACTTGACAACGGACTAATGGTACAGCCTCACACTCATTGCATGCATCAACTTTTTTTTCATGACATCCCTATATAAACACTTAAATGCGTATTCAAACATACCAAACTGTCGACTGAGATGCATGTCTGGATTGAATAGGACCGTGGGTAAACACAGTTCTTCGTACGCTCACGAACCTGTAGTCAAGTTGCCAGGCTCTATGTTTGCTTGTGTTAAAACACACGCAAAGCTAGTCTCCCTTCAGATAAATTCGATCAACACAGTCATGACAGAAGTCTTTTCAAGACCCTTGTTTTGTTGAAATTGTTTCTCGGTATCGGAATACATCATGCTCTTATGTAGATGTGAATTCACTCCAATAAAGCACAATTACTACTTTATATAATCATATATACAAAGCAATATTCATCTACATCATAGGGGCTAAGCATAATAGTTTTTAATATAAAAAAATTATCAATTATTCGAAATGACTTGAACAGAAACCAGCTGAAGGTATTTACATTGAGTAGTTAAGTCAATAATAATCATGACTTTATAATTATCATAATGTTTATCATACTGGTATATGAAAATATAGTGCAATTAGTTTTTGTTCTTCGGAATTAATTTCAAAGGCTAGTTCAGGTGTGGTTATCAATCCCGTATCAATCTAAGTTACTTGATCAAGGCTAGCCCATTGTTCTGTACGAATGAATGACAAGTAATACATTGCAGGAAATCTGAATGCTAATAGTAAGTAGGATATAAGTTATTGTCCAGTCGACTGTCACCATAGTAACAAGACGCTTGTCTCTACCGTAAGATGAAGGAGGGATGCGGTAGTACGAATGTTTACACCTAGATAGCGGTTGTGTTATCTGTTTGGGGCTCCCAAATCATTCATATCTTGTTTTTTACTATACCTGGTAGTACGTTGATTGTTCTAAGCTACTCGGTTTGTTAATGAACCAACGTTCAGTTCAGTATCTGCGTGGACAGGGCGAACACGGTATGTATCAGATTTCGAAATCTATCGTTTCCTAAGTGAATGCATGCTCATATACGTCGGTTTGATCCGATCGTCACGGTGGAAAACTATGTATGCAATTTGTTCAATGATTCATGTCGATCAGAATGCTGTCTTATATCTGTGGCAGTCAGGAATTGAGGAATAATGAGTCTTTGATTCCCGTTCGATGTTTCGAACAGGGAATCTGCCGGTTGCAAGGCCATTGCTCTAAACCAGAGAGCCTTCAGTGGTTTACTACAACACTTTGGAAAAAAGTCTACTTTACCAAATTGGGCATGCATCCCAAAGTAATATGAGAGAGCGTTAATTCTGGCAATATTAGAATAGCCTATGTTTGCTTCAGTTTAAGTTTTTTAGATTATGGTTAAAATAAAAAAAACGTACATTGTGATCCGACATTGATTATTACAAGCAATGATGTCAGTACGCGGTCAGTACACAAAAATATCAAGAACAAAAATTACTTACCTCGTATAGAGGGTTTTCAATGTTTTTAAATATTTGTTTGCTAAAATGAATGTTTCTTGATTTCACACAATGTTCAAAACCATAGGTATTTTAGCATATAACAAAGCTGTGTTCGAAAATAACTATATTTTGCCCGAAATCCTTTTTGCACCAGCTTTTTGCACTGGCTACGGTTTTTCCTCTAGCGATGAGCTCATTTTTGCTCTAGAATCACCCGGGTAATTATTATGTGGCAGAACTATTTGTGATCAGGATGAACAACAATACGAAATGTATGAATACTATAATCATCCATTGTGAAGGAAGGCATGAATAGGACATAGTAATTATAACTGTACCGTATGTTTATCATAATCGTACATAAGAACGGTCTACAATACACACAATACTACTCTCACAGAGTGGTCACGTGATATAGCATGCTTATTGTATACTCTCCAAAGGATTTTTTTTTTTTTAAGTATCCTCTTGAATTTATCAAACACGAATTTGGTGTGCGCTTGTCTATTGTAAATTTAAATGCAAAAGTAATCGTGAACTCTGCTAATGACGGAAAAATACAATTTACCAACTTATACTAAATGATCAAGACTACCAATAATTGATTTGTTTATTTATTTATTTATTCATTCAAACATATTTATACAGGATGACAAGATCAGTTGTAGGACTGTTTTACATCTTGGTCCTGGTAAATTAAAAAACATGAATATTAACATTGAAGTACAAAAGTCGCTACATTCAATACAATATTAATAACAAACGAGAGGAATCAACAGTAACACAAAAGTATGGTAAATTTAACATATAAAACACGTAAGTGAAGCATTCATTTATTTCAAAGATGGCAAACTTATTTAACGTTGATTACAAACCAATAATGATATAAAATACAGTCAATAAGGGAAAATGGGGGTAAAATGACTACTTTAGCCAAGGAATGGTGAGTATACATGTAGTTTAAAATAATTCATTGCTCGTGAATAAAAAAATGATAACAAGAGTATAAATAAGTTGAAATATTTTAAAACTTAAGGTATAATATTTTATATTTACATTTACAGCTACTGAGTGATATTGCATTTTAAAGATCATTAGGGAATTTATTCCAAACATTTGCTCCAGAATATCAAAGTGTTTGTTTAAATGATTCCAGCTTGGGTTTTGGTAAAATTACATTAAGAGAATAAGCATTCCTTGTGTTAAAACCATGAAGATCAAAGTACATTTCGATTCATTGCAAAGTCGTAAGGGGCCAAACGATAAGTTATAATAGATGAGTATTAAGTGAACACAGATAAGAAATCGAGCTAGTAGTCCCCACAGCACACGGTATTTGCAAATGAGAGCTGCGCTTTTCAAAGAATACAATATCCAGCACGTTGATTTTTTAATATTTTACTCATTCAAATAACCCATGCATTGTACACAATTCAAATTCTATTTCTATTTAAAGATGAAGATGGTGTCTGGTCATGCGATTACATTGTGAAACTGAAACTTGGAAAAATGATTATATTGCACGTAAGAATTGGTGTATACGGTGAGGATTTTGGAACCATCAAAATGACAAGAATCTTGCTGAAAATCGAATGCACTGCACACAGAAATGTGCATAATTTGACTACACATTTGTGGGAGCTTTTTCTCGTTATATTTCAAATATGAGGGTATTTAAAGAACAGTCCTTTTCATGGGACAATTTCACGCTGTCCTAAAGAGAATGAGAAAGCTCACAAATTATTTTCCATCATACCAAAATTCAACCTTCGCTTTAAGGCAGTTTTAGTCAGGTCTGTTAACATGGTTAAGCCCAATAATATTTTTGAGTTTTGGGGACAGAGTTTACAAAAGCAACAAACTTTGCATACTTACTTGTTAGAACAATAGTTTTATCCCCCTCCCCCCCCCCCCCCCCCCCACAGGAATTAAACCACATCTTCATGCAAAATTACGCTAATTTAGGCAAATAACATCAATCAGCTCTCCATCAACTCATATTATGTTTTCATGTAATGCTATGAAGATTTCTACATATTATATGCATTTATTAATTTTGTTATACTTCGACTAGGACTATAATTCACTCACTTAAAAGTATAAAAACATCCTTTCATCATTGATAGTTAAAATGTAAGTTCTATTTCTTCAGAAACACAAATACCATGTATGTTAAACACCAGCAAAACCATTAGAGACAAGGGCAGTTTATAAATGATGAACTAGAATATTTTTGTGGTCTCTAGGATACGAAAAGTTAAATTGATCTAGTTAAGAACCTATTCAAACGGTAAATTGTCATTCCGTCCAATGTTAGTCTATCACCATATGTCCAATAATTATCTTTTCCAGACTCCAGGGGCAAGATTCAAGATTCAAGATTAATAAGTCAAGGCAATAAGTCAAAACTACAAAGCTTCTGTTTCCAGATCAGTAAAACCAAAACACCATAGGTGGTCAAATAGAATTAATTTTTTTTTTAAAGTGGAATAACCTACAACTATAGCTCTCCTCTCAACGAAGAACAGTACAAAATTGACACACATTGATACACATGTAGTTTGCTTCACGGTTTACTTCTGACTATGATTTTATGCCTGCATCAGCATAATTAGCATAAAATGCCAATATCTAAACATATACAAGTACTTACAGTATATGGAATACAATTTTTATATTAAGGTTTTAAACACCTTATGTTTTTGTACGAAAATTTATTTATTTATTAACACGATAAAAACTACTTTCGAAAAATCAACTGAAGGCAATTTCAATAGCCCTATCTATCACCTTTAGAAATGTGCGAACATTACAATGGCGTATTACGTAATCTGAACCTGATTTCTATGGGCATTACAATAGGCCTTTGAAATTGCCCTTGAGTTTATTTTTCGAAAGTAGTTTTTATCGTGTTTATTTATTTTTATTTCTACCCACTTCTTTCTACGCACAATATCTTCAAAACGGCTTATTCAAATTAAAGTATTTAAATTTGTTTCAATGGCAGCACAGAAATTCTTTCAACAAAGTCAATGCATCGTGACGTCATCTAGGCGCCATTTTGTAAAATTCCGACATATGCTATATATCTCCAATCAAAAGTCATAAGATAACGCAGACATG